>OY759267.1:6194950-6234950 GCA_963662155.1 Lamellibrachia columna
ACAATCCTTACAAGGAGGGAGCGGGCCTGACTCCAGACTGATAGTTGGCCCTGGGCACATGCATGTGGAGACAGTCCATACAATGAGGGAGCTGGCCAGACCCCACAACCGCCTTGGCTCAAAAAAGTTGGCAGCGTAGCTCATTGACATAACAAATTGACGCCTTTGCTAAGCTCAATATCGTATACTGGAATGTTGTATTCTGAAGAAGCAGTTTCAGGGCCTTATCCCGAGAAAACACTCACCATGTAGATGTGTGTATTCAGAGCAGAACAGAGCAGCACATGGCTCTGGAGCTGTACGTATAAATGTTACAGTCATTACGAGCTTGAACAGCCACGCTAAGCATCAACACGTCTGTGACATCTTCGACAATTATGATTGAATCATAGTCTGCAGCAGCATGCTTTGCATACAACAACATGCGAGTGTCTGCCACATCTTGTACCTTCTGCAGCTCAATCACCTCATCCAGCCTTTCCGCTGTGAGCTTGAACAATTATCCCCACATGTCGCATATAGCAACTTACCTTCTAACGTTGCACTCAGTTGTGGCCTCTTCCAGTCTTCCACCATCAACTGGACCAGTTTGATTTTGCTTGAAGCGCAAAACTGCTTGATTCTGTGGCCAGGCATGATGCTGGCAAACACCACACCGTCATCAGACTTCTCTGCATCATTTCAGCTGATTTAATCGATATATCCTTCTGTACAAAAGCAAAGTCGATAGGAAGTTCAGGCTACTTAAAGAACAAAGGGAGGATGTGAAAGCAGAGTGGACAGCTTTTAAGGAAGGCTTTGTTGGAACAGCTGAGGAGATATGTGACCGAACATCAGGAAAGCCCACACATAGTCGAAAGAAGAAAGAACAGTGGTGGTGGAACCCGGAAATTGGACAAGCTATACAAGAAAAGAAGGAGGCACTGAAGTGTGTGGAAGAAGCGAGTGAGGCAGAAAAGACAAGACTGAAGCAGAAGTACGGGAAAAGAAGAAGAACGCAGCAAACAAGGCTGTTGCGAAGGCAAGAGATAAGAAACAACAGGAATGTTGCGATATAATTGAAGAAGATCGTGGGAATAAATTGATCTTCCAACTGGCCAGAGATAGAGACAGAGATACCAAAGATACTACTCGAACATCTGCAATGAGGAGAAGCGATGGGACATTGGTCACTGGAGTAAAACAAGTGCTAAGTGTATGGGAGGAATATTTCAAGAAATTACTAAACCCGGAGGGAGAATGTGAGCTAGAGATACCACATTGTGTTAGGAGAGAGTTGGGGGTGAGGACAATAGCAGAAGAAGAGGGGGAGAAAGCTGTAAAGAAGATGAAAATTGGGAAGGCTGTAGGAGTGGCCGAACTGTCAGTGGAAATGGTGAAAGCAAACAGACTAGTGGGAATCAAGTGGCTGACGAGACTGTTTAATGTGTGCTTCACAGCAGGAGAGATACCAATAGAGTAACGATGAGCAGTGATTGTGCCGATATGGAAGGGAAAGGGGATATCCATGATCCAGGGAGATACAGAGGCATCACATTACTGAGCCAAGCCATAAAATTGATGGAAAGAATACTGGATGCTAGAGTGAGGCATATAGTGTAGAGCAAAACCGGAGAGAATCAGCTGGGATTTAGGAAAGGGAGAGGAACGGATGATGGAGTGTTTACCATCAGACATATTATTGAGAATAGGAGAGAATTTAGAAACGATGTAGCTTTCGGTTTTGTCGATCTGGAAAAGGCATGCGACAACGTGCCGAGAGAACATTTGCAGTCATGATATGGATGGAGGTTGGAGAGGCAGAGGTCAGGATGGTTGAGGAAATGCACAAGGAGACAACAGCAGTGGCGAGAGCTGAAAGAGAAACATCGGAACAATTTGGAGTGGGAGTAGGACTTAGACAGGGAAGTGCCTTGAATCCCCTGCTTTTCATTATGGTGATGAACCTGATCAGTGGAAAGGTATCTGAACAGGAAGAACTTATGAAGATACTATATGCATATGACCTAGCAGTGGTGGCTGATAAAAAAGAGGATTTACAGAAAACATTGCAAGAATGGAGTAACACCTTTAGAAAACATGGCCTCCGAATGAATCTGGAGAAGACAGAAGTAAGGTGGATAGGCGAACAAGAAGTGGACTTGCATGTAGTTGTTGACGGAAAGACCATTAAACAAGGGAACAGTTTTGTATATTTGGGCAACACAGTGTGTGAGGATGGAGGAAGTAGTAAGGAAATACAGAGGAGAGTGCAAGCAGGAGCAGCAGCGTGGAGGAGAATGCAAGGCATTATGTGGGACAGAAAACTGAAAAAACAACTAAAAGGAAAAGTATTGGAAGCCTGCGTGGTACCAGCCTGTGTATACGGGTTGGGAACACTGGCACTGACAGAGAGACAGGAGGAGAAGATGCAGACAGCAGAAAACAACTGGGTCCGAAGAATATGCAAAGTAACCCAAGATGATAGAAAGAAGATGAAGGAATTGAGAAAAGAGATTGACATGAAAAAAAAACTAAAGATGAGAGTAGCCGGAAGCAGAATGAGATTGGCAGGACGTGTGCAAAGAATGGGTGAAGACAGACTGTCAAAAAGAGCATGGCAAGCAGAAGAGGGTGGCAAAGCGGCGATGGAAAGACTGTGTCAAACGAGGTATGGAAAGGGCAGGTACGAGCAGCGAAGATTGGAAGAACACCACAGAAGACAGAGGGAAACGGAGAACATTAACAACGAAAGTAGAAGAAGCAATTAAGTTACTTAGACCCCACCCCGCAAGGGAACAAGGGGAAGAAGAAGATCCTTCTGTACGTCAAATATGACATAACTCCTTTCGCGACAAGCGCAAACACATGTTCATACAGTGCAGCAAAGATGCAGTTTTCACCGTACATCTTCCGAATGCCATCAATGATGCAAGTCGATGGTGATGGGACACACTTAGCAGGGTATCTCACTCTCCTGCTCCCTCCCCTCCCTCCCTCCCTCCCTCCCTCCCTCCCTCCCTCCCTCTCTTCCTCACTCCCTCCCTCCCTCCCTCCCATTGTTTTTCTAGAATGTCAGCAAATGAATCCACGTCACCCACGTCCATTATAATATGCAATGGTTGCAAACCAGTACTATTGTTAACAAAAACTCAGTAGGTCAACCATAGCATGCAGATTCTTCTGACACGTGCTACGGTACTCGGCGGTGAGGTGTCTATTTGCTAACCGTGCCTGGTTTGAGGCTGAACCCATTGGTTCCTCCAACAGTCTGTGTATCTTTGTTGACTGTTTCATCTATGGTTTGACCAAAGGGTATTCGGCCGATAAGGTTGTGGTCAGCAATCTGGAGAGAAAATACCCCTTTCTGGAAGTACTCAAAGACGTCCGGATTGCCTTCTGACAAACTTGTCATTTCTCCATATTGTATAGGCATTAGGCAGAAATGTAACACAGTTTTGCCCATCATGTGCAAAGCAACATAGAATTAGCATGTTAATAGAATGAAGACAATATTTTCACATACATAAGTAGCAGTAACTGAAATCGTGGGCCTGTGAAGAAGTAATTAAACAAATACAAGTCAATAAAGCAACGCCAGCAGTAATTCTGGGTCAAAAGTTCCAAGTGGTTATTTGCTTTATGGCTTATTGCTTCTTTCTTCAAGAATTCGCGCCAGTCCACAAAGTGAAAATTGCTTATAGTGACTTAAGCTACTGAATTGAAATGTCCATCATACATTTTTGATCATAGTTTGGGCACCCCTAAGCACTAGTACCAACCTTTTTAGTTCCATTTTTGGTACCAATATTCAACATGGCCCACGGACTAATAGGAAGAATGCAGAAACTCATTCTCCTGGGCCGTAGCTATTTGGAACATCCCGGAGGTGCAATTTGTCACGGCTAAGGATGCCCGATGCTCATATAGTAGTTAACCAACCATCAGCGCGATACCCAGTTGGGTTTTGCTGACTACATAGCGAAAACAGATGCTTCTGCCTTGTTCCACGATACTTCTGACTTGTCAGCTAATGGACAAATGTTGGCGTCACTTGAAATGTCAAATGTTGGTGCTATGTGAAATGCCATTAATGAATATTACAAACAATAAAGGGTACCTACAGTACTTAGGATCATTGTTTGAAGCCGTTGGTGATGAATCATTAAGACATATTAGTTGACATTTATTTCTTTCCACGTTGGCTCATCAGGCTGATGACATAATTTTATTGTAAGTTTACAAAACTAGCCAGAATAGCATATTCTTCGAATAGTCAAGCTCAGCGACATGAACGTGTATTTTTTTTATTTATGATTATATGCTAATGGTTAGCCTTTTCAAGCACTATTCCTCACAATAATGCGAAGCCATGTTTCACTTTCAGAGAGTATGTATGGTATGTTACATGGGTAATACAAAGGAATATCTCAGTCTCTATACTTACTGTCCAACATGTTAAAATGATATGCCATAAATACATTTCTCATTCAACGTTGTTTTTGCAGGAGAACGTTAGGAATAGGTGCCTTTGGCGTTGTTGTTGTTGCAGCCGTTACAACCTTTGCCATTCCAGCAGCTTTGGGTGCAATTGGCTTCGCAGGAGCTGGAATTGCAGGTTTGTCACATTGATATTTACCATGCATAAATATACATTATGTTGTTTACAAAGTTGGCCAAATAAATATTATTCCAACGTTAACATAGCAATTAAGTATTTTATTCGAAAAAATATATAAACTTAAGAAATAATCAGCAAAGAAATTGCCTACAGTTTGTCTTGGGACCTATCATATTAATAATAATTGTTTCATATGTATCTGTGGAGTCGCACGATGACAAAAGGAAATTCCAATATTCATGTATTTCTCATGTTTTTTAAAACCCAGTATTGCGTCTCACATTACTTCATAATGATTAATGGAATATTCTGTTTTGTGTGTGCAAATTCACTTTGAAAAAGAATAACATAAAAATGGTCATCAGAGTAACTACTTTCAGGTTTCAGTCGACGGTGAATGGTTTTCAGTGAAGTCTGAACTATCAATGTCAGCTAGCCTGTTTCCGGTGACATACGTTTTAAATATTCTTGATACTAAATATAGTTGGGATCAGAAAACACAACTGAACAAAACATTCTTTACATTGTAGGAACGACTTCAAATGGAATGCAGTGCTATGTAATTGGAATTGAAACACCAATTCCAATTCCGGAATTGGTGTTTTGTTTTTAAAAGTAATTGGAATTGGTGAATATTTAATTGATATTTTCAATGAATTTTCAATTACTTTTTCAATTACAGCATGTAACTTTAAAATATAATATGTTGCATATATCATATTTGTTTGCCATTAAATATCATAACATGCATAAATTAAATAAGGCTTTTTTTGGGTTGAGTTCTGTGTATATTTATGGTTGCTCTGTTCACACGCTTTTATTTCGATAAGGAGTTCATCATTGGAATTGATATTTAAAATTTGAATTGTAATGAGTTTGGCATTGTTTAAGTGTAATTGGAATTAGTATTTGTAATTGGTATGTAATTGGAATTGATATAATGTAATTGACCCTAAGTCTGTTTCAAATTAAAATTATGATAAATTGTAAGCTACATAGGAATGAGGACAAGTATCTCAGTGTAGGTTTAAGCCTAAAGCGGCTAAGCGAATGTGGTTTAAAATAATAGAGACGATGAGATTAATAAATAGAAGTTTTTTTCAAAATATTGTATGGTTATGAAAATAATGATAGACGTATTTGTTAAAGTTAGAAGACCTCATGACACGAATTTAAGTAGCATTAGTAAAAGAGCAATGCCGATTAGATATAAGAATGTAGATTGGCTATATGAGTGTATTCTTCTCCCAGAAGACAGCAAATGTATCCAATGAATTATCTACTGCTTCTGTAAATATGTTTAAAATAAAAATGACCGATATTTGATAAGGGCGGGTCACACGAAGGTCAAATATTGTTGGTAGCTTCCTTGTCCACTTAATTGCCAAGTAGTGTCTTGTTAAATATTGTTAAATTTGTTTTGCAGCAAAAAGTCTGGCGGCTAGCATCTTGTCAGCAGCAGCGATCGCTAACGGAGGAGGTATTGCCTCTGCAGTGCCTTGGCATATACCATGTGCATTCAAGAGCGTGGCAATTAACCTGTGTTAAAATATTATGTCTCAAACAGAACCCGAGGATGACTGGATATGTTCTGACATATAGTGAGGGTATATGTTCTGACATATAATGAGGGTATAATTATGTTCTGACATATAATGAGGGTATATTTTCTGACATATAATTAGGTTATATGTTCTGACATATAATGAGGTTATATGTTCTGACATATACTGAGGTTATATGTTCTGACATATAATGAGGTTATATGTTCTGACATATAATGAGGTTATCTGTTCTGACATATAATGAGGTTATCTGTTTTGACATATAATGAGGTTATATGTTCTGACATATAATGAGGTTATATGTTCTGACATATAGTGAGGTTATATGTTCTGACATATAATGAGGTTATATGTTCTGACATATAGTGAGGGTATATGTTCTGACATATAATGAGATTATATGTTCTGACATATACTGAGGTTATATGTTCTGACATATAATGAGGTTATCTGTTTTGACATATAATGAGGTTCTATGTTCTGACATATAATGAGGTTATATGTTTGACATATAGTGAGGGTATATGTTCTGACATATAATGAGATTATATGTTCTGACATATAATGAGGTTATATGTTCTGACATATAATGAGGTTATATGTTCTGACATATAATGAGGTTATATGTTCTGACATATAGTGAGGGTATATGTTCTGACATATAATGAGGTTATATGTTCTGACATATAATGAGGTTATATATTCTGACATATAATGAGGTTATATGTTCTGACATATAATGAGATTATATGTTTTTTACCAGACCCGTACAATTGTGGTCTTAAAATGACTAGTAGGATTTCAACAATTGAACCAAAATCAATCACAGGGAACCTCCATTTTTTAAGGTAGCATTTATATTCGTACACTGCCTATGAAATATTTTCACTAAATGGTTACCAAATAGTGTTTTCGTTCAGGTGTTGACACATGTTTACAGTTTTTGATGTTATATATGTGAATATTAATAATATTAGTGTTATTACCAGGCAGAATCATGTATAGTATTTAAAAGTAAAGTTTAAGCATGTTGGCTTACGTTTGACAGTCGGCAAAATGATTTTATATTAGTTTTACGATAACCATATAGTTATACCTTCATCCAAGCAGGTGTTGAATAATTCAGGTGTGAACTACGTAATTAAATAAAGCCAGAAGTTTGCTATCACAATGCGCAGTACTGGCCAGCAAACTAATGTGTTGTAAACTGTTGTTAATGTGTATTTCCTGTGTATCTGTTAAATCTCTAATATGGGAAACAAAATGCTTGGCAAAAGGATATATCGTTTGCGATTTTCAATACCAGTACTCATCTTCTACTGACACATGCCAAAAAGAATATTACCAACTGTCAGGAACCACTGATCAACGTTCATGTAGCAATGGTGAGAAAATCATACGTGGTCTTGAAAAGCATTATATTAGTAATGCATTGGTCATAACCGATGGTGATAAAGGCAATATTTTGAACAGAAACAAGAAAAGACTAGCACGGCGTGAGCAGTTTGTGGATGACAGACTGGTTGATGACTCTCCCGTGTCTCTCTCATAGTGTGGAAACGATGACACTAAGGGTGGAAACAATGACACTAAGGGTGAAAACGATGACACTTAAGGGTGAAGATACACAACACGTTTGAAAACGACTAGTTATGTTGTTGGAAACAAGGCTTCAAACCAACTATGCAGATCGTATTTAATCTTGAGCGAACTATGAAATTGATTAGTAGGCAAGCCGTGTGAGACTCGGCCCAGGGAACATCGTGTGTCGACTTGAATAAAGCTATGTCTTGTGACTTAATCAGTGTCCGCAATTCTACATCACATCCATTGCCTATATCCATTGTGCTATATCTCGGACAGCACAGTGTTACAGCAAACCATTGGGCACTATAAGTTCTTTGCCACATATGAAAGAAACAGCAATATTCACCATCAATCGAGTGACAGCACTGACGTGCATTTTCTTACATCTAGACCATTGGAATGGTGAGTGCACGACGTGGTTTTCCGTTTCCCTCTGATATATCCAAAAGCTCTCAGAGTCTCTTCCGAAAGACACATAAGTTTGGTGAATGAAATTACCCCGGTTTTGAAATGGCGGCAGATGGACTGGAACGCCCAGTCATCTCGATTGACAGTCCTTCTTTAACATATAAAATACCCCCCATCCCCTTCTTCCTATTCGATCTCTCCTAAACATTATGTATTCTGTCAGTCCTGATGCAGCATCTGCTGTGTTTATATTTTCCCATGATTCGGCTATTCCAATTATGTGAGGATCATTATCTTCTACCGTAATGTTTAATTCGTTTTTATTATTTACTTTAGTTTAAAGTTTTAGTTTAAACAATGTTTACTACCAAAAATATATGTTATGCTACCCATACCACTGTCTACTGCTGCTGGCTGAGAGTACATCCACAAATAGTGCTGCCCCTTTCCACTTAGATGAAGCCCATCCCTCATGTACATATTAACCCTCCCAACAAAACTTCCCCACAAATGAAACTTCCTCCTCCCTACACAGCTTCTGGACTAGCATGTTAATTGCCATCCCCCGGCAATTTCGATATCTCTGATCCCTCCTTCCTATTACTGGTAAAATCCCTGACATAATTACCTGCTTAACCCACGTCTGCTTTAATGTTCAGACTAACTACCGGTATTTTCTAACTATGGCAGTTGTAATCTCCCTCTCTACGTTATTTGTCCCTACGTGTACTAAAACAGAACCCCTTGCCCGAACCCATGATGTTTCTACCCTCTCAGTTATCGCCTCTATTTTGGCCCCAGGTAAGCAAACCACCACATAATCTCATTTGTTTAAGACTCTGTCGGTCTTCCTAACTGTCGAGTCCTCCACAAACACCCTCACTCTCTTCCTCACCCCCTCTATCACTACCTCAGAATAGCTCTTCCGTTGGATCCCTTCCATCACATTCTGCCCTGCAGTCTTCTCACCTGGCAGACTGTTATTTCATCCCTCTCCTGGCTAACTTGCGCTCCAGTCGCCTTCCGTTGGATCCCTTCCGTCACATTCTGTCCTGCAGTCTTCTCACCTGGCAGACTGTTATTTTATCCCTCTCCTGGCTAACTTGCGCTCCAGTCGCCTTCCGTTGGATCCCTTCCGTCACATTCTGCCCTGCAGTCTTCCCACCTGGCAGACTGTTATTTCATCCCTCTCCTGGCTAACTTGCGCTCCAGTCGCCTTCCGTTGGATCTCTTCCGTCACATTCTGTCCTGCAGTCTTCTCACCTGGCAGACTGTTATTTCATCCCTCTCCTGGCTAACTTGCGCTCCAGTCGCCTTCCGTTGGATCCCTTCCGTCACATTCTGCCCTGCAGTCTTCCCACCTGGCAGACTGTTATTTCATCCCTCTCCTGGCTAACTTGCGCTCCAGTCGCCTTCCGTTGGATCCCTTCCGTCACATTCTGTCCTGCAGTCTTCTCACTTGGCAGACTGTTATTTCATCGTCTTTAAATACATTAATTTAAATAAGCTTTATTCAAGTCGACACACGATGTTCCCTGGGCCGGGTCTCACACGGCTTCCGTACTGATCAATGTCATAGTTCGCTCTAGATTAAATACGATCTGCATAGTTTGTCCATGGATCTAGGAATTCTACATTACTTTACGATACCATGACATTCCCCTAGTGTGTCAACCAGATGTGAACGCGACTGTTGAATCGCCAAGAACCGAGTAATTAACTGCCAGTCTCCATGAAGTTTGACAGCTTTGTTTCCAACAGCGTAACTAGTCGTTTTCAATCATGTGTTGTGTATCTTCACCCTTAGTGTCATTGTTTCCACTCTATCCCGGAGACACGGGAGAGTCATCAACAAGTCTGTCATCCACAAACTGCTCACGCCGTGCTAGTCTGTTCTTGTTTCTGGTCAAAATATCGCCTTTATCACCATCGGTTATGACCAATGCATTACCAATATAATGCTTTTCAAGACCACACATGATTTTCTTACCATTGCTACATGAACGTTGATCAGTGGTTCCTGACAGTTAGTAGTGTTCTTTTTGCGTCAGTAGCAGATGAGTACTGGTATTTAAAATCTCAAACGATATATCCTTCTGCCAAGTATTTTATTTCCCATAGTAGAGAGTTAACAGATACACAGGAAATACACATTAACAACATTTTACAACACATTAGTTTGCTGGCCAGTGCTGCGCATTGTGATAGCAAATTTCTGGCTTTATTTAATAACTATATGGTTATCGTAAAGCTAATACATAATCATTATGCCGACTGTCGTATGTAAGCCAACATGCTTAAACTCTACTTTTAAATACATTAATTTAAATAAATAATGATTCTGCCTGGTAATAAAAATAATATTATTAATATTCACATATATAGCATCAAAAACCGTAAACACCTGAACGAAAAAACTATTTGGCAAACATTTAGTGAATATATTTCCTAGGTAGTGTACGAACATAAATGGTACCTTAAAAATGGAGGTTCCCCGTGGTTGATTTTGGTTCAATTGTTGAAATCCTACTAGTCATTTTAAGGCCACAACTGTACGTGTTGGTAAAAAACATATAATCTCATTATGTGTCAGAACATATACCCTAATTGTCAGAACATATCCAGTCATCCTCGGGTTCTGTTTGAGACATAATATTTTAACACAGGTTAATTGTCACGCTCTTGAATGCACATGGTATATTTCCCTTTATCATTGTCTGGACCGTCTCCATCATCATTGTCAGAAGGTGGTCCTTCAACATTGTCTGGATCGTCTCCATCATCACTGTGAGGGGATGCACGGGGTGCAGAGGGTGCAGGGGGTGCAGGGGATGGAGGAGCTGCCCCCCAATGCCCGAAGATGCCAAGAACCGTGCCAGCCATTCCGCCTGCGGCGGCAGATAGAGCGGTAGCTGCAGCACTAAACCCCGCCGCACCGATCGACTGCGCCACAGCCACGGCACTGCCAGCAGCAATACCTCTTCCGTTAGCGATCGCTGCTGCTGACATCATGCTAGCTGCCAGACTGTTTGCTGCAAAACAAATTTAACAAGATTTAACAAGACTGCCACCCAAGGTTAAACACTACTTGGAAATTAAGTGGACAAGGAAGCCACCAACAATATTTGACCTTCGTGTGACCCGCCCTTATCAAGTATCCGTCATTTTATTTTAAACATATTTACAGAAGCAGTAGATAATTAATTGGATACATTTGTCGTCTTCTGGGAGAAGAATACATTCTTATATCCAATCTACATTCTTCTATCCAATCTCCATTCATATATCCAATCTACATTGTTGTTTTACTAATGCTACTTAAAGTCGTGTCATGAGATCTTCTCACTTTAATAAATATGTCTATCAATATTTTCAAAACCATACAATATTTGGAAAAAAACTTCTGTTTAGTAATCGCATCGTCTCTAATATTTTAAACCACATTCGCTTAGCCTTTTTAGACTTAAACCTACACTGAGATACTTATCCTCATTCCTATGTAGCTTACAATTTATCATAATTTGGATTAGAAGCAGACTTAGGGTCAATTACATTATATCAATTCCGATTCCAATTACACACGAATTACAAATACTAATTCCAATTTTACTTAATACCAAACTCATTACAATTAAAATTTTAAATATGAATTCCAATTATGAATTCCATATCGAAATAAAAGTGTGTGAACAGAGCAACCATAGATATACACATAACTCAACCCAAAAATAGCATCTATTTTAGAACAGCCTTATTTAATTTATACATGTTATGATATTTAATGGCAAACAAATATGATATACGCAACATATTATATTTTACTGATTATCCGTAATAATAAATAATTTGAGTTAAAAGTTACATGCTGTAATTGAAAAAGTAATTGAAAGTCAATGAAAATATAAAATTTTCATCAATTCCAATTACTTTTAAAAACAAAACACCAATTCCAGAATTGGATTTGGTGTTTCAAATCCAATTACATTGCACTGCATTCCATTTGAAGTCGTTCCTACAATGTAACGAATGTTTTGTTCTGTTGTGTTTTCTGATCCCAACTATATTTAGTATCAAGAATATTTAAAACGTATGTCGCCGGAAACAGGCTAGCTGACATTGATAATTCAGACTTCACTGAAAAACATTCATCATCGACTGAAACCTGAAAGTAGTTACTCTGATGATAATTTTTATGTTATCCTTTTTCAAAGTGAATTTGCACACAAAACAGACTGTGCCATTAATTATTATGAAGTAATGCGAGACGCAATACTGGGTTTAAAAAACAGGAGAAATACACGAATATTGGAATTTCTTGTTGCCATTGTGCGACTCCACAGATGTATATGTAACAACTATTATTACTAGTATGTCCCAAATTTTAGGCAATTTCTTTGCTGATCATATCTTAAGTTTACACATTTTTCGAATGAAATATTTAATTGCTATGTTAACGTTGGAATAATATTTATTTGGTCAACTTTGTAAACAACATAGTGTATATTTATGCATGGTAAATATCAACAGCACGTTGAAAAGAAAAGACATGTGACAAACCTGCAATTCCAGCTCCTGTGAAGCCAATTGCACCCAAAGCTGCTGGAATGGCAACGGTTGTAACGGCTGCACCAGCAACAACGCCAACAGCACCTACTACTAACGTTCTCCTGCAAAAACAAGGTTGAATGAGAAATGTATTTATGGAGAAGCGAGGCATATCATTTTAACATGTTGGACAGTAAGTATAGAGACTGAGATATTCATTTGTATTACCCATGTAACATACCATACATACTCTCTGAAAGTGAAACATGGCTTCGCATTATTTTGAGGAAGAGTGCTTGAAAAGGCTAACCATTGGCATATAATCATAAATTAAAAAAATACACGTTCATGGCGCTGAGCATGACTATTAGAAGAATGCACTATTCTGGCTAGTTTTGTAAATTTACAATACAATTATGTCAACAGCCTGATGAGCCAGCGTGGAAAGAAATAAATGTCGACTAATATGTCTTATTGATTCATCACCAACGGCTTCAAACAATGATCCTAAATACTACAGGTACCCTTTATTATTTGTAATATTCATTAATGACATTTCACATGACACCAACATTTGACATTTTAAGTGACGCCAACATTTGTTCATTAGCTGACAAGTCAGAGTATCGTGGAACATGGCAGAAGCATCTGTTTTCGCTATGTAATCAGCAAAACCCAACTGGGTATCGCGCTGATGGTTGGTTTACTACTATATGAGCGTCGGGCACAGCCAAGCAGTTCCTTGAATTTTGTGGCATCCTTAGCCGCGACAAATTGCACCTCCGGGATGTTCCAAATAGCTACGGTCCAGGGGAATGAGTTTCTGCATTATTCTATTAGTCCTTGGGCCAGGTTGAATATGTGCCATGTGCTCTTCTGTTGGGAATGCACAAATTTACATGGTGAGTGCATAAGGCCCTGAAACAGCTTCTTCATAATACAACATTCCAGGATACGATCTTGGGCTCAGCAAGGGCGTCAATTGGTGATGTCAATGAGCTATGCTACCAACTTTTCTGAGCCAAGGCGGTTGTGGCGTCTGATCAACTCCCTCCTTGTAAAGACTGTCTCCACATGCATGTCCTCAGAGCCAACTATCAGTCTTGAGTCAGGCCAGCTCCCTCATTGTATGTACTGTCTCCACATGCATGTCCGCAGGGCCAACTATCAGTCTGGAGTCAGGCCCGCTCCCTCATTGCAAGGATTGTCTCCACACGCATGTCTTCAGAGCCAACTATCAGTATGGAGTCAGGTCAGCTCCCTCCTTGTAAAGACTGTCTCCACATGCATGTCCGCAGGGCCAACTATCAGTCTGAAGTATGACATCGGAGTCTAGACAAGTGCCCTCACATGGTCATGGGTGGGAGTTCAGTGACGATGGCAAATGCAGGCGTGTTTGTCAGGCTCCAGACTGTGAGTGCTTTGTCAGTGCACTCAAATACACAGACGTCTGTTGTCTCAGGACTCTTCTAATGTGAGAACTGAGGTGGATGAACAGCAGAAGCAGGATTGTTAAGATGATCAAGTGCGAATTTCTGGACATTGATCAGTTGCTCATCTAAGATGTCTAATTAATGAACTTAGCATAATGTGCTTGATCATGAGATACAGTTTTATTACAACATGCGCATACTTGTAAGTAAGTAGTAAGTAGCCACGGTTGTAAGAAAATAGTGATCAAACAACTTATTTAATGTTTATATTATATCATTTATGAATGACAGACATGCATTACAAATAACTACAGAAACTACAGACTGAAAAAGTTTGTTAAGATCAGAGGGATAGCAAAGTACAAGCTACATTTGATTTTTCTGTCAAAATGAAAGCCCGCATTTTGACCTAGGGGTCACCTACAAAATGACTTGACTACTTACTTTAAGCTGCTCCTACAAAGGTCCATCATATTATTCCCTGATCTACAGACATGTAGCTAATCAAAAAGCATTGTTAGATTTAGTTCCTCCTTATGGTACCAATTGGTAAACATTTCAGGTCCAGGCCCGTGTGTGTGTGTGTGTGTGTGTGTGTGTGTGTGTGTGTGTGTGTGTGTGTGTGTGTGTGTGTGTGTGTGTGTGTGTGTGTGTGTGTGTGTGTGTGTGTGTGTGTGTGTGTGTGTGTGTGTGTGTGTGTGTGTGTGTGTGTGTGTGTGTGTGTGTGTGTGTGTGTGTGTGTGTGTGTGTGTGTGTGTGTGTGTGTGTGTGTGTGTGTGTGTGTGTGTGTGTGTGTGTGTGTGTGTGTGTGTGTGTGTGTGTGTGTGTGTGTGTGTGTGTGCTTGTGCGCCTGTGGCCTGGACAACAATTCGACCGTGGACCATCAAAACAGTTTGACCATCATCACCAGATTAGTAAGTGACTTTATTTAAGTGGGAAATTATCATAGAATTGGGAAAACTGCCTGATTATCATTGTTGTCTAAATTGCAAAACATTTTATTGAAGTACTTACCTGACATTTTTATTAATTTTTATTGACATCTCGTTTGCGCAATCTTGGTTTTACCGAACTGGTGTGTGAACATATAGCTGGAACCAAGAATATATAATTAATCATTGCAAGCAGATCAGATCAACTCATATTCATGTGTGTGTGTGTGTGTGTGTGTGTGTGTGTGTGTGTGTGTGTGTGTGTGTGTGTGTGTGTGTGTGTGTGTGTGTGTGTGTGTGTGTGTGTGTGTGTGTGTGTGTGTGTGTGTGTGTGTGTGTGTGTGTGTGTGTGTGTGTGTGTGTGGGTGGGTGGGTGGGTGGGTGGGTGGGTGGGTGGGTGGGTGGGTGGGTGGGTGGGTGGGTGGGTGGGTGGGTGGGTGGGTGTGTGTGTGTGTGTGTGTGTGTGTGTGTGTGTGTGTGTGTGTGTGTGTGTGTGTGTGTGTGTGTGTGTGTGTGTGTGTGTGTGTGTGTGTGTGTGTGTGTGTGTGTGTGTGTGTGTGTGTGTGTGTGTGTGTGTGTGTGTGTGTGTGTGTGTGTGTGTGTGTGTGTGTGTGTGTGTGCTTGTGCGCCTGTGGCCTGGACAACAATTCGACCGTGGACCATCAAAACAGTTTGACCATCATCACCAGATTAGTAAGTGACTTTATTTAAGTGGGAAATTATCATAGAATTGGGAAAACTGCCTGATTATCATTGTTGTCTAAATTGCAAAACATTTTATTGAAGTACTTACCTGACATTTTTATTAATTTTTATTGACATCTCGTTTGTGCAATCTTGGTTTTACCGAACTGGTGTGTGAACATATAGCTGGAACCAAGAATATATAATTAATCATTGCAAGCAGATCAGATCAACTCATATTCATGTGTGTGTGTGTGTGTGTGTGTGTGTGTGTGTGTGTGTGTGTGTGTGTGTGTGTGTGTGTGTGTGTGTGTGTGTGTGTGTGTGTGTGTGTGTGTGTGTGTGTGTGTGTGTGTGTGTGTGTGTGTGTGTGTGTGTGTGTGTGTGTGTGGGGGGGGGGAGACGAAGAAAGTGGTGTGAGAGAGAGAGAGAGAGAAAGATAGAGAGTGGAGAGGGAATGTAGAGGGGAGAGAGTGTAGAAAGATATAGTGGAGAGATTGGGAGAGAGAGATAGAGAGAGAGTGAGTGAGTGAGTGAGTGAGTGAGTGAGTGAGTGAGTGAGTGAGTGAGTGAGGGGGAGAGAGAGGAGAAGGGGGAGAGAGTGAGGGAGAGATGGAGAGGGGTGAGACGGGGAAGAGAGTGGAGAGAGAGAGAGCGGAGAGAGAGAGAATGGAGAAAGAGAAAGTGAGAAAGTGGAGAGTGTGGGGAGAGATAGATAGATAGATAGATAGATAGATAGATAGATAGATAGATAGATAGATAGATAGATAGATAGATAGAGAGAGAGAGAGAGAGAGTGGAGAGAGAGTGTATGTGTGGAGAAAAGGCTGGAGAGAATGGATATTCAGAGGAGAGAGAGATAGAGTGGAGAGAAAGAGTGGAGAGGGAGTGGTGAGAGAATGGAGATAGAGTGGAGAGTGTGAGAGTGGAGAGAGAGAGAGACTGGAGGGAGAGTGGAGAGAGAGAGAGAGAGAGAGAGAGAGAGATAGTGAGAGAGTGGAGATAGATTGGAGAGAGGGAGGTCAGACTATATCCAGACCGAGACATAGACCTGCTGACGCAACCGCATCGGGCAAATTAATTTGCGCCTCTGTCGTCATCGATCGATCAAATATTTTTATTATGATATATTATGATAAATGCGCACTACCTTGCCATTGCACGCAGATACTTCACGTTATCGTTTGAACATATTACAGGATTTAATCGAAACGGATATATTATTTCATAGTAAAAAACATTATGGTCAAATAACATTGTAGCCCACTAGCCATATTGCATTGGGCTGTTTGTTACTGTGACACCCACTGGCATTATTCCTGGTGATGCGTAGCCATTTGGCATGTAGGTGCAGTTATTGATTTCCAAGCCAAAACATTGTCCACATTGTAAGCTCACAAATGTTTTTTTTGTTAAACATATACATATTAACATAACGTTGTAACCATTTAGCAATATTACTTTGTGTTTTTGCTACTGTGACATCCACTGGCATTATGTTTGGTCATGTCGAGCCATTTGGCATATCTCTTTGTGTGCAAATATGGATATCCTGACCAAAACCTTTCTTCACCCTGTAATGTCGCCAGTACTTTTTCTCGGAGGTGGTGGGAGATTCAACACCTGCACCCAAAGTGTGATGCCAAATAAAGCGTTACAATTTTATTTTAATGTGCTTTTTTGTTTCACAAAATAGGCACTAGCAACAGTTTACAGGGTGGAGGATAAAGAAGTGGCACAACTCTGATTGTTGAACTAACGCCCTGCTCATGACCACCAAGGGTCAGACAATCATAAAAACAAATTAGCAAACTTTTGTCAGCGAGCCAATGTTATGTTACAAATAAGAAGTAATACATCCACATTCCCTGCTCTATGATATGTCAGTGCTTTGGTTTTATATCAGTACGTGCGACAGTACCATCTATTGCGGATGCGCTTAGAGTGGCGGGTAGACGGAGAAGAGAAAGATCGTGACTGAGATGGGAGGACTGCGGGAAGAGAGATTTGATGGGAGTGTATCATCGATTTTTTTTTTGTCGATTTGAAATGATGAGTATAAATTATGCTTGGCCTAGAGATGATGTATGTTTTTAATGTTAGACCATGCTTGTTTGATGTGGTTTTTAGATCCATCAAATTGTTTGGTCCAGTATTGGGATTTTGCATTACGTATTACTCTATTTGGAGTGTTTCTGTATTGTTTATATTGGTTGTCAATATTATTAAAATTTGGAGACATTTTTGAGTGAAAACGTTTTTTACTTAGATGATCACGAGTATGTATTGACTTTAATACAGCTTGTGTTATCCAAAGATGCTTTTTATGTTTATATTTACTTAGTTTTACTGACTGTTCAGGAATGTGTTCATCAAGTAAACTGTTAAATGTGTCAACAAACATAGTGTATTCCACATTTGGGCACTCATTTTTGCACGATTTTACTAAGTAATCCCAGTTTTTGTGAAAAGAGCATGTTTAAAATTGTCTACACTACACTCGCTAAAATTATTACGTTTTACTATTTTAGACGCATCCATAGTTTTAAGCGAGTTTTCAAAAAACAAAATGAAGTAGTAGTCGGAAATGTCAGTCATAATAGATCCAGCAATGAAAGTAGTTTGAGGGTTATACTTTAGGAAAATGTTATCAGTAAATAAGCTATTTGCCATGAACATATCGAGATAGCACATCTTGATCAGATCGAAACTCCACTGTGGCTGTTATTTTCAACATTTTGTAGATTGATGTTTGTATGACCACAGATAATGATGTTTGTGTGACCACAGATAATGATGTTTGTGTGACCACAGATAATGATGTTTGTGTGACCACAGATAATGATGTTTGTGTGACCACAGATAATGATGTTTGTGAGACCACAGATAATGATGTTTGTGAGACTACAGATAATGATGTTTGTGTGACCACAGATAATGATGTTTGTGTGACCACATATAATGATGTTTATGTGACCACAGATATTGATGTTTGTGTGACCACAGATAATGATGTTTGTGTGACCACAGATAATGATGTTTGTGAGACCACAGATAATGATGTTTGTGTGACCACAGATAATTATGTTTGTGTGACCACAGATAATGATGTTTGTGAGACCACAGATAATGATGTCTGTGAGACAACAGATAATTATGTTTGTGTGACCACAGATAATGATGTTTGTGAGACCACAGATAATGCTGTCTGTGAGACCACAGATAATGATGTTTGTGTCACCACAGATAACGATGTTTTTAGTTTCATTCTGCAGTTGTTTGAGTATTATATCAAGATCCTGAGTAAATGCATTCCTTGTACTTGAAGAATAAATAATAAATACTATATTTAGGCCTTGGCAACAAAATCGCTAACAATGTCACGATTGGCTTTCTATACCACGAATACGCATTGTTCGCGTAAACATGTATGGACAGCCAATAAAAGAAAATATGATAAACGCAGTGTACATATATAGTTCATGAGAAAAATCAATGTTCCCCAGGGTTGATTTTGGTTGCATTTTTTTGCATGTTTATGAAACCCCACTGGTCATCTTAAGACACAAATCAAACGTGATTAAAATAAACAGATTAGGCGCATACATACAGAAGTCGCACTTGTCAGTTATACGGGCAAACTCCTCGTGTGCCACCGGTGGCATTTTGCAAAACTAGTCATCCTCGAAACCTTCGCCACACAACACAACCGTGTCTTCTGATCGGGAGTTCCATCGCTTTCTATGTCATATTGAGGTTCCGCTAACGTTGCTATTTGACTTCAGTCAACTTGGTTCCTCGGCCGACGCCTGCTGTTGTTTTATCACTAGTTTGTGGTTGCACGCGGCGAACTTGTAAGGATGGCTGAACGTTGTCGTCGACGCGAATTATCATTAAAGGAAGGCAGATGGATCTAGTGAAGTATAATCACGGAGACAGGTCTTCGGCGCCTGGTGCCTGTTGTCTGGTGGGGAACTGCCAGGACTGTCAGGTTGGTAGATCAGACAGGTAAACCGAGTATTTGGCTCCAAATCAACCCCCGGTACGAAATGCATTTGTCAAAGAAAGGCAACGTGGTTGTACCAAACCTATAGGAGTTCCGATCAATATGAGCAAACGTAACCAGTAATCATAAATAAATAAATCGAATCCCAGATCCAAGTGTGGGATATCAGAAATGTCCGCTCGTTGAGCTATCAGCTGTATATCGCTTGTCAAGTGTGATACAGTGATGTTGCGGAGTTCGTCTCGAACAAGAATCAAGTGTGTCCACCGTTGCTGTCACACGATGGGAAACTGAACGAAGGCTAACAACATTAGCTGCTTGAAAACGTTGTGCCACCTCAACCATATAATTGTCCGACTGCTCCATTCGCTAACGTTGTTGTTATTGACGGTGCAGCAGCCGTCAACATGTTGAAGCCGCGGGATTCAGCAATATTGAGCCAGTATTGAACAACGGAATGTGCTGCATACGGTATGTCCCTACTCAACAGCACCCAACGTCTGGACATTGTCTGGGATGTATCCAAGAACATGCACGACAACGGACGGGAACGGTATTGTTGTTCGCATTCTGGAACCAAATAGTGGATATAGCCTATGGAGTTGCCACAACCACGAGACATCGCGGATTTGCACACACGAAGGCAGACACCAGAATGATGGTCCATGTCGGTGATGCTGCAAAGAATGGTACACGAACGTCATTATTGGTCTTGCAGTCTTCGTTTTTACCCTGCGGCAGGAATAACTTTTTGAAATGGGAATAAATTCCGATACATACCTGCTCACGAGATATCATGCTCGCTAGGATAAATTAAGTGCTAAGGCCTTCCGTTTTGTACTGACGCATTTTGCGTCCTGTCAGATCTCCGTCATGTCAGGATGTGGAGGTCGCAGTGCCAAACACTGAGAGGTTTACAACAACACGCGCCGCACTGCTGGAGCGGCTCACCAAGGGGGTGACTCACCAAGGGGTGACTCACCAAGGGGTGACTCACCAAGGGGGTGACTCACCAAGGGGTGACAGTTGGAGGACCACAAAAAAACTTGCTCCACCCAGTGTCAGACATTCGGTCTCCAGAGGGATGTGGATGAACGGCTCGAACAGTTCGTGTTGCAAGAAGGGCAAACAAAATGAAATATCAAAATATATCAAATAATCGCCCCCCAAAATCTATAGGTAACATAGTTTTTAAAGTATGAAGAAATTGGATTTTATGGACGCCATCTTTAATCATGACGGATATGAATGTCGGAGAAGGTCAAAAGAAAAACCTATAGACCCAACTTGACACCAAAGTTACGGCTCTAAATGACGTAATTCGTAAGATATGGATAAGTTGGATTTGGTGGCTGCCATCTTTAAAAAGAAGGCAGGAGACGGTCAAAAGTGAGATATTTAAATAGCTGCCCCAAAAACCTGTGACTTTTCTACGTGACGTAGTTGATAAGACATAGGGGAAAAGGTTTTAATGGCAGCCATGTATAAAAATGGTGGATATGAATGCCGTAGAAGGACAAAAGTGAATTTGTTATTAGAATATGGCGGGAATTGATTTTAACAACCATCTTTGAAGATCATCGATATCAGATGAGGGCTAAATTTGTTTGCCTTGACGAGTTTCGTGTTTTTATCAAAACGTGCACGATACGTTGCAATAGCGCTGCTACCTGCCGAACTAATACTCGTTTTCAGTTCAACATGCTGAAAATCAGTTAGAAATTGATGTTAACACACATCGATAGTGTAGAATTGTCAATTACATTTTCTTTTTCATTGTTCATACTCGTATTCCTTTGGCATTGGCCTTTATTTAACTGCACTGTGGCCTCCGGCCAACATGGCAGCTCTCAGGCCAATGCACTAAAATATGAACAATTAATAGCATTATCGTTGTTTTTTGTCTAGTTCTTACATTAAACCACCCGTGTACACATCTGATATGTCAGATTGTCGTTGTTTTGTATGTGTGATTTAAATTGTACCGCCGGTGCTCTACATCGGACCACTGGTCCAATATGGGACACCTAAAATGGTCCCAATAAAAATACCACCGACAGTTTCACATTAGGCCCCGTGGAGTATAATATTGACACTAAATCTTGCATGTTCTAAGAACTGCCCATAGCACAACATAGGGGAAGGCAGTGTTAGTTGAGCCACTGGGTTAGTTGAGCCACCCATCTTTCCCAGGAAACTACAGCAACGACAGTTTCATGGTACCACCCGGTGATTGAACATAGGTTACATTTGTCAAAACGGTCAGAACATGTGAGCTAAAGGTATGTTTTTTGATGTTTTTCGAAACGTTTAGTAATAGTGAGTAATGTCTGCTAGTGTGTAAACTATCAACGCTCGTGACCAGACCTTATTGTATGTGCACTTACAAATGGTTTAACTATGCACAGACAAGAAGATTATTTACATAACTTCGCGCTTTAATGGGAAGTTAATTAAATAAGCTTAATTGTCGAAACGGGGCTAGTAGAGCCACCCAAGGCCCAAGGGAGGATTAATTGAGCAGCGGTTAGAGAATGAAGACGAGTGTTCTTTAACCCAAAATACTTCAAAGAATTCCTTTTTCCGAGCAAACTGGGACATCGGATGGCTACAAGGCAACATTTTAGCATTTAGTTACACTGGTTGTCTATATTAATTAAGTGTGTCGACTTATTAATTAAGTGTGTAGATTTGTCAGAGACGTGTTGTACCAATTGGGTAGATGTGTTGGTTGAGTTGTTGTGATTTTTTTGCACAAGGCGTACGTAAAGTAAACAAATAAAGTATTTACGCAACTTACGCTACAGTGTTGCTCAACTTACCCCACATCACTTGTTAGTTGAGCCAGCATACCAACCCTATTTGAATCAGCTATATATAATTATCTATGCATGCAAGATATATCATCTTGGTATAATATTAACTACTAATAATCATAGTTTATGTGAGTAAAAATAATTTTGACCTATGAATATGATTGCGCTCTAGACATCAAAAAGAATGAAAAATGGCTCAACTAACACTGCCTTCCCCTATTTATCTAACTGCTGTCCAAAGCTGATTAAAATAATAGTTAAAATCTAATGCAAATCTAGTAATAGTCAAAAATAATAATAATAACTTTATTTTTATATACCGCAATTTCCTTAAAAAGCTCAATGAGCTTTACGCAAAAGCATTAAGTAAATAAAAAAAACATATAGACATAATTATACCTAAAAACAAATACATATAAAACTGTGTTAAAGACTAATAAAAATGAATGGGTAGAATAATTATAAATAATATAATTAGGAATACCTAGCTCAATATAGCTCAATAATTTTTTTTTTCTTCAGGTAGGGACAAGAAAGAAGAAAAAGTACATATATATATATATATTTATATATATATATATATATATATATATATATATATATATATATATATATATATATATATATATATATATATATATATACATACATACATACATACATACATACATACATACATACATACATACATACATACATACATACATACATACATACATACATACATACATACATACATACATACATACATACATACATACATACATACATACATACATACATACATATATATATATATATATACTTTTTTCTTCTTTATATGTCAACTTTACATCTTATATATATTATATATATATATATATATATATATATATATATATATATATATATATATAAGATGTATATGTTAACTTTACATATATATATATATATATATATATATATATATATATATATATATATATATATATATATATATATATATATATATATGTCTATATGTGACCCATGTTGCGTAACCATGCCGCCGTACAGATACACTGCCTGTCAGCTACTTGAACTTTCCAATGCGTCACGCCTGAATGCCGATGCATGGACGACAGCGATTAAACTCGGCATTGTCGCAAAGTTACCAATGAGACGCGGCTGCCGAGGTGGTGTTCGGAAACAACGAATCATTCAACCATTGGACGGACATCGGCCACCCACTCGCCAAGCAATTACAAGTAAACAAACGGGTGTCGACAGCGCGAATCTCGTTCAGCTGATCGCCCCGGTCAGTGCGCTTGACAGCTGTACTACAGCTACGCTCGGGCTGTTGAATGTTAGATCGCTGCGTAATAAGGCCGATTTTATCACAGATTACGCATGCGAAAACGACATAGACATTCTGTGTCTGACGGAAACCTGGTTAACTGATAGCGATGCATATTTGATATCTGGTATTGTCCCTCACGGTTACAAGTTCCAACATCTCCCGCGAAACGATCGACGCGGTGGAGGAGTTGGGGTTCTGTTCAAAGCTTCATTTCACCTTGCGCTATTCAAACCGTGGCCCGCCGAATCTTTCGAATGTCTCGAAGTCATGCTACGCGGATCGAGCGTTGCAGCAGCATTACGCATTTTTGTCGTGTATCGGCCACCATCATCTGGGCGCAAGTCCGTCGACAATCGATCCCGCGATGCATTGCCTTTATACACGGACGCCGTCTAGCGATAAAAAACATGACATTCCGGGTAACGACTGTTGTAGCCAGCCAATAGCGTCATAGTGAAATGCATTAAAATAATTTAAGGCAGCCATCTAAGATAAGCCGTTTTCCTACTAGAACGGACAAGTATAATTTTGGTCATAAATCTCATGAAACCTATGTAGTACTATAACCAAGTCTCTTTTAATAATCCGCCCCATGATTATATGACTTGTGGCTCGTGTTCAAGCGAGAAAAAGTAGTTCGGACTACATTAATATACTATTGATTATGTAGTGTCATGACGGAGGCACCTCTTGTTGTCAAAACGGGATGACCAAGTCGCTTACCACACCTAATGGGAGACTGCATCTTGTACTTCATGATAGATCACTCTCGATGTCGCGCCCATGTGTTCGTTTACACGGACTACCCGTAACAATAATAATTTTCAGGATGACACAAACAATTTTAGAAAGGCTATACTGATGGTGATAAACAAAATTTACAGAACGATCTAGACAAATTACTTAAAAGGCCTGAAACATGACAGATGTTATTCAATTTTGGGAAATGTAAATGCCTACACACAGGACACGGGAACTTGGATGTAAACAATAGAATGGGAGATACTGTTCTAGTTACTACCGTAAAAGAAAAGGTCTTAGACGTAATAATAAGGGTTGATATGACAGTTTCAGAGCAGTGTGGTATTGCAGCTTCAAAGGGTAATACAATTCTTTGGTTGATTAGGAGAAATATAACATACAAGGAAAAAGCTAATTATACCTCTGTATGAAGCGATAGTTAGGCCTCATTTAGAATATTGTGTTCAAGCTTGGAGATCATATTGTAAGAAGGATATAGATACACTTGAACGAATAGAGAGGAGAGCAACTAAAATGATTCCATAACTGAGACCTTAGTTTTTAAGAAAGCCTAAAAGAATGTGGTTTAACAAACCTAGAGACAATGAGTTTAAGAAGATATCAAATTGAAATTTTTAAAGATATTTAATGGGCATGGAAATATTGATAGAAACTTTATTTTTCTCACTCAAAAAAGATAGTAGAACTAGAGGACATGAGGTAACATTAGTAAAAGATCAGTGTAGATTGAATATCAGGAAGTACTCGTTCTCTCAGAGGACAATAAATGAATAGAACAAATTATCTACAGATTATGTAACTGCTAGCAGCGTGAATATGTTTAAAAACAAGGTTGACACATATCTCAGGAGGGCGGGTTACACATAGATGAAACAATTTGCACTCTCGATTAGCCAATGGCTTCCTTGTCCACTTGCCATCATGGATGGCAGTCTTGTCAAATCTGGTTAATCATCATCACATTCTGCCATAGACCCCTAGGGAGTCCGCTACGACATTGTTGCCGTCCACGCTGCCTGCTCGGTGCCTCTACGCGGCCGACCAGGAAGCAGCCCCGGCCGCAGGAGCTAGAATCAGTGGGTTAGAGATAAAGACCACCACTCTTTGAGTCCACGACAAGTTACACATTTACCCTGTGTGAGATATTTTACTTCCCCTGGCATAGACACCAAGTAGAAGGGGCCAACGGCTTTTAGTGTCTCTTCCGAAAGACACGGGCAAATTGGAGTGAACGAAATTGCCCATGCAGGTTTCGAAATGGCAGCAAGTGGTTTTGAATCCCGGTCCCTTCGACTGAAAAGTCCGACGATCTACCACACGACCACCACGCCCAACCAATCTTGTTAAAACCTCCCTCGACGTTCCGTCGCTCGCCAGTAGGCGGCGCAACCTATTTCCCCACAACTACGGACCCCTTTTATCAGGCGTTTCCTTCTCTGGTCGACGCACTATGTTACTTCGCTGTATCACTACATATACGCGTCATGCACGTGACATTTAACCTGATAATATCGTAGCATTTTCTCACGGATCGACTAGCTGGTTTTCCACGATATTACCAAAGTGGTCATCTGATTCTGTACATGGGCAGAGCACAACTCGGGTATTGTGCCTCAACAGGTAAACTCATTAACAGCTGACCTTGCTAACGGCGATAACATAGCGTTGTTATACGCTTGGAGTCTACTAATTAACCGCGAGATCAGCGAGACTACAGCTTATTTGAATTAGCACATTTACGCTAATGCATTTACGTAATTAATCGATTCAGCTACAGCAGCCTCCCGAGCAATCCGCCACATAAAATACAGGTATGTGCTAATGGCCCCTGGGTAATTTCGTTCTGTTTGTGTTTCAGCAGCCACGCCCTGGGTGCACTGTTCGGTGACAACTCGAAGGCCTTGCTGTCACATTTCCGCCACAGTTATGCATCTGCTAATGATATCCGGAATTCAACGGGAACGCAGCCTGATTAACCTTTTGTCATATAAGATCCTCTCATACGACGCATGATTCAATAAGAGCCTGATATCAATTTCAAGGTCAGTGTTGGCATTTTGCGTCGATACTCTGACATCTTTGGTACATTAGTTCTACTATACACGATATCGTTGTGCCAACGGCGTGGTGATGATGAAATTACCCTGTGATCATGTACACTGGCTTTACAAATGATTCCTGTTGTGGGGTCAGCCTCGGTTTTGATGTTTAAGAAAACGTGCACGAGTCGCTTCGTATCCGTTGTCTGTCGGCTGTGCACACCGTTGTCTTTATCACGCAATGTCCACATTGAATTAGCGAATACGACGTGTCATATGTCAGGCTCCAGGCCATTTAGCTATGCACCTGAAACATAATCACCTCGGCAGCATCGATTATTCGGTGGTCTTTCATTTCTCCAGAGTATACGCGTGTTCCTGCATAACACAAAATTAATAATCTTCGTCCTCTCAATACAAACATATATTGTATAGTTGTCCTACTCGTTTTCCAAAAATGGTACGATACGATATGAGTTGCTGGTTGGTTGCCAATAGCCCACATAATGGGTTATGGAGACTGTTCTTAATTTATCCGTCATCCTGTTATGTATAAATACCGTGCATAAGTAAATTCGCAACCAGAATGCCCGATATGAAAAATTAATGTGTGTGTGTGTGTGTGTGTGTGTGTGTGTGTGTGTGTGTGTGTGTGTGTGTGTGTGTGTGCGTGCGTGCGTGCGTGCGTGCGTGCGTGCGTGCGTGCGTGCGTGCGTGCGTGCGTGCGTGCGTGCGTGCGTGCGTGCGTGCGTGTACATATTGCAAATGAAACAGCAGCGACGTATAAGAACCAGACAAAGGAGACGTCACCAAACAGAAACGCCAAGCAGTTGACCATCCGAGCGCGGTCACCTAAATAGTACACGCGTCGTCGTGGAAACTGACCACACAGCAGGTAATGACTGGTCTGTCACGTGGCGCCCGTCGGCTGCAGATGCCGTACGCCGTGCTGTGCGCCGCTGCAATCTTTACCTTCCGTTTCAGACACTCTACGAAGCAGACGACACATCGGGAGCGCTGAAAATGGGCAACGACTGCAGTCTGTCGCCGCGGGAGCTCACGGACCTCGAGACGGTGACGGCCTTCACGCAGAGCGAGATCAAGGACTGGTACAAGCAGTTTCACAAAGGCTGTCCGAGCGGCAGGATGACGAAAGATGAGTTTCGAGCGATGTACGAGGAAGCGTTCAAGTCAGGCAATGCCGCCCAGTTCGTCGACTGCGTGTTCGGCACATACGACAAAGACGGGGATGGAACGATCGACTTCAGGTTCACAATACTAATTCCGCTTTTCTTACTGTAACATATGCTGTATGCATGTTGAATGTGGTGATGCGATTCCATGGGTTATATATGCAGTTCAAGATGCAGTGTTTCGTAAGGTAGCTTTTTGGCATATATGAAGAAGACTTGGAGAATCAGAAACAGTATGGTTCCGTGGAAAACATTTGTATTAAATGTAGGTAGTAGTAAGTTCTTGCATAGCGCGGTATCCAGTCTACACGAACGCGCTTTACACTTCACCCCCGGGTAGACCTGTTCATTCCTACACCAACTCGACGTCTCTGTGACGGATTCAGCCAGGCTGCATTTACTTAGCACCAAGAGGATTCGAACCCTGAACTTCTCGACATAAACTCCAACGTTCATACCAATATCCTACTGCATCCATGTTCACCGTATAGGGCGCAACACTTAAGTGATTTGTGATAGTGCTTTTGCGGTATGCTGCTATCCACGCAGTTTTACTCATACAGGAAAGTCTTGATATACTTTCGAGATATAGTCCTGCCATTTTGTGCTTGTTAAAATGGTTTACTAGAACCTACGTATAGGACCGTCATTCAACGACGTTACCAAACCACTAAAATTAACGTCAAAAAAGTGATTTCAACCGCAAGCCAACGATTATTTGATGTCGTTTCATTCACACTGCTTACAGGGAATTCCTGCTCTCGACCAACCTCTCGACACGTGGTGGCATAGACGAGAAACTGCGATGGTTGTTCCACATGTACGACCTGGACGACAATGGCTACGTCACCATGACGGAAGTAACCCAGATGTGTAAGGTGTGTTATGTACAAATCAATAAATGGAACAAATTATCTATTGATTGTATAAATGCTAGTGGAATAGGCATCCTCGCCGCCAGGGGACTGCCGAGTACAACGCTACCCCCTGGCAGATACAGTCGTTGAAACGTGAAACTTACGTTAACCAATGGGCTACGCCCCTACGACTTTGGGGCATTTGGGATGTGGCCAATCGTGGATGACGAGGACACGGTGCACGTATCATCTTAGTGAACGTGCCGTGACCCGCTCTGGCATGAAGGCTAGGCGGTATTTAATTAATCAATAATCTTAGTGTCTTTCGGTCAACCTGTTTCTGACCATTTCCGCCGCATCAGACAAAGTCTTCCATGTCATAGGCCAGCGGCGGATCCAGGGGGGTCTTAGGGGTCTCAAGACCCCCCTAGGTCATGAAGGGGGGTCTTAGACCCCCCCTCTGTCCGTGGCAAATATTACGGTAAAAGAACACGAAGGGGAGACCGGGACTAGTCCGCCCCCGGGGCAAGTCCGCCAACAGGATTTTATTCCGCGCCGTTGCAGAATTTAGTAATTTCGGTCACACGATTAAGTCACATGATCACCAACTACATGCAGCCCAGTGTTCGAAATGACCACTGACTCTTGGGGGTCCCCGAAATTTGTTTTCTCAAAAATCTTCTTTTCAAGCACTGTAATGGCTATTAATGTCTATTTTTGTGGAAAAAAACTTGCTTGCTATAATAGCGACCTCTAGTTATTTCGACCTGCAGTTATTTTACCAAATTAGGTTGAATGCACTTGTTGTAAGTCGCTCTAAATAAGAGCGTCTGTTAAATGACTAAATTGTAAATTGTGATATGAGCCATTGTTAATGGAGTAATGCGCTTATAGACACAGTGCTCTGTAATTCTGAGAAGTAAAATGTGCCTCAACTAGATATTCATTGGCGGCATTACTGCAGACACCCAACAGAAAACAAAACACACACTCATCAATGATATGAGTGGAATGATTTCAGATGTTTTTAACAGAGATTAACTGAATGACAACAGAATGAGCTGAATGAACCAGCTAAATTACAAACATAATGATATCGAATCCTGCAAAAACCGTCAAGTTCTGCGAAAACCGTCGAGTTCTTGCTGCGAGATCGATCGAGTTCTGCGAAAACCGTCGAGTTCTTGCTGCGAGATCGATCGAGTTCTGCGAAAACCGTCGAGTTCTTGCTGCGAGATCGATCAAGTTCTGCGAAAACTGTCGAGTTCTGCGAAAACCGTCGAGTTCTAGCACAGACGAACCAGAGTAGCCTCACGCGCATCAACAGGTGCAACAGCGGAAGGATATTTACATCGGTACAACGATAAAATGTGAGACCCCCCAAGCTTACATTTTTCTTTCTTATGGGAGATCCCTCATGCCTTATGGCAGGAATTCCAGATCCCCCTTCATTTCGAACACTGATGCAGCGGGAAACTGACGTCCACGAGTTGCTGGCTGGAAAGTTGTAAACTAGAATACTAATTTTTGTGACTGAAAGTAATTTTTTTATTTTGTTTCGATAAAATTTCAGTATTTATAAGTGGTATTGGTTAGACATTTAGAGTGCTCAGTAAGGACCTTATATCAGAGCTATTGTCTGGATCTTGCGTTGTTGCTCTATCCAGTGTCAATGGTATTTAGTTGCCGCCCACCAAATATGTCTCTGTGTTGGGCCACGTCCGCCTGTGTGCTACGGGGCAAGGGTGCCCAGGATCACTTGTGAACATAAACACACTAACATGCACTCTAATAAAGACTTCCAACTGTCCAGTTTAGTGTTATTTTCTGGTAAAAAAAGTGACGAAACCAGATTTATTTACCATTTTCTAGCCGATGCAGTGCCAAACGTTGGTTTTTGTTTGCCTGGTTTATTTCATAGATACAACAGAATTTGTGAGGATTTTAAGTTTCTAACAAATGTGTTTCACAAACATGACGTTTTTGACATAAAAATAAAACAAAGCTGAACTGTTCATGTGTATTTGCTGCTTAAAGTACGTGTGGGGTGAATTTGCCCCGGCCCCTGGGCGGACTTGCCTCAACATGAGGCAAGTCTGCCCATGCTTGGATAGCTCTACTAAGAGTCAGATTTGGATATTGGCTTGTAACAGTTTTGGCATTTTTTGATTGCACAACTTTGGACAAGATATTTTCGTTCAATATAAGGCCGAAACTGATCCAAACGTAAAGGTAAAGACTGAACTATTAGCAGCCAGCTAACATTAACCCTTACGTAAGTAAAACGACACATGTGTCGCCCCCCCCCCCCGGTTCGTAAGTAGAATGACATATGACTACGACTGACTGAGACCCCCCAGCAAACAAGCCTAGATCCACCCCTGATATGTGTTTGATTAGCATGCTTGTCGTGGGTCATCAGGTATCATCTTGCAAAATTACCTAGAACATATAACTCGGAGGGATTCTATGGTATGTCTCCACGCACCCTCTTTAGTCAGGCATATTTGGACTTAACTGGGCCCCCAATAAACAATCGTTTCTACATGTTGTTTTGGAAATATTGACGCTGGGAATCTATGAATGCCTCTTTCCTGTAATGCCGTGCACTAGCACGTGCTCTTTCTCTCTGTCTACAAATTGCTGTCACAACCTATGTTACTATGTTACTATTTACGTAACTTATTAAGGGTTGAGCATGAAAAGGTATTCATGTTGCGCAACTACATTTAAAACTGTACCTGGCCAAAAATGCATAGTTAAAGGCGCACAGACAGACGCATACGCAGGCCACACACGCACGCACGCACGCATGCATGCACGAACGTAGGCACTCGATGCAGTATACTAAACACAAAGATCGGGAATCGTAAGCAAGTCACCCAAACCTCTCAACCTATCTTCTCTCCCAAATATAACCTTCTCACGTTTTCAGCCACTTTAACATCTATTGTAATAAAGCAGTTTGTCTGTCTGTCTGTTCCCTCATATCTCCGTCAGTTTGTGACTCTGTATGTCTGTCTGTTCCCTCATATCTCCATCAGTGTGTGACTCTGTATGTCTGTCTGTTCCCTCATATCTCCATCAGTTTGTGTTTCTGTATATCTGTGTTCCCTCATATCTCCGTCAGTTTGTGACTCTGTATGTCTGTCTGTTCCCTCATATCTCCGTCAGTTTGTGACTCTGTATGTCTGTCTGTTCCCTTATATCTCCATCAGTGTGTGACTCTGTATGTCTGTTTGTTCCCTCATATCTCCATCAGTTTGTGTTTCTGTATATCTGTGTTCCCTCATATCTCCGTCAGTTTGTGACTCTGTATGTCTGTCTGTTCCTTCATATCTCCGTCAGTTTGTGGCTCTGTATGTCTGTCTGTTCCCTCATATCTCCGTCAGTTTGTGGCTCTGTATGTCTGTCTGTTCCCTCATATCTCCGTCAGTTTGTGGCTCTGTATGTCTGTCTGTTCCCTCATATATCCATCAGTTTGTGACTCTGTATGTCTGTCTGTTCCCTCGTATCTACGTCAGTTTGTGGCTCTGTATGTCTGCTGTTCTCTCGTAACTCCGTCAGTGTGTGACTCTGTCTGTCTGTTCCCTCATATTTCCGTCAGTTTTCGCATGGATGGGGTTGACATCGTGTAGGCGTACACAGGGACCCATGGTGATGGCTCGTGCATTAAAAATATTTGAAATTCCCCCAAGCTGTGGGATATTACGTATGCGGACGTTTGACGTAGATTGCGTAACTCAGAACAATAGTTATGTGCGATATTTCGCATATATATATATATATATATATATATAATATTAGTATTATATTAAAGCGCTAAGAAGTTTTAGAAGTTTTGCTGATATAAGCATTTTCGCATTACAAACGTTAAACACGTAGCTGTTGCCCATGTCATTTCTATACGAATCACACACATATAATAACTAAATCAGTAATTTGACTGTTAACATAATCCCAGAATAAGCTCAAATATGTTAAATATATGAATAAATAATAATAAATTATAAAAGTTCCGTATCATTAAAAAGTCGTGGTCTAGTCTTCTAGAATGAAATAATGGTGATCTAACCCCGTCTGTCGACAGGCGATCCTGGCGATGCGAGGCGAGGACGAGGCCAATGTTGCCGTGGACCCGGGCGCGCTCGCCAGCGCCGTCTTCGATAAACTCGACTTGGACGGCGACAAACGCATCAACGAGTTCGAGTTTATCCTCGGCGCCAAAGGGTCGCCTCACATACTTGCCATCCTCGACAAGAACCAGCTGCCCGGGCCCGATGGCTGCACCCAGTCGGAGTAGTATTGTCATAGGTGAAAACGCGATTCTTTGTCTGTCCCGTGGGTGAATCGCGTCCAGGCCATTTTGACGCACACGTGGGGGGGTTTGTTCTTGGTTCTCTTAAGACTTGTCCCTACCCTATGCTCCATTGTGCCCCCTACATAGTATGTATGGACTGTTGGGTTATTTAGTCTTTTTGACTATTAAAATAAATTGTTTGGACACCCAGAATGGCAAGTCAGTAACATCACTATAGTGTAATATAGTATGCCTGTCATTTACCCATTAACTGAATCGCCTTGCTAGAGAAAACTGTTTACAAACTGTTGAAATGATAGACTATATCAACGTACTTTGAAAGTGCCTCAAGTTTACGGGAGGAGCAAGTGGGGTTTCGTGAAGGGTATTCTACCTTCGATCATTATATCTCTACATTCTCTTGTTGATCTTTATCACAAAAAGGGTTTCGTTGTACATTTGATGAATATAACACATATTTGACTTTGCAAAAGAGCAACCCAATCATGATCGACATCCATAAACTTGAGTTCTCATACCTGGGCAGCATAATCAGCCTTCGTGGAGAAGAAGACATGATTGAGCAAAGTCAGGTCTGCATTTGCAAAGCTACAACCCCTATAAAGGTCCGCAGTATTCTCCCGAAAGACAACATTCAGAATCTACCAGAGCAATGTCCTCTCCGTGTTCCTCTACGTCTCGGAGTGCTGGCGCATGACACAACACGATACTAACAGACTCGATGCTTTCTCCCCTGCGATAGTCTGTTGGCCTTTCCTCAAATCGACCAAGCGTACCTTACTGTCTGAACAGACGCGACACATATGGTTACATATAATGTTGTATGCAATGTGTCTTTAACATACGTTGTATTTATACATTTTGAACGTTTATGTGACAGCATATCGCTCAAAATTTAGCATTTAGATAAACTAAATCGTGTGTCATTTGCTCGAGCGCGGCTGTAGGATATTATTTCATCTGCACATAGTTTCCACATATTGGTGCAACGTTAGCTAACTATCTTTGTTTACTACTGATGACGTAGCGACCTCTTGCAGCGGGTTGTGAACACGTGGCAGTTGTTGTGTCGACGCAGTGAGACTATATTTGGATCCTGAGAATGTTGTTCGTCTTGTACTCCTTATGATGCATATATTATTAAAGAACATCAATATATTGCAACATTGTCATTCGGTTTTATTGGATAAAACGGAGTCCAATGAAATGAGGTTTCGCTCCTTCCGGTTTTATTAGAGGCTCTATCTAAGTCTGTAAGATTTTAAATGTGTCACAGATGGTTTTGGTTATTCCAATGTATTATGTTACATTGAAAACATTCATACAACAAAAAAATTATTCAAAGAGGGTACACGAAGCAGCTGATGCCTTGATTCAGACCAGCAGCCTGACATCTAAATATTCAATCGTCTTCGGTGAATCGTAGGGCGAGGCATACAGAACACGACAGAGCTGCTCATGCCGACTGCCACCAAGTTACCGATTGCTGTTTGCTCGGTTAATAATGGGTATGCCTACTTGTCATGTTTTGCTCGTTCATGATATACTGTATCGTTATTTAATACACTCTGACGTGTATTTAAATTGACTTAGATTTCATATTATATTTTAACAACAACTGAATCCATAATTATACATACGTATTTTTACTTTCTGTCATATAGTTAAACAACGTTGACACGTCTGCATTATAACTTTAGTAAAGACCACCTTCACTACGTCACAGTTATGCTGTGCTACATTATATCATTTCAATTTGTTCTCGAACATACACATCTCTGTCCTGTGTTACGCGCAAAGTACACATATTGGCTCCACTTCACAATCGCGCCATGTCACAATCGCGCCATGATGCAAACGGTTCCATCTTCGACGTCTCGCGTGAATTCAGACGGCATCTCGTTGCCGGCGGTGTCTCTTCCATGCAGCCAGAATGTTCTCATCGCGCCCTTGCCCTGCGACCAACAGGCGAACACTTGCATAAGTGTGAGAGGGAGGTTGTGGCAACGGGGCAATGCACGAACAGTTGACCAAAGACCTTCTGCCGATTAATCCGGACAGACAAAATAACACTGTACAAAGGCTCAGCGAAGATTTGTTTTTAATTATCCTGGTTTTATCCTAATTTTAATTATTTAGCGCTCAGACCGCTACACTATTACACGTGGTACTGTGCGGGCGAGGACATAACAGCGGAAAGCGGAAAGGGATCATATCAGGTGTACACATAATAACAGCAAGGTCACAACAATCGATAATCCGTTGTACCTTATACACGGTGCTTGAAACAAGCGTGTATTGACTTACATTTAACCTACAATGGCCTCTAACTGCCGATTTAAGATGGATCTGCTTAAAAGGAACAACACCGTTCTGGCCTGCACTGTTTTGTAAATGGTTAGAACATTCCACCGGTTTAAATACCATATATAGATTCAACAAAAACAATAAAAGACACGATGACAAACTTTGAGGGGTGTCTGAGGGCGGCCATCTTGGTTTTCAAAATGATCGCCATTTATGACTATTTTTCACCATAGCTGCAATTATGAAATCGTATACAGTTCATTTTAGTGGCTACACCCACATTTTCAATACCAAATAGTAAAGAAATCACATATTCAGCCATAGCATCATTACTATTATTATTGCCTTTTGACAATGATCTTGTTTTTCAAAATGGCCGCCATACGTCAAATTAAGATAATACACAGCTTCAGCTATAAGTTTATCGTTCCCAACGTATCACATTACTTAACGTATAAACCAGTAACTCTATATACGCTTTTAAATGGTGTTATCTGAACAATATCTTTGACTAAACAACAGTGACACGCGAGACCATGAACATTTTAACTAGACTATTTTAGTTAACTTATTGATATTGTGTATTTAGCCATATATTTCTTAAATCGCTAAGCTATGCATTTACTTAACTTATTTGAATCCAAAACACATCTATCTGTCTTGTATTTTTATATACACGCACTTATTTAATCTTAAACGGTACTGCATTTACTTGGTATAATGTTTATTATTATTATTATACATGAAGACACACCTTTATCTTGATGACGCCTCTCTCCTTCATCACAAAGCCTCCCACCTGCTCGAGCAGTTCGAAGGTGCGCTCCGACAGCTGCATCTTCATGGCGACAGAAGTGCTCTCCATGCGGGACGCCGTGTTTACGGTGTCGCCAAACAGGCAGTAGCGGGGCATCTTGATGCCGACCACTCCCGCCACGACAGACCCGCTATGGATCCCCGCTCGCAGCTGTACATGCACAAAGAGATAGGTACTGAAGTAGGAAGGCATGCTGACAGACAGGCTGGAAAACATGCACTGCCGAACCGTTAATGTTTAAAATCTTATTTGATATGTTTGTTATGGAGTTAAACGAAGATAATTGTGTAATGTTATGACTTTCTTCACAAAACTAAATTTTCAGTAACGTTGCTTTCTACTCGTTTGTATTTCAGTTTTACGAGGAATGCTCTTTAATGTAGTAATTCATATTACTTGCATATGCGGTGAAGCATGGATGAACGAACGAACGAACGAACGAACGAACGAACGAACGAACGAACGAACGAACGAACGAACGAACGAACGAACGAACGAACGAACGAACGAACGAACGAACGAACGAATGAATGAATGTTTATTGAGGATCACAATGTTAAGAAACTGTCCCATGGGTACAACACGTGCAACATAAACACAGCAAATAATAATATGGCAAAGAAAATAGTACAATATACCAGATTTTTCATGTACATATAAAAAAGTTCAATAAGATTCGATATGCGATAAATTGCAAGATATTATATACCATGACCATGTCTTTATAAATACGGCGGAGTTCAAGACTATAGTTTCAGATAGTCAAGTCTTTGTAGGTAGCCATGATTGTGATCGAGTTGCCAACGGTAATATACCCGACGCATAAAGAACCGTTGCACATTCTCTAACTGGACAGACATGCCCAAGTTGTGTCTGGCGGGTATGTAGGGGTTCCATAATGTGGAGCAGTATTCCAACACAGGGCGGACACATGATTTTTATGCCTTAATGAGAGCACCACCGCTCGGCCCACGTAATGAATTCATTAAGGCGCTCTTGCATAACGGGTCGTTCGGAAACATCCGAGAACACACTGGATAGCTTAGTGTCATCAGCGAACAAGCATGCATTAGTGTTAGTAGTCAGGTGGTCGTCAGGTAGATCATTTACATACAAAATAAATAATACGGGGCTGGTGCTTGCGGAGCACCAAGCGAGACATTAGTATAATTTTGACTCGTTGTTTGCGATTGCTTAAGAAGCTGGTGAACCATTGCAAAATGTTGCCGTATATTGCATACTTCGGTAATTTGTACGATGATTTAGGACGAGGCACCGTGTGAAACGCTTTCAAAAAGTCGTCGATATACTCCGTGTCAACGAACCGTTTTGCGTCTATGGCCTTAACCCACAAACTGCTGCAGTTCAGTATAGTATTCATTGTAACAAACGGCACATGACTGGTAGTATGCTAATAAGGCAGTAATGACATGTGTGCGAAGAGTTTGCCTTCTTATAAACAGGAGTGATATCAGCAGATTTCCTGAGCGTAGGACATGTATCGCTGTCGAGTTTTTGAAAGTACTATACAATGGAGTACACAGTAACTTATTTGTAGAAGGCAGAACTGTCACTTGGTTGCAGTATCGCTCGCTCCCTATTGTTAACACATTATTGAACAGCTAGCATGTATTCGTTTTGCGAATCACGCTACTATACTGTTAGTCAGATGTTAACATTTGGATAGGCGTTTACATTTGGTGCACAGCTTGACAATATGTTTAGGGTTGTTTGTAGCATTTCTCGTAGGGCCGCATACACTGAGAACTTACGGACAAGAAAGTGTCAAGTGGCGTGGATATGCGATTGTTTCGTATGCACGGGAAAACAATCCCGTGATTTTGTATAACTCCATAATTAGTTGTAAACGAATTGTGTCAGGCAGTCGTGGATGTTGATACACACGTCACATAATCTTTACCGACGACAGCGCACAGCACCACGATGAAAATTCGTACCGTCACAGCTTCTAAAACGTCAATGAAAATGCCAACCAGATATATTACACCACAATCCTGTCGACAACGACCACAATATGCCTCTCATTAAAGGGAATAACAACAAGGTACTAGCTAAAATGCTTTCTCTGTGTGTATGCAACGTTTAATACTGTATGTACTATATGCCAAAATAAGAAAAGGAAATTCAAAGTTAATGAGATGAGCGATCATGTGGTTTTGTGATGTCAATGATGACATGTGTTTACATTCAGTCAGTGGTTTCTATGCAATGCTTCAGCCCAGTTTCACTCGCGTTATTATAGCGAGTGATGGCGATGTAAATTTTCCAGAATAAAAAGTAGCCTTTGACTTCGAACGTATTACTTTTTTTAAGTGATTGACAGAGAGTGTAACAGAAACGCAAGATGGATCAAAGAGGCCACATGGATCCGAAAGTCAACTCCAGTCATGAATCGAGACGAGGGGGTATAGATCGAGTCACGTATAGGACGTCCTGCTTACCAAGACAACTGGCGAGCAGAGGAAGAACCGTCCCAGAATTCCTGATGAAGGCTGCCGATGGCAGTCGAAACGTTGAGTAAGTAATCAAAATAGTTGTGATTGAAGAAAATCGTAATTCATGTACAATAATCGCTTATCACTGTCACTGTTCCGTATCACTGTCATTGTTCCGTATTTTATATAATACAAAATGTGGAGAGAATTTACTCTGGTGAAAATTTGAAATATAGATACAATATATTATGATAACTGTAATTTCATTAATTTATATTATTCAACTGTATATAATATATGTTTTTGGTGTTATATATTATATGATATGAATTTTAAAGACACAACGAATTGTATATGTTATAATAATCGTCTCGTTGACTGCGTGTTAAAATGGAAATAATATGGCGTCGTAGTTTATGCGAAAGGAAGCGAAAGCTATAAAAGCAGTTACAAAATAATAAGTTCGGGTTAATGCGGAACTAAATCAATTAATTAATGAAATAATAAATAGCATGCTTTAATCACAGTAAGACACACATTAAACTTCATGTGCTCGATACACAATCGTTTGGACCGAGATCACTATGCCCGTTGTGCTCTGATTCCGAAGTTACCAGAGTTGCAGGCTCTGGTAGCTTTGAAGAATGCTGTCCGAATTCACCGGGCCGAATTCACCGTGAGCCGTCATCGCCTGTATCCGCGCTGCAGTTCGCTTCGATCCTAGATGGACAGTGGTCGTCGACGTTCTAGGGATTGGTGGCATCAACATAACTTCCACTACTGGGAATAATGTGGACACATCATCCGCTTTTAAGGAACTTAAACCAACTACATGTTATTTTATTCTTACTACCGTTTGCATGACAATAAAATGCCGTGCAATAAACCATTCTGACGTTCGCTTCTAAACAAATGCTATCGCTGTCAACAGTACGGTGAATGAATGGAAAGTCCCAGTCCAGTAGCATTTCCTTATCATCAGTGACGTCACGTCGAAGCTTGCCGATGAGCGCGGGAAAAATATGCAAAATCGAGGTATTATTTGGAATTATTAATTAAATGGAATTCTAATGAATGTTCGGTGTTGTGGAAATGGAAATATATTACAAGATGTAATATAATAAAATTTCAAGCAATCGTTGTTGTTATTCCCTTTACGGCATTTCGCCATTTCGCCATTAAAATATGCTATATCGGGTAGCCTCTATTTCCTCTCCAGACTCCAGATTGTTTTTCCGTATTGTTAGGGATAAACTAATCATGTGACTCAAAAGCAGCTCAATGAAGATAAAGAACTAACCTGCAATCTTTCCCCGGGTCGGTGGCTGATCTGGAAGCGGGAAGCCATGACAGC
>OY759267.1:6239950-6772450 GCA_963662155.1 Lamellibrachia columna
ACGACCACACTTTGTACCGTTAGGCAAAGGTAGCCGGAGTAAAGAGAATATCAACGACATCAATAATAGCAACCACATCGACATTAATAACGACTATAATACTAACAACTGTAATAATTATGATTATTTTAATTATGTCACTGATTGTTATTGACGCGAAACAAAAGTCATGGTTTGGGGCTATGCACCTAAAAGAGATGAGAAACTAACCACGTGCAACTAAAACCAAGTGTTTTACTCAGAATATGTTCTAAAAGTGGGATATTCTGGTCATTTCTCCGAATGACGAGTGCTGACATGTTAACCAGCGCGACCGATAAGCTCATGCGCAGTTCTATGAAATCGGGGTAACCTAGACTACAAGTGACGTATTAAGGAAGGCTGGCATACACAGAACCAACGCCACAAAACCAAAGTCTCAAACAAACGTTTAGTGCATCTGAGTTGAGTGTGGACGCAAATAGCACGGCCACCCGATTTTGGATATAAGAATAGGAATAGCGGAATATGTTTTATTAACCACAACATACTAACATACAACGTGCTTGCTAACAGCGGGGCGGAAACACACCATTTATTCTCCACCGCGCATGTCCGTCATACAAACCGGGAGCAATCCATTTTTGGGTATGCCCTAATTAAGGAAGCGGTTATTACTAATATAGCGAAGTCAATACACATACACAAACATCTGGGCATGCAGCACTGGTTGAAGGGAACTCCAATGTTGTCAACACTTGGGACTCTGTAATCTGATCAACATGGCGTTTCCAAATGGTATCCGGAGCGACTGTCACCTGATATGATAATGGCACATTTCTTGTATTTACCACTCCCGGTGCCAACGTCTGGTTCTTCCTGTGCTCTCCAACAAACACAGGCGGTCCAACCTGCAGTTGTCGGGTGACGCCATCACCGGAGTGCTGCTTAGCCTGGCGATTGTCAACAGTTCGTCTCATGTTCGGTTTCACGAGTTCGAGTGGAGTTCTCATCATTAACACAGCAGGTGTTTCAGTGGTGGTACAGTGAGGGGTATTTCTATAGGTTAAGAGAAATCCCTCTAGTTTCGCCTGCGTACTTCCACTTCTCTCATCGAAAGAATGTGTGTACAAACCAGTCAGCAAATCCTTTGGTTGCTGGATGGTAAGGCGCACTAGTTGTATGACGAATTCCGTTTTGACGCACACATTCCTTGAATTCCTAACTCACACATTGTTGGATACCAACTGCTCTGGAAGACTATTTCTGGCAAAGATGGTCCTCAAGATTTCCACAATTTTCACAGAAGTTGTAGATTTAGTCATCATCACTTCCAGCCACGTCGAGCATCTACCACTTCGAGTGAGCATCTACCACTTCGAGTGAGCATCTACCACTTCGAGTGAGCATCTACCAGTACGAGTGAGCATCTACCAGTACGAGTGAGCATCTACCACTTTGACTGAGCATCTACCACTACGAGTGAGCATCTACCACTACGAGTGAGCATCTACCACTACGAGTGAGCATCTACCACTTCGAGTGAGCATCTACCACTTCGAGTGAGCATCTACCACTTCGAGTGAGCATCTACCACTTCGAGTGAGCATCTACCACTACGAGTGAGCATCTACCACTACGAGTGAGCATCAACCACTTCGAGTGAGCATCTACCACTTCGAGTGAGCATCTACCACGTCGAGTGAGCATCTACCACTACGAGTGAGCATCTACCACTACGAGTGAGCATCTACCACTACGAGTGAGCATCTACCACTTCGAGTGAGCATCTACCACTTCGAGTGAGCATCTACCACTACGAGTGAGCATCTACCACTACGAGTGAGCATCTACCACTTCGAGTGAGCATCTACCACTTCGAGTGAGCATCTACCACTTCGAGTGAGCATCTACCACTTCGAGTGAGCATCTACCACTTCGAATGAGCATCTACCACTACGAGTGAGCATCTACCACTACGAGTGAGCATCTACCACTACGAGTGAGCATCCACCACTACGAGTGAGCATCTACCACTTCGAGTGAGCATCTACCACTTCGAGTGAGCATCTACCACTACGAGTGAGCATCTACCACTTCGAGTGAGCATCTACCACTTCGAGTGAGCATCTACCACTTCGAGTGAGCATCTACCACTTCGAGTGAGCATCTACCACTTCGAGTGAGCATCTACCACTACGAGTGAGCACCTACCACTACGAGTGAGCATCCACCACTACGAGTGAGCATCTACCAATTCGAGTGAGCATCTACCACTTCGAGTGAGCATCTACCACTACGAGTGAGCATCTACCACTACGAGTGAGCATCTACCACTACGAGTGAGCATCTACCACTTCGAGTGAGCATCTACCACTTCGAGTGAGCAACTACCACATCGAGTGAGCATCTACCACTTCGAGTGAGCATCTACCACTTCGAGTGAGCATCTACCACTTCGAGTGAGCATCTACCAGTACGAGTGAGCATCTACCACTTCGAATGAGCATCTACCACTTCAAGTGAGCATCTACCAGTACGAGTGAGCATCCACCACTTCGAGTGAGCATCCACCACTTCGACTGAGCATCTACCACTACGAGTGAGTATCTACCACTACGAGTGAGCATCTACCACTACGAGTGAGCATCTACCACTTCGAGTGAGCATCTACCACTTCGAGTGAGCATCTACCACTTCGAGTGAGCATCTACCACTTCGAGTGAGCATCTACCACTTCGAGTGAGCATCTACCACTACGAGTGAGCATCTACCACTACGAGTGAGCATCAACCACTTCGAGTGAGCATCTACCACTTCGAGTGAGCATCTACCACGTCGAGTGAGCATCTACCACTACGAGTGAGCATCTACCACTACGAGTGAGCATCTACCACTACGAGTGAGCATCTACCACTTCGAGTGAGCATCTACCACTTCGAGTGAGCATCTACCACTACGAGTGAGCATCTACCACTACGAGTGAGCATCTACCACTACGAGTGAGCATCCACCACTACGAGTGAGCATCTACCACTTCGAGTGAGCATCTACCACTTCGAGTGAGCATCTACCACTACGAGTGAGCATCTACCACTTCGAGTGAGCATCTACCACTTCGAGTGAGCATCTACCACTTCGAGTGAGCATCTACCACTTCGAGTGAGCATCTACCACTTCGAGTGAGCATCTACCACTTCGAGTGAGCATCTACCACTACGAGTGAGCATCTACCACTACGAGTGAGCATCTACCACTACGAGTGAGCACCTACCACTACGAGTGAGCATCCACCACTACGAGTGAGCATCTACCACTTCGAGTGAGCATCTACCACTTCGAGTGAGCATCTACCACTTCGAGTGAGCATCTACCACTACGAGTGAGCATCTACCACTTCGAGTGAGCATCTACCACTTCGAGTGAGCATCTACCACTTCGAGTGAGCATCTACCACTACGAGTGAGCATCTACCACTACGAGTGAGCATCAACCACTTCGAGTGAGCATCTACCACTTCGAGTGAGCATCTACCACGTCGAGTGAGCATCTACCACTACGAGTGAGCATCTACCACTACGAGTGAGCATCTACCACTACGAGTGAGCATCTACCACTTCGAGTGAGCATCTACCACTTCGAGTGAGCATCTACCACTACGAGTGAGCATCTACCACTACGAGTGAGCATCTACCACTTCGAGTGAGCATCTACCACTTCGAGTGAGCATCTACCACTTCGAGTGAGCATCTACCACTTCGAGTGAGCATCTACCACTTCGAATGAGCATCTACCACTACGAGTGAGCATCTACCACTACGAGTGAGCATCTACCACTACGAGTGAGCATCCACCACTACGAGTGAGCATCTACCACTTCGAGTGAGCATCTACCACTTCGAGTGAGCATCTACCACTACGAGTGAGCATCTACCACTTCGAGTGAGCATCTACCACTTCGAGTGAGCATCTACCACTTCGAGTGAGCATCTACCACTTCGAGTGAGCATCTACCACTTCGAGTGAGCATCTACCACTACGAGTGAGCACCTACCACTACGAGTGAGCATCCACCACTACGAGTGAGCATCTACCAATTCGAGTGAGCATCTACCACTTCGAGTGAGCATCTACCACTACGAGTGAGCATCTACCACTACGAGTGAGCATCTACCACTACGAGTGAGCATCTACCACTTCGAGTGAGCATCTACCACTTCGAGTGAGCATCTACCACTTCGAGTGAGCATCTACCAGTACGAGTGAGCATCTACCACTTCGAATGAGCATCTACCACTTCAAGTGAGCATCTACCAGTACGAGTGAGCATCCACCACTTCGAGTGAGCATCCACCACTTCGACTGAGCATCTACCACTACGAGTGAGTATCTACCACTACGAGTGAGCATCTACCACTACGAGTGAGCATCTACCACTTCGAGTGAGCATCTACCACTTCGAGTGAGCATCTACCACTTCGAGTGAGCATCTACCACTTCGAGTGAGCATCTACCACTTCGAGTGAGCATCTACCACTACGAGTGAGCATCTACCACTACGAGTGAGCATCAACCACTTCGAGTGAGCATCTACCACTTCGAGTGAGCATCTACCACGTCGAGTGAGCATCTACCACTACGAGTGAGCATCTACCACTACGAGTGAGCATCTACCACTTCGAGTGAGCATCTACCACTTCGAGTGAGCATCTACCACTACGAGTGAGCATCTACCACTACGAGTGAGCATCTACCACTTCGAGTGAGCATCTACCACTTCGAGTGAGCATCTACCACTTCGAGTGAGCATCTACCACTTCGAGTGAGCATCTACCACTTCGAGTGAGCATCTACCACTTCGAGTGAGCATCTACCACTACGAGTGAGCATCTACCACTACGAGTGAGCATCTACCACTACGAGTGAGCATCCACCACTACGAGTGAGCATCTACCACTTCGAGTGAGCATCTACCACTTCGAGTGAGCATCTACCACTACGAGTGAGCATCTACCACTTCGAGTGAGCATCTACCACTTCGAGTGAGCATCTACCACTTCGAGTGAGCATCTACCACTTCGAGTGAGCATCTACCACTTCGAGTGAGCATCTACCACTTCGAGTGAGCATCTACCACTACGAGTGAGCATCTACCACTACGAGTGAGCATCTACCACTACGAGTGAGCACCTACCACTACGAGTGAGCATCCACCACTACGAGTGAGCATCTACCACTTCGAGTGAGCATCTACCACTTCGAGTGAGCATCTACCACTTCGAGTGAGCATCTACCACTACGAGTGAGCATCTACCACTTCGAGTGAGCATCTACCACTTCGAGTGAGCATCTACCACTTCGAGTGAGCATCTACCACTTCGAGTGAGCATCTACCACTTCGAGTGAGCATCTACCACTACGAGTGAGCATCTACCACTACGAGTGAGCACCTACCACTACGAGTGAGCATCCACCACTACGAGTGAGCATCTACCACTTCGAGTGAGCATCTACCACTTCGAGTGCGCATCTACCACTACGAGTGAGCATCTACCACTACGAGTGAGCATCTACCACTACGAGTGAGCATCTACCACTTCGAGTGAGCATCTACCACTTCGAGTGAGCAACTACCACATCGAGTGAGCATCTACCACTTCGAGTGAGCATCTACCACTACGAGTGAGCATCTACCACTACGAGTGAGCATCTACCACTACGAGTGAGCATCTACCACTTCGAGTGAGCATCTACCACTACGAGTGAGCATCTACCACTTCGACTGAGCATCTACCACTACGAGGTACATCTACTACAACGAGGTACATCTACTACAACGAGGTACATCTACTACAACGAGGTACATCTACTACAACGAGGTACATCTACCACTACGAGGTACATCTACCACTACGAGGTACATCTACCACTACGAGGTACATATGTCCGAAGAAAGGACCGGCATAATCGATGTGTACTCTCTGCTAGTGTGTAGATGACCACTCCCAAGTGCAGAGGTGCCTGCCTTGGCATATTCTGACACCGTTCACATCCATTACAGTGTTTTGCTAACTGTTCAATATCACTGTCGATTCATGGCCACCACATAGATCCGTAGCCAGCGCCTTAATTTTCACAACTTGCAGGTGTCCTATGTGGAGTTCTTCCAACATCTGCGGCGGTAACTTCTGTGGTACCACAACTCTAACATGTGATGTACGGAGAGTTCATTTCGTCGATTGTGGAAAGCTACTTCCTTCCGGGGCTGTTTCAGGCCAACCTTCCATGGTTACATCATCCACTTGACTCAACGCAGGATTCTTTCTAGTTGCAGATTTCACAATGTCGCTTGTAGGTAGGGAATCAAACTGTTCCGTGTAGAAAATATCCACAAAATCCACCAATGCTTCATCGTCGCTTTTCAGAGCAAGTATTAATATGGAAAGGGCATCTGCATTGTTATGCTTCTTTGTATTTCTGTACTCAATGGAGTAATCGTGGTTGGCAAGGTACAGAGATTAACGTTGCATTCGAGCTGCCGCCATCGCCGGAATTCCCTTTTCCGGACTAAGAATTTAAGTCAGGGGTTGATGATATGTCACGATGGTGAACTTTCGGCCATAGACATATTGGTTAACTTTATTGACACCCCACACTATTCCCAGTGCCTCTTTATCTATTTGAGAATAGTTCCTTTCAGCTTTCGTCAGGCTGCGTGAACCAAAGGCAATTGGTTTCTCTGAGTTGTCAGGCATGACATGTGACAACACAGCACCAAGTCTATATGGCGATGCGTCGCAGGCTATTCTCTATTACACATTTGGGTCACAGTGTGTCAACACAAGGTCAGAAGTCACGAGTTCCTTGGACTTCCGGAAGGCCACATCACTTGATTTGGACCAATACCAGTATTTATCTTTCTCTGTACCTCTTTACCGGGAATACCTTGGAGTACCTGGACAATTGTTCTTTGCCAGATAGCAGGTGCAGTTTTGATTCCAAACCGTAACATGTTGTACCAATAAAGTCTTCTACGCGTGTTCACCGTCAGATATTTATTTGATTATTCCTCGACCTCCATTTGCAGAGCCAGCCAACATTGTGAAGATATCCTCTATCTTCGGAAGAGGGTACGTGACGTATTGAAGTAAAGGATTTACTGTCACATTGAATTCCCCGCAAATGCTAACATTACCATCAGTTTTTAGCAACTGGCACAATGGGAGCTGCCCTACCCAGTTCCGGTCCTAAGGCACATTTCTTGCCTTGAAGAATTCGGGTGTACTCTCGTCGGGGACGATCAATTTTGCCTTGAGATCCTTGCGAGTGCCCAGCCCCTCTTGGAACACGCCTTGATACTTCTTCAGCAATGTGTTAAGTTCTGGATTTGATGGAATGTCCACAGAATCATGGAGGCTATGTATCTCAGCCCAGTCAAGCTGGATGTTAAGAAGCCACTCACGTCCGAATAGAATTAGAATATGTTTTTCTTCTGACACATCATACAAGTCGAGCTTCTCAGTCTGGGATCCTTAGCTCACATTGACATTTATCACTCCAACGGGTGCCAGCTTCTGTCCGGTATATGTCTTCATCCGCACGGGAGTGTCCTTCTTCGGGATCTCACTAAACCGTTCCTTGTAGTTAGCGTGCGGAAGAACAGAGTAGGTGGAACCAGTGTCTAGCTCCATTTTCAGTGGTTCTACTTCCACTTCAGGCTCCACCCAGATCGACTACGTGCTTTTGACCAATGCAGAGTGCTGATGACGAAATCATCGTCGTCGTCTTTCTCGTGTTTATGATCTTGTTGGATGGTGTGCATCCGCTTCGTGTTTGGACGTTTCGTCGCTGCCTATGCATTGCCATCAGCCTACGATCTCGTATGTGTTGAACAGCAAACATGGCTAACATGGCCTACTTTGAGGTATTTGTAGCAGACAGAATCGTTGTACCTACATTCACCTGGTGCATGTGGGACCTTTCCGCAGCGGTAGCACATCATACCAGTAGGGCGCTTGGTCGGTAAACGCTTAGCCTGCAGCCGGTTAACATCAGACGTCAGACAACTTCACTTGCAGTTCCAACGTGTTTCGAGAAGCAGTTTCATCTAATTTTGCAGTCTCAACGGCAACATCAAACGTTAGATCTTTGTCCTTCAACAATCTCTGTTGGACATGTTCGTTTCTAAGGCCAAATGCAAGCTGATTCCTTAAAGCGGTGATTAAACTTTCACAATGCAGAGACAGTCGTCTGAGATCAGCAACATAGTCTGAGATAGCCTCGCCTTCGTGTTGATGACATTTAGAAAATCTGAAACGCTCGCCAATTTCGGTTGGTCTTGGGTCTAAATGTTCGTCCAAGATTCTCACGATGTCATTAAATGAGCATACAAATTGTTCAAAAGTCCGTACGTCTCGTAGCCCATGAAGTTAAAACGCAGGCCACCTTCCGTTCATTGTTTACGTTGTTGGCGATAAACAGAGTTCCGTACGCTCAACATATGTTGACCAACACGCTTTCGATGGGTCAACCGGATCCAGTGCGTCCAGCCATCGTCGAGTTAGTCCACAATCAGTTACAACACTAAACCCGCAGTTGTAACATTACACGCTGCAGCGCCAGTGGTCAAAACTCACGAACGTCGCCTTGGAAACACGGTTCAGTTCAACATTAAAACTCACGAACGTCGCCTTGGAAACACGGTTCAGTTTAACATTAAAACTCACGTAAGTCGCCTTGGAAACACGGTTCAGTTCAACATTAAAACTCACGAACGTCGCCTTGGAAACACGGTTCAGTTTAACATTAAAACTCACGTAAGTCGCCTTGGAAACACGGTTCAGTTCAACATTAAAACTCACGTAAGTCGCCTTGGAAACACGGTTCAGTTAAACATTAAAAGTCTATGAACGTTTTACATACGGTGTTGATGTAGATGGCAAAAAGCGATCCCATCCTCGTCGCCAAATGTTGTTCTAACCATAACATACTAACATACAACTAACAGGCGTGCTAAGAGCAGGTCGGAAAAACACCATTTATTCTCCACCGCGCATTTTCTTCCAAACCATTTGTTCAAACTATTGATATATTTTATTTTGCTTTCCCTCTCTTAAGTTTTGTAGTGTTCAACGTTTCGGGGTTTGTTCAAATTCATTCTTAACAAAAGACTCTATGAATGATATCCGTACGTGACGTACCTTCAGGGCGGTGTTCAATTCGTCCGTGCGGTCATCCACCAGCTCCTCCAGCCGGGACACGTAGCCCTCGACCGACTCCATCATGCAGTCGAGAACGCTCTGTCGGGACGGATTCGCTCCGCTCACCTTCGCCACGATGCCTGCGAACGTGGGCCGCGCGTACGGGTCGATTGCCAGGGACGCCCGCACGACGGCGCCCAGGGTGTCGGGAAGCTCGGCCGGCAGCGACGGCGCCAGACGGCCGAGACTCACCTGCGACAGGATCTCGCTCGGCTTCATCGTGGCGCGCTCTCGCCAGAACGGCGGCTTTCGGCTGAAGATCTCGATTATAAGCACGGCGTAGCTGTAGGCGTCGGACTCGCGACTCGGGCTGCCGTAGGGCAGCTGGAGGAGCTCTGGACTCGTGTAGAAGCGGTCGGCAGCCATGCAGTCCTCGTCGCATAGTCCACTGGAGGCCGCCTGCCAGTGGAGCAGCACACGTTCTCCCTGAACACGCTCCAGCTTGTAGAATTCCCAGTCGCCGATCTTGACTGTCCAGTGGGAGTCGATGAAGCAGCAGGAGGGAGACAGCCCGTCGAGCACGATGTCCCGGTTGTGCAGGTAGGCGACTCCGTCCGCGATGTCGCAAGACATCGAGAACTTGAAGTTGTCGTTCAGGTGGTACTTGGCGTCGTGAATAACGTCCCGTAACTGCCCCCTGCTGCAATGCTCGCTGACGATGTAGCAGCGAGCACGCCGCTCGACGACGCCGTGGAAGCGCAGAACGTTCGGGTTGCTCACGACGTCGCGCATCCACAGCAATAACCTCCTCGTCACCAGCGTCAGGCGCACGTTCGGCACTCTGCTGCACGGACGCAGGGTGACGTTCTCGCCGTGAAACTTTCCAGACACGACGTCCAGGTGAGAAAAAACCCCATTATCACCCACACGACCCAACGAGGACAGGCTGGCGCGAACTCGATCTGTCGGGTGGACGCTGGCCCTAGACCGCCTGGCGTCGCACGGGAAGGTCACCTGCTCCATCGGTATCTTCCAGTCTGTCTTCCACGTGGTCTCGAATGTGCGCATGCGCAACCACGCAACGCGCGCGAGAAGCACGACACACAGAAACGTGGCGACACCGAATATCCACAGCAGGACGATCTTCCAGTCGTAAGCCTGCGCGCACGGCACCGCCGACTCGGCGAGTCTCTGCGCGCGCGCGGCGTCAGCCACGAGGCGTCGACGTCGCTCGCACGTCAGACGTTTCAGCACCCGTTCGTCGACGACGTCTCGTAGCCGAGTCAACAGCGGCACGAATCGCATCCGCCGGCAGCCGAGACGGGCGAGCGGATCACGGGTGACCCATTGCACGTAGCGATACAGTTCGACGGCCGACTCGCACGACACGGTGTCGTCTAACTTCACGACGTAGCTGACGAACGTGACGAGTGGGTGCGCCCCACGGAGGCGAACGGAGGAACTTTTGGTCGCTGTGCGGTTGGTCACGTCCGCCATGGCCGTCTCGACGATGTTGGAAGGGCTCTGCGACCGACCCGTCGAGTCGACCAGAGCGGCGTACGTGAGGCGGCCGTAGACGGCGTCAGGCAGGTGAACGTACCCGACGGAGTACGTCGTCGCGCTCACCCGTTGCATCACGGCGGCATCAGAGTGAACTCGCGTTGCCCGGGCCTCTCCACTGGCCGGGCGAGGAAGCCGGGATAGCGTCCCGGAGACTGAGCAAGTGTCAACGCATTTGATGACGTGAATGTCGCTAGCGGGCAGCTGCACACGGGGGTTCCACCGCTGTATGGCGCTGCTGTTCCAGCTAGTCACGTGGCCTTGATAGATGGCGGTGATAGTATCCATTGTTAAGTTGAGCGATGAGACGTTCGGCAAGTTGAATGTCATCACTATGACACTGGAACACATTGAATGTCATCACTACGACACTGGAACACATTGAATGTCATCAGTACGACAATGGAACACATTGAATGTCATCGCTACGACACTGGAACTCACTGAATGCCATCACTACGACAATGGAACACATTGAATGTCATCGCTACGACACTGGAACTCACTGAATGCCATCACTACGACAATGGAACACATTGAATATCATCGCTACGACACTGGAACACATCGAATGTCATCAATGCGACACTGGAGCACATTGAATGTCATTACTACGACAATGGGACACATTGAATGTTATCGCTACGACACTGGAACACATCGAATGTCATAAATGCGACACTGGAAAACATTGAATGCCATCAATACGACACTGGAACACATTGAATGTCATCAACACGACACTGGAACACATTGAATATCATCAATGCGACACTGGAACACATTGAATGTCATCAATACGACACTGGAACATATCGAATGTCATCAATACGACACTGGAACACACTGAATGTCATCAATGCGACACTGGAACACATTGAATGTCATCAATACGACACTGGAACATATGGAATGTCATCAATACGACACTGGAAAACATTGAATGCCATCAATACGACAATGGAACACACTGAATGTCATCAATGCGACACTGGAACACATTGAATGTCATCAATACGACACTGGAACATATCGAATGTCATCAATACGACACTGGAAAACATTGAATGCCATCAATACGACAATGGAACACACTGAATGTCATCAATGCGACACTGGAACACATTGAATGTCATCAATACGACACTGGAACATATCGAATGTCATCACTACGACACTGGAACACATTGAATGTCATCGCTGCGACACTGGAACACATCGAATGTCACCAACACGACACTGGAACACGTTGAATGTCATCAATACGACACTGGAACACATTGAATGTCATCAATACGACACTGGAACACATTGAACGTCATCAGTACGACCCCGGAACATATTGCATGTGCTCACTACGACACTGGAACACATCGAATGTCATCACTACGACATTGAAACACACTGTATTCAACATGTCAAAACATTCGAATGTATTCACTAATTTGAGTAAGCTACATTTGCATACTTACACGATGTATAATTATTACCACAGAAAGATATTGCTTACATAAAAATAGACAAAAACAAAATGAAAATTAACTCACGCATGCACGCAAGCACGCACGCACACTCCAACTTGCTCTTTGACAGTCTTCTCGTCCTTGCTATTCGTATCCTTTCAACAAGTCACTGTCCACCATGTGACGTCAGACAGAACTGGCCTGGTACTTACGCAGCAGCTACGGGGAAGAGTGCCTGTTTAGAGGAGAGGTTCGTGTTAGAAGCGGGCGGGTCTGGGATGGCAGTGAAGGAGTCCGGTACGTCTCTCAGCGTGTCGTCAACGTCGACTCGCCGGTAGGAAGCTATCAGTGTGACGTATCGCTGCCGGGTGGCGCTGTAGGCGAGCAGCCAGGCGTCCTGTAGATGACCCCCGAAGTCGGTTCCTCGACCACGCAGCACCACCGCCGCCGTCGCCACACGACACAGGCGGGGTAGCCACAGAAGTGTGGCCGAGACCAAGGCGCTGACGTACATGGAGTTGTCTGCAACCAGAACCAGTGCCAAGTAAAATGTATTCTCTGTAAATATATATCCCTTTCTTTTTTGAACGTGCACTGAAACGAGATTTTTTTTGGTCGTTGACTATCCGTTTTAATATCCTGCTATGAATTCTAGGAAGACCGTTGTATATGCTTTGTAGATTACAAACCGCTTAAGATTCATTGTGGGGAAGGACTAGAAAATGCTTCACAAATATGGAATCACAAATAAATATCACACCTATGCAAGGACGTCCGCAGGAATTTTTACAAGGAGGGGCAAGAAAGAAGAGTTTCCCCTTTCGTTGATCACGTGACCCTGTTGGGGTCCCCATACAGCTGAGCATGATCATATGAAGGCGGACTTGACCAGTGTTGAGAAAAGAGGAAATGTTAATTTATGTGTGAGTAAACATCTCAGAATGACAACCTTTTCTTCTAAATCTTGATGTATTCAAGATGACGAAATGATACCCACACTGCCGTCGTCTGGGATGTTGATAGTGCTAGCCGCACCAACATGTCAGAACTAGAACTTCAGTTAGTCAAGATGTTGTTGTTGAGCAGAAGGGGAGAAGTGTAAACACCCCAAAACAAATGTGAGCCTTTGTTATATTAGGAGGAAACGTTTCAGCTCTGCATCTCATATATAATGTATTGTTATTGTTACTATTATTAAAAACGAACCTAGAATAACTACGCCTAGATGTTTTACAGGCGTCATAAGCAGCATCCGCAATATAATAAGTTATAAAACCCGGCTAAATTTGGGATAAATGAAAATAATGAATATAATTTGATAACGGTTCACTTCTCTCCAAACGGTGGCTCACTTCTTCCCCGTGTGGGGATAAGTGAACTCCTACATGCTAGAAGGCTTTGCTATCCGAGCTTGTATAACCGTCAAACGAATTATTGTTTTTTTTCGTTGCAATCCGGGAATGAAATATTTGCTCTTGTATAACCCATCATTTTTCTGGGTTTCGCAAGTCCAACTAGTATGTCTGATATGAAATATATCAATAAAATACAAATAATCGAAACGAGCTACATTTTCCGAAAATAACTTCCCCTGATGTAACTGAGAGAATTCTTAGCTACGCCTCTGATTGGTTTATTGACGCCGTAACCGGGACAACAAGTCACCAGTTGTCTGGGTAAATCGATGATGAGTACGAGGATGCGGTTCCACTTTAAATGCCACAAAATGTGGAGGAGCTATGTTACGTTATGTTACACGTTATGTTACGTTATGTTACACGTTATGTTACGTTATGTTACACGTTCAACCAAACCAACTGTGCTCAATTGTGTCTACTCGTTAAATAGGTCATGGCAAAGCCTGCACGCTGACCAAACAATTATGTTATTGTCAAGCAGCTAGTATGAGAAAACGAATAAAATGTAAAGGTAGTCGCCTGCCTGGGGACAATAATGTCATCCAAACTATCCAGGTTGTTCAAAGTGTTGCTACGCCAACCTTATCAAAGCAGTTATTTTCGTTCCATTATTCAACTGCATCTCATCTTGGGATTTGAACACCATTCCTCTCGATTGAGAGTAGACAACTCTGCTTTTCACAGAATGGTTTATAACAGTGAGTCTTCATACAAACATAGTGTCGCGGATTGGTGCGGGTTTACACTCACTAGATTGACTCGGGTCTAGTCGGGATGCCCCATTTCAATATAATCCAATTCGTGAATGGTAGTTGCACAAATGAACAATACAACAAAGACAAGTGAAAGAAAAATAAACATCTAATATACGATAGTTACTCAGTTATTTACAAGAAAACAGGTAGACTCCTGGTTCTATGTAATTATTATAAGCAAATAACCCCGATTCTGTAGTAATCGGCCAGGGAATTATTCACCCTGAGAAATATCTACGAATAGCGTCTAACACGACCCGTCGCTATCCAAACATCACCCCGAACTAAACGATATCGTTATGCTCATCATGACTAAAGATGAAACACAGCTGTGTTTGCATACGTACCTCGACATGTCTTACTATCACGCAACCCTGTTATAAGAGCTACAAAGTCAGTTCCGAGGCACCAGCGCCTGGATAACAGTTTAGTCCCTTCTCTACGTTATCACGAACCGTTCCTTCCGCCCCAGGCGCACGGTGGTGGGTCGCGAACGTAGTGAGGAGACGATTCTGTTGTTTGCCGTCGTTCTACCATAAGGCTCCGGCCGTCATGCGGCGAACGTAGTGCGGAGACGATTCTGCGCCCTGTCGTCGTTCTGTCGTTCTGGCGTACTGCTGCGGTCATCGCGACCGTCTTTCTTCGCAACAGGGGCATCTACTCACTAGTAGCGTTTTGACATTGTCTCGCTGCCTCGATATTAGCTGAGCATCTCGGCTATGCTTTCAGGCAATTTCTGACGTTTCACACGCTACTTCTTAACTTCAGGGGAGCGTAGACACTTCTACCTCCTCATTCAAAGTTATACCTTACACGTGGTTGATTCACACGTGTCCTTCTTCTGACATCCGGGCGCCCACTCCGGACCATACGACCCTTCTGTGTCCACTCTACTTTCACCCTGATCTACTCGCCGAGATCCCTCACACATGCCTCTTTTTATACTCCTTGTTTCTGAGATAACACATGCCACCAGTTCACCAATCATTGTCTCCTGGTCTAGTCCACTAAGAAACCACTCCTTAAATATTTAGCGTAAATAACCTAAAACACCGCTAAATAATAATAATACTCCGCTCCTTGCCTACTTAACATGCATCATTCTCTAAGATAAACAAACCACGTCGTTTAGGCGAACACAACATGCTTATAGTTGCATGCATTATACTTGTATTGTAATTAACACGTAGTTTGTCCTTTTATGGAACATTGTATAGGGCTGTATATGTTTTTATATCACCGAAATGTCCTTCGTTGAATCAACGTAAATCGAATAAATACTATATAAATACTGAAAGGATGGGATGGAGCAAATCAGAAAGACTCCGGGGCAAGTGAAAGGTCTCAGAGCAATGCCACCAGTTTGCATGGTGAAAAACTTCGTGTCATTAATGTAGCTCATCTCCTTCTGTCATTACTGTGACTGTAATGTGTACTAGCCTGCTGTAATAAAGTGGCACATGGGCAATTACACTGCACTCACGTGAGGGAATAATTATGATTGTTCTACTACATGTCAGTGAGTGTACTCTTGTGTGCATGTCAGTGTTTCTTTAGGTATAACAAAGACGAGGCGACAGAAATTATGCGTCTAAATGGTTTATGGCAATTAAGAACACGCAAATTTATGATGCATTTCTAAACCTAGACACTACGAATGCGCACACTTATGTTTTTAGCTGAAACTAAGAGTAAGTATCACTCTTTGTTTGATCTGCAAGACCACTGAGCTCAATGATTTTATGATAATGGCTTAAAGCTGCTTCCTCAGATGGTTCAGCCCGTCGAGAATCCGGTTCACTTATGTCCAGATGTGTAGTGTGTGACTAGCTTAAGTAATGTGCGCAGTCTGTCTAATAAAAAATTCTTATTTTTATTCAAATCATCGAAAGAATTGATGAATAGTGGATATCCAAAATGGTAAACACTGTGTGGGTCAATGCTAATCACGAAAGTGATCTCCATGACAAAATTACGAAATTTCACCAAGGAAGAAAATCGTGATTTTTTAGCATTTCTATTTTCACTTCAATTAATGCTTGAATAAACATTAACTAATTTAATAGTTTGTCTGATGATTTCACACAAAAAAAACCGCATACACGCACAAACGAGCTGGCGTGTTGCATTGGTAACTAGGTAGGCTTCGTTTTTCGTAAAATTAACTAGCAAAAAATCGAATTGATTAAACACCTTTAACGAACGGTAAAATCAATTCTACCTATCCTCAAACATGTCAAAGGCACCGTCTATGACCTCTCTTGGCTTCCTGCGTTGTGGTCTCGGACACACGCAAAGGGCAATTATCCAACGTCTCAAATGCAGTTATTTCCTTTCGGCGCCTCGCGATTTCTAGGACGGATTATAACTCGCGTGTGATTAGTTATTGCAGGTGTACATAGGAAATTGGCGAAAGGTTGACACATGACTGCAACGGTTGTTGGCAAATGACACCTGAATACATTCGGGCGAGTGGCTACAGCCGGATTACGACTGGTTCTGACTGCTGTCAGTGAAATGGCGACGAGGAGCCAAACAACCTGTCCTCTCCGAATACACCACCAACACACGGGTAGAGTTAGATTGTCAACAATGAACAATTCATTTGCTGATGTCGTCATTTAGCCGTTCAACCGTCAGCCTCTGGGTTGCATGCGCCAAAGGTTTTTTTTGTAGAAACTGCATCTAAAGGCGCGTTTACCCGCAGCGAAACATCTTCGATGATATGATTTTTACGTGATTAGAAAATCGCAACCCATGTGACACAATTGTGTAATTTATATCGTTTTGCAATGTTTTAATACCGAAAAAAGGGACCACAGTTTAGAATTTGATAATCGCATCACGTGATCATAATTTAGAATTAATGACCTACCCAATGGTACCCGGCGGTACACAGCCTCTTTACAAACTGAGCAAACTGACATGTTCAGGTATCAGAAAATTGCATATGTTCGCACGCACGTACGCACGTACGCACGCACGCACGCACGCACGCACGCACGCACGCACTGCAGGCGTAGCACTTAGTGCCTGATAGCCTAGGTGTCTGTCATTACATGAAATTAATATATATAATAACGATAGTGACCGTAGTTTGAGCATGTTTCTGCTAATGTTCACTGTAAACTACGTCGTTGGTGTACAGACATTGGGAGCACAGTAATCGCACCCGAGCCTCGATGGATTCACGCAGTGATAACTGGTTCAGAGCGTACGCGTGCTGTGACCGGAGACAAACATCTGACGGCATCGTAGTAGCCACGCCGTCGTAATCCTACTTTGATCACAGAGACGAAGGTGACTGATACTAGAGTAATAAAGCGAAGGTCGACGTATCGCCCCCACGTAAATTGTATGATGTCTGTGATGCCTGACTCATGTTTAAATTAAGTTTTCATTTTGTGTTGAGTCTAAATGACTTAAGTTTCAATTTATTTTTGTTCAAACAAGACAAGACATGTTGAGTCTAAATGACACAAGTTTAATTTAGGAACCACGCCATTATCAATTTATCTTCTATTTGTTAAAGGTAATTTCACATACATTATTAGTAGTATATCGGAAATATAGTATAGATGTGTAGTAATATTCAGCCTAACATAATGTTTGTTACACATACCTATATATACATGAATGATGACGAATATCTTTTTTAAGGAATGTTGGAGGTCTAAAGAATAACTCTCTAAATCTTCTACTGCAACTAGATCAACACTATGAAGATTCTTTAGATGACGAACCTGAAATTAGTATACATTCTCCATACTTTAATGATAAAGATTAATAAAAAAAATAAAGAACAAGCAAAACACGTTTACTGTATTAAGTCTAAATTGTCAGAGTATTAAGGCAAAAACAGAACAAATTAGAATAAAATTAGAAAACTTAAGAAACAAGGACTGTGAATTTACTTGCCTGCAAGAAACGTGGTAATCTGATGACTCCAGCATGTTTTTGTCACAAATAAATGGGTTTGGTTTAACCTCTCAATGCACAATATGTAATGCCCATGGTGGCCTATCTATATATCTTAATAACAATATGATTATAAAATATTATATATAAACAAAGTCTCAAAAATACGGGAAGGACAGTTCATTGAAGTATCTGGAAATACTGTCAAGAAAAACATTGTTCTGGGAAATATGCATAGACCACCAAGAGATGCGATTGAGAATTATAAGACATTTATTGATGAGTTAAATCCTATTCTAGCTCATCTACAAAAAATAAAGATTGAAGTAATCATAATAGGAGATTTTAATATCGATCTGCTGAAAATTAAAGAAAAACCCATATTAAGTTAATATTATGACACAATTATTACACAGGGTTTCATTCCTAAAATCACATTGCCAACCAGATTTTCAGAGCATCATGGTATACTTATTGACAACTTTCTCTGTAAACTTACGCAAGGATTTTTGAACTCCACCGCTGGCATTTTAATTAGTCAAATTTCTTATTATCTTCCATACTTCATTTGTCAGGACTGCACATTAACCGCCGACACTGTCCCCAAATTCATTCAAATAAAACAGCAAAATCCGAATTCGAAAATTTAGATTATCATAAATAAACTCAAATATTCATGGTAAACTAAATAAGAAAAGTGATGGTAATTCTAACGAAAACTGTAACATCCTTGAGGAAACTATTTCTAGTGTTGTGGTTAAATGTCTACCCACAAAAACAGTTAAATATAACAAACATAAATATAAGAAATCGCCTTGGATTACTCAAGGTATCATTAGGTCAATAACGTTTAGAGATAAATTATATCTAAAAACTAAACAAACCCCTATAAACACAGCTAGACATCAAATCCTTAAAACTAATCCCCACACCTATAACAACATTCTCAAAAGAAATAATCACGTCAAGCAAATATAATGCACATACTGAACCTATCTATAAAGAACTTAGATTGTTGAAAGTCAATGACATCTATAAACTTCAAGAACTTAAATTCTACCATAAATTAATAAATAAACAACTACCAGAATATTTTTAAAAGATGTCTTACACACAAACTTCTGAAATCCACCAGTGACACACGAAAGCAAAATCACCTTTTTATACCCAGAAATAATCACGTGTTTACAAATAGATGTATTAGATAGAGCATAATTAGAACTGTTAACATGGAACTATGGAATAACTAACAACAACAATATTATACCCGTACTTCTCTATTGCTCTGAAACATGAAAAAAATTAACAGAAACTACCAAGTTTCCAGACCAGATGCTTGTGTAGACCAAACATCAAATGGGATGAATTCATGACCATCGAAAAGGTCCTTAAAGGAGCAAATGGAGACAAAAGACAGATCGTATCTGTTTGCCAAATAAGTACGAAATCACTTAGACCTTTTCGTATTTGAATGATCGCATAACCTGGTTTACTCAACATTTGACATCGTACGCACCTTTTCACATGACGACTGGACGAAAGGCCGCGTAAGCTGGAAAGAGGCACGTCAGCGGTGACTGTCTCTTCGCGATGTTTCTGACGACGCGCTGTAGCAACCAGCTCTTATCAACAACAGCGATGATGATGAGCGCTGGCTGGCCAAACGAGCAGCAATAATTGACTTGCCACGGACAGATCGCTGCGGTCAAAGAACGGTTTCGCCGAGGTGGATACGTCACGCTGACCCGTATTGGTGAACCCATAATAACGTCGGATTGGTATCTGATGAAATTCACTTTCGCAACAACAGACGCAATCTGGCCATGATGCACTGGCCAAACGCGTCGATCTAGTTTCGCACTTAGTAGAAGCAGGAAATCCCGGGAAACGGGGGACCGAGGTTTAATGTAGCGAAGTAATGCACACTAAGTTGACAATGCCGTCTCTCCTGCATTCGGTTCTCTACACGGCTAACATTAATTAACTAATGTTCTTAGCAGATCTGAAGAACAAACGCACATTTGCGGGCGCGTGTCGAGAACGTGCAAGCGTAAGTGCGCAAGAGGTTTAAGTGAATGACATGAATATGATTAGGGCAATAGCTCTACACCGGTGCTTGTTGCGTGAGATAGCGCTGACGTTCCATGTCCAGTAATTGAAAGAGTATAAGTTGTTACTTAAGTAATTGCAATACTATAGACTGTAACGCTTCTATGAGTGTAAGTAAACGAGATTCGCGTCAATATAGCGTTCCCCGGCGCTGGTCGGTGTTGTAATACGTCGAGGAAAGCAGAGGATGGTGCAGAATTTCTCTTATTTAACAAGTGCATTCTGCATACGAGAATGTTGCGGAATTAAGCGATTAAGATCACATTCAACCTAAACACAATTAACATTCACAGTAATCACTTTCCTTTGGAGATGTGTCACAAATATTTGAGCTAGAACTAGTGGCTACTAGTTAAAAACGATGAAAACAGAAATCTAGTTAGCTAATTTATTTTGTCCATGACATCAAATGTTCATCTGGCTTGGAAGACACGATTAAAATTATTTGAATAGATATAATACACATCAGGCCCGTCCTCTGTGTTTTGAAAAGGGGGGTTCGGACATACACAATCAGTCGCGGATTACTGGGATTATTTAAAAAAAACCGTAACACATTAAGAATTCTCTCAAAACCGGGGTTCGTTCGAACCCCATTTGACGATGCACATATTAAACAACTGCAAGTTAAAATTGTAACGTGGTTTGCGTGTTCAGTGGTTCTATTAAAAAAATATTGAATATGCATGTATAGCATAAATTACACGGTACAAGTCATATCACTGGACATAGCATTACTCAAAGTGTTGCCCATGCAACGATCATTGTGTGCATGTAAATTCGAAAACCATGTTCATCAACGTAGGATCGGTTTGAAAGACCACGGCTATGTCGGGTGAACGGCCGATAACGGTGAATCAGACTACTGCAGATCAGTAGCATTCAGTCTCACTGTAACGTAAAAAGTCATATCGGTTGGATAAATCACACGATGTTTTCATGCAGGAAATGATCTCATTGATCGGGTCATCTTTCTCATCACCACTAGATGTTGCCTCAATTTTCGGTCGTCCATTGCGCTTCTTCTCTCGCCTTCTCGTTTTCTTGCTCGGGGCGACACGGGCGCATAAATACGAATCAAGCTCTGGGACTATGTTAACGACGGCATCGTACATTTGTGTAAAATGTCTGGCGAGGTCCGCCTTGCCAAGTAGGTCAGCGACGAAGAGATCGGGACGGCACTTCGTCTTGAGTTGACGAGAAACGTTGTAGAGGAAAGTTCCGCTGAACGAGCGGGCGGGACTGGATGAATCTAGCGGGGATAGGAGCAGCTGATTGAGCGTGTGGACGGCGAGACGACACGCCTGCCACTGAGACAACGCATGCACGGTGCTGCCGTCGAACGGGTGGGCGCGGTTGTGACTCGGGCGGTCGGTGAAACGCGCCAGCCAGCCAGCCGCTCGCTCTATCTCGACCGCCTCGCAGCGCCGGCCAACGCTCTCTCGCAGCGTCTCCCCACACGCGCAGGCTTCGTCCGTCGTTCTAACGTCACGTGTCTCCATTGTGTCGTCACACGTACTTGGTGTCATGTCGCACACAGCATCCGCCACTGTGACGTCGCCCCCGTTGTTGTTCTTTGTGAAGTCAAGAGCGGCTTCGTCTACAATGACGTCACCGGAAGCGGCCTCCGTGTTCGTAATGACGTCGCCGGAAGCGGCCGACGCCGCGGCGCATGTCGGGCATTCCTGGGCGATCGATCCAGCGCCGTCTGTACTTATCGGATCAATAGCGGCTTGTTTGAGGTGACACAACAATATGGCCACCAGGTGGTCGACGCTGACTGATGGTGTCGCCTGTCGGACCCAGTATGACGTCACAGCGACAGTGAGACGGGCGTCGACGGGCAGGCAATCGAGCGCGCCGGGGGCGACACCCAACACCCCTAGTAGGGCCCGCTCCCTGGCGAGGACACTCATCCTTGGAATCTCATAAAGATTCGGCAGCTGATAGACGTCGCACGATGGCGCCACCTGTTTACATCGCTGATTCTTGTGCACGCGTTCGTACTCATTGACTGACGCCATCTGTTGAGCGTCGCCGGGAAAGTCGACGGACAGCAGGAGCCGGTAGATGGCAGCTCTGACGGGCAGTGCGCATACGTAGGCGCTGGGTTGGGTGATCACTTCGACCTGCGCCAGGAGAATGAGCCTTCGCAGGACGAGAGCATTGAGCGCCATCACGGGCACGTCCCCGCTACGAATTCTCTCCACGAACCACGCCGGCAGCTCCTGGTCCCCGTACGACTTGACGGTGCACGCATGTGCCAGCGGATGACACACTTCCGTCGTCGTGTTGCCGTAGCAGGCGGGCTGCGAAGGAGAGAGGCTCTGCTCGGCCGCGTGGCGTGTCGCCGCCGCAGCTTTCGGATGTGTGTACGAGCGCACGGAGGCGTCCAGCAGCGAGTCAACGGTGGGTCGTTGCGTCGCCGGCGTGTGCATTAACACGACACGGACGGCGGCGTCGAACGAGCCGACCTCCTCCAGCCACAGCAACAGTCGTAGCATCTCCCGCTTCGTCGTCCCAGCAAACTTGCCGCCCGCCATCGAGCGGCCTGCCGGCGGCAGCTTGACGGACGACAGGAACGGCTGGAATTGCCGCCTCTCGATGACGTCATTGCCCTGCAGCGTCGCGAAAAGCGACACCATCCGGCGGTCCATGTCGGCGAACTGGCCGAGCAGGGTGTCGAGGAAGTATATCTGCACAGCCAGGTAATGGACGGCATCGCCGGACTCGGTCGACAGGTGGCGCAGCTGCAGGTTGATGTAGTCGAACATTATGAAGCCGCCTTTCAGGTCGTACACGTAGAAGTCGCTGTCGTTGCTCATCACCGGGCAGCCGAAGTGGTTGGCGAGCGCCGCGATCTCCTCGTCCGCCTCCGAGTCGCACGTGAAGTGGCCGATGCGGAGCCGGTTGAGTGTGCAGCGGAACGTCTCCTGGGCGAGTATCGGCAGGATCTTGCCGCGCCCGCCCGCCGCCAGCGACCCCGCCATGTGACAGCGGTCACGCGCACGCCGCAGCACCGTCGGCAGCTTGCGGTCATCGGCGTCATATCCGCCGTCGAACACGACGTACGGCGTGACGCGACACGCGTCGAGCGTGCGGAAGAAGTACGTCACGCACGCGTCGAACGTGTCGTAGTCGCCGCCGAACTGGACGGGCACGTGGAAGTAGTAGTACAGGAAGTGATACAGGTTGTTTCCGTCGACGATCACGGCCGTGTCCCGCAGTTCGTGATCGGTCAGCAGGTGGGGGTTCGCGTCAACGAAAGTTGTCAACCCAGGGATGCCCATCGCCGCCTGCACACGCGTGTCACCAGAGGAGGCGGAAGATCTACAACGGCAACAGTTCAGTCGTCAGCCACGAGGCGTCACTTCGTTACCTCAAACACCATCTTCACTGATCAGTAATCATTTACAATCACCCGTTTACATGTCAATGAAAAACTAGTGACACATCTGAAATATTGGTTACACAAATCATGGTTACATTATTTGGAGTACCATTTTGCCTGTTGTGTCAGCAGTACACCTTCAACAATATAATCAAGATTTGGTGGATTTTTAGGGATGAATATATAAGTTGCCAAGGATTCTATATAACTATTCAGCATCACATAAAATTATATAGTAGAACGAAAGTAAAACCCAAAATAAGTCATCACTATTAGCATCTTGTGTAAATATTTTAAATAAGCTATACAATTCTGCAATGGATACAAAATATGCCCCAGTTTACTGCCAAGATAATAGTTAATAATTATATAATAAGTATATGAAAAGCTGTCTCAGTTTACATCCACAACAATGTCATTGCAACATCCAAACTCCAAACCATAAGACAATGAAGGTGTGCTAATTCCAGACATGGGGCCGTGTACATTTTCATGAGTACATTGGTGATGGCCGAGTACGAGTACATTGGTGATGGCTGAGTACAAGTACGAGTACATTGCTGATGGCTGAGTACAAGTACGAGTACATTGCTGATGGCTGAGTACAAGTACGAGTACATTTCCACAAGTATGAATACGAGTACTGGTACATCTTGGATGGTATTATTGTAACTCCGTATAGTAATAACATATTTAAAAAATAAACATTGTGAATTATTTTATATAATTCAAGAAGAGCTGACTATGCAATGACACTTTTTCTATAAGGAAAACTAAAAAAACCTTTACGGTTGGGACCAAACTGGGGGTTGCATTCCATTCAAAGGTATGATTCACATTCAAATACAAATGTTCAGGGTACACCTTCAAATATGGGTTAAAATGTATTTAAATTGAAAATGCTTTTTTCAAAATACATTTCACAGCACAATATAACAAGAGAAAAGAAATTAATAAAAATTAATAACTGAACACTGTTATATAGGCATATTGTAGCTGGCAGTGACCACAACTAATGTTTGTTGAGAGGGTGGATTAGCACCTGCCAATGTCCAGGGCTCAATACCTCCTTTGTACTTTAATTGGCACCAGACAATACTGGTGCAAGCTGTCTGACTTGAGTCACCAAACTTCTTCAGAAGACATAGCTAGCAGTACTTAGCATTGTCACTTGTGAGAGCAACAAAGGCAACTGATGAATGACCCTTTCATTATGGACTTACTGGACTTCCTGGCTTAATTAAACAAATACAAGGATTATGGCCTGGGCTGGTAACTAGTACAACTATGGATATGAAATGCTAAAAGAATCAAAAGATGCTGCCTCTTGAAGGGGAGTTTCAGTGCATTCAATGTGCAGAAAAGTGATCCACATTGTGAATTTGTGAAAACTCCTCAATACAAAGTAAAAATGAAACCACATCTACTAAATACAACGAAGAGCAACTAAAATGATTCCAGAATTGAGAGACCTTAGTTACGAAAGTCGCTTATTACAATGTGGTTTGACAATACTAGAGATCAGGAGACTAATTAGAAGTGTTTAAAATAGTGAACGGTTATGAGGATGTTGATAGAAATACGTTCTTCAAACTTAAAGAAGGCAGTAGAACCAGAGGACACAAAGCAGCATTAGTTAAGGAGCAGTGTAGGTTGGACATGAGAAAGTACTCTTTCTCACAGAGGGTGATAACTGAATGGAACAAACTGCAAAATGATTGTGTTAATGCTAGTAGTGTGAATATGTTTAAAAATATAACTGACAGATATTTGATAAGGGCGGACTACACATAGATGAGAAAATTGTTGGACTCTCGATAAGCCAATGGCTTCCTTGTCCACTTGCCATCTGGAACTTGTTGTTTGGGATGGCAATCTTGTTAAATCTTGTTAAATGTAACAATAATAATTATTACAAATCAGGGGCTATTATGTTGCAATTAATATCATTGTGGTTGCAATAGAATTGACATAATAAGTGTTTTTAATGATCTTGTATTAGAAAACATATATATTGTTAATGGTTTGATAAGAAATTAAATAATTTTCACAATATCATATTGAAAAAGTACTTGGATGTACAGTCTGTACTCGCAATGTACTCGTAAAATCTGAGTACTTTGAACACGAGTACGAGTACATGACCATAATTTCTACGAGTATGAGTATTTTAAAAATGTACTCGAGTACACGAGTACCGAGTACTTCGGCTCCAGGTCTGGCTAATTCACATCCATCAAAACAACCCTTGTAATATCCAAACCACATAATTTTATGTTAACCACATAAATAAGCATAAGATAAATATGACAACCAAAACATTGCATAAAATTATTAATTTCATGATACTGTCAACAAGTTTGTGAAATAAGGCTCCCCTGGTCCTGGTGACACTGTGTGAAATGCGAGATACATCCACATTAATTATTCATTATCTTGCAGGCAGATGCAACTAAGTAGCTTTAAATAGGTGTCTGAAATATGTAACAGGTGCTAAGGAAGCTGCATAAAGCAGGTAATTATGGCGACATTTAACAACTGATGCTAAGAACAAAGTGTATTTTCCCAAGCTAATGATAGGTTTGTATGGTACTGCCACAAGATTCTGTAAGCATGACTATTTCAATTCCCTTTATCACAATATTACTATCAAGGACATCTTGAAACTTTAACATGTGCAAAATTGTTTGGCAAGGTCTCCTCGTTTCTCTCACTCGGTATCACTTCTTAAATCATTACAAATCGCTCAGTACCACTTCTTAAATCATGTCCGATGTCGCATTATTTTTAAGATCTGCACAATTACCTATCCAGCATTTTCATCCAAGCAACCAGCATATTTTCAATCATGGTTTACTCCTGCAAGACAGCCCTAACTGCTTTGATCATCTAATTCTAATCTACTTTTCATTTCCAGTGTTAAGAAAAATGTTGGAACTAGCGCTTTTTCAGTTGCTGCACTGACTCTGTGGTAGTGCCCTTCACGGGCCTATCATTTGAGCCCAAGCCCGGCCGGCAATTAGAATCCAGGCCCAGCCCCGCAAAAATTCCCAGCCCGACCCGCAAACTAGAATTTAAGTGCAGGCCTGGCCCAGGTCCGACCTTCAATGTTTGGCCCAGCGCAACCTGCAAATTTCAGGCCCAACCCATACCCGCGGGCCAAAGATGGGTAACCCTCAGCCCACAAGCCCGCTAATTCTTTTAAGATAAACCTATTTTATAAAAAAAAAAACCCACAAATAAACTGTAATAAACATGTATTGTTTTATTAAATGACATAACAAATATGCATTTGTAACATCTGTATGTACTATGTAGTAGTATGTACTGTGTAATGTGTGTGTTGTGTATGCAATACTATTATATGAAATGTCTCTATTAAAAGAATGCACATTATTAAAATTATACCATTGGAAGTCCCATTGTTGAAAAGAGGTTAAACTACAATCCAATATATAAAGCACTGGTGTGATTTATAATTCCATGCAAGGTCTCAATTTGCAACTATGTAATACTAAAGAAATTATTTTAAACATTCATTAATCGGAAATACAATTTATAATAAGTTTTTCTTAATATTAAAATAAAAAATCTGGGTTTTGTATTAATATTTTTATTAGGTCCAGGCCCAGCCCAGGCCCGGCCCGCTCACACTAGGCCCAGGTCCAGACCAAGCCTGATGTGTTTAATATTTTTTTCAGCCCAGGCCCGATGTGGACCCGCAAAATGTAGGCCTAGACCCTGCCCGCAAAATTTTGTAGAGGCCTGGCCCGTGGGCTGGGCCGGGGCACTACTCTGTGGAACTCACCCCCTGTTAGTATTAAGTATGTAGGAAATATAACAACCAGGGCTGGGGTGAATTAAAAAATTAATTGCATTATTCAATTCCCCAATTTGAGTTGAAAGATTTTTTACCAAGCGGAATTTGAATTGAAATATTTTGAGTAAGTTAAATTGGAATTGAAAGAAAATGAATTGAACCTAATTTTCTTGTGCTGGTGTGATCTGGTTTTATTTCCAATGTGGTCCTCAATCCAACCCTAGAATTGTACATGAACTCAGGCTTTGTAGCAGCTAAACATACATTTCTACACCAATTGAAGATCTGAGGTGAGAACATTTGTCCAAATTTGAACAAAGGCAATGTTACCATGTGGAAATTAGAAAAAAGAACCCAGAAGTTCTGCTCAAATCAAACTATGGTGGGGTGTGACGAGCTTACTTTGCAGCTCCAAGATAACATTTGTTGCCTCCCTGCACATATCTGAAACCATGCCCTTTATGTGTACTAAGAATGTGTGAAGCCATAGCCACCCCAATGGGGCATCCCAACAATTAGTAATTGGCTTGCTACTCCTGCATTGTTTCATTGAGCAGTTATTTCTGAAACCATAAAATGATCTGCCTACTAGTCTTTTTATGTTGTTTGAATAATGGCTCAGTCATTGTCTGTGCATTGTTTACAATTACTAGCAGTTGGAATAGCATGCAAACAAACCTGATATTTTGTAAGTTTGCAGCAACAGATGTAACAGAAAAGTATTGGCTATTAGCTATTACTTTAGGATTTATTACTATTACTTTTGAAACAAGTTCCTCTATTACCGTTACAGAAAAAAATATTTATAACAATTACATATTACTATTATCCCATGCGTTTGTGTTGGAAAATCTCCCACAGAATTAATTTGGAATTTGAATTAAATTCGAATTGAAGATTTGAGCTGGAATTTGAATTAAAAGAATGAATTCAATTGAAAGGAATTTGAATTGATTAAATTGAATTGACCACAGCCCTGATAAAAAAATGTCGCCATAAACTAAAAACCTGTTTAAACATTTACTAAATTTGCGGGGAATAAATCAGAATATTTAGGGCAGTTATTTGTAACTCCTGAAATGATAGCAAAGAAACTTAAGCAGATGAAAGATAATAAATCACCTGGAGTTGAAGGGATACCACCAAAACTGCTTAAGGAAATTGTTGAGCAAATTAGTACACCACTTGCAAAATTGTTTAACTTGTCACTAGAAGAAGGAATAGTTCCTTCAGAATGGAAAGAAGCAAACATTACGCCGCTATTTAAGAAGGGATCGAGGAAGAAGCCAGAAAATTACAGACCAGTTGTATGTAAATTACCTGAAACATTAATTAGAGACCACATGGTGGAAATCCTTGTAAAACATAAATTAATAAATACATCTCAACATGGATTCCTAAAAGCAAGGTCATGTCTAACAAATCTCTTATGTTTTTTGGAAGAAATTACAAAGTGGGTAGATGATGGGTCACCAGTGGATGTTGCTTACTTAGATTTTCAGAAAGCTTTCGATAAAGTGCCACATCAATGGCTTTAGTTACTTAAACTAAAAGCCCATGGTATAGGTAATGATGTAATCAACTGGATAGAAAAGTGGCTTACACACAGAAGAAAGAGAGTAATAGTAGATGGTGAGATTTCAAACTGGAAATCTGTTTTGAGTGGGGTACCACAGGGATCAGTATTAGGCCCTATACTGTTTTTAATATATATAAATGATTTGGAGGATGACATATCTAGCAAAGTACTAAAATTTGCAGATGACACAAAAGTATTCAGAAAGGTTACTAATGATACAGAAAAACAAAGTTTACAGGATGATCTAGAAAAATTAGTTAAATGGTCAGAAAAATGGCAAATGTTATTAAATTTTGGGAAGTGTAAATGTATACACATAGGACATGGAAATATGGATGAGGAATATAAAATTGGGAATGCTGTACTAGAATATAAAATGGGGGGTGCTGTAATAGGTAGAACCACACAAGAAAAGGACTTAGGAGTAACATTTAGTGCTGACATGAAAGTTTCAGAGCAATGTGGGATTGCTGCTTCGAAAGGAAATCAAATTCTAGGGCTAATTAGGAGAACTATCATGTATAAGGAGAAACATCTAATTGTACCCCTGTACAAAGCAATAGTTAGACCACATTTGGAATATTGTATTCAAGCATAGAGCCCATATTTAAAAAAAGACATAGACAAGCTAGAAAGAATACAACGAAGAGCAACTAAAATGATTCGAGAAATGAGAGACCTTAGTTACGAAAGTCGCTTATTACAATGTGGTCTGACAACACTAGAGACCAGGAGACTAAGAGGAGACCAGTGTTTAAAATAGTGAACGGTTATGAGGATGTTGATAGGAATGTTTTTAAAATTTAAAGAAGGCAGTAGAACCAGAGGACACAAAGCAGCATTAGTTAAGGAGCAGTGTAGGTTGGACACGAGAAAGTACTCTTTCTCATAGAGGGTGATAAATGAATGGAACAAACTGCCAAATGATTGTGTTAATGCTAGTAGTGTGAATGTTTAAAAATTGAATTTACAGATATCTGATAAGGGCGGGCTACACATAGATGAGAAAATTGTTGGACTCTCGATAAACAAATGGCTTCCTTGTCCAATTGCCATCTGGAACTTGTTGTTCGAGATGGCAATCTTGTTAAACTTTTGTACCACTTTTTCCGTTTTTATTTTCCCTATAATACTAATTATAGCTATATAGGAGATATGAAATTAAGCAATATTGTAATATTTTTGTAACATGCAAGTATAACATTGACAGTCCCTCGAAACAAACCCATTGCTAACACAACGAACAATTCTCTAACGATCAGCTCCAGCGGCCACATTTGACACTCGGCGTTTGGTTTAGAAATTACTGTAATATCGCCCAAACAGGCCACGCCGTCTCGACAACACATACCTTTGCTATTAGGTTGATACTGTAAGGACACATGTTATGACTAGTGGTAGCCCTTTCTGATGTCATACAATACGATCACTGTAAAGCAATCTAACAATGAAGACCCTGAAACACGACACGTCGAACTAAATATCTACGTTAAGTGGCTAAGCGTAAGCTAGTGATGCCACCTAGCGGGATTTAATTACGTATAATATTGAATAGAACTAACCAAGTCAGAAATGCCAGACTACATCAAACACACTTGGAATGTATTATTAGTCGATGTCGTTACAATGGCGTCTGTTTGGCGCATTTCAACTGCGATGTCAAAAGTGATTTCTAGTGACAATGCATCATTTAATACAAGACGTAACATGTGTGAAAAATCTATCTTCTTGTCAACACCTTCGTTTTTCTGCACCTTCAATAATAAACAATACCAGTTTAAGTATGCTGTAGGTTAATGCTTTTTTGTGCTAATGAGATGCTTGGTGGCTGTGTCTATAATCCGCTTGATGAGTAATGTATACTGCAACACCAATATCGATAATGGATTCAACATATTTATTTAAAAAATTGGTTACGTTCACGAATATACAGTAAAAATGAATACACAAAAACTAACTGTATCAAAATATCCATATTGTAGGATACAAGAAATCCGTATGATGCAGAAGGTCTGCATTTATGTATCTCTTATGTTGTCTCTGACTAGAAGCACATTTGTGAAGCAACTGTTAGCCTAAGTGTCAGGTAATGTTTGTTCTGATGGATCGCTTGGTTGTATTGCGTCATCGTTGCTGTCTTTATTGTAGAGGGACTGTCTCAGCTGATGAAGCTCTTGACGCAATCTGCAGCATACACAACACATTGAAGGCAACTAATCCTCAAAGTTGTATCATTGACATCGAGTTGACATCAAGTTGACACTTCACCCCATTAGAGATTTGGTCCATATAAGTTAATTAAAAACATTAGGGTTGACATGTAAAAAGGTGGCCCCAACATAGATTATACATTATTTTTAAATTCTACTCAAGGCTTCTTATTTTTAACAAATGTTTTTTTTAAATTGTAAAACACATAAAATAACTGCTTAAATTGACAATTTGTGCTGCAGTGAAGAAGACACTATTTTAGCTTAATAGACTGTTTGTTAGGCTAGATTGCTAAGTTACCGTAAACTGGAGTGCCTTTGGCCAGAGCAAAAGTTGTCACGATATCTCAGCATGTGTTCCAATCACCAAAATGGTAGTATTATTGTGATGCTACATCCCTTTGATAGCAATTCTGGGAAGTTCATCCTTATAAACAAGAATGTTCTGAGAAAATTATGCATAAAATAAATGTTTGAACATTTTAACAACCCGAAAGTAACAGGTGCTGGGCAAAAGTCACAAAACACACCATTTTTGGTGAGTGTCACGATAACTCATACCATTATTTAAAAAGGGGTTCGAGAAATAAGTCAGAAAATTACAGACCAGTGAGTTTAACGTCAGTGATTTGTAATTATTAGAAAGGTTAATTAAAGACCATATGGTGGACTTCCTCGTTAAGCATAAATTATTAAATTCATCTCAACATGGATTCCTTAAAGCGAGGTCATGCTTAACAAATATGTTATGTTTTTTGGAAGAAATCACTAAGTGGATAGACGTAGGATCGCCAGTAGATATTATCTACTTAGATTTTCAGAAAGCTTTTGACAAAGTGCCACATCAAAGATTACTACTTAAATTAAAAGCCCATGGTATCGGGGATAGCATAACTGACTGGATAGAACAATGGCTGACTGACAGAAGACAACGAGTTGTAGTAGATGGAGAAGTCTCAAATTGGAAATCGGTTTTGAGTGGGGTACCTCAAGGATCAGTATTAGGACCTATATTATTCTTAATATATATCAATGACTTGGACGACAGTATAACATGTACTGAAATTTGCGGATGACACAAAACTGTTTAGAAAGGTTAATACTGATGGTGATAAACAACATTTACAAAACGATCTAGACAGATTAGTGAAATGGTCTGAGAAATGGCAGATGCTGTTAAATTTTGGGAAATGTAAATGCCAACATACAGGACATGGGAACTTGAATGTAAACTATAAAATGGGAGATACTGTTCTGGGTACTACTGTAAAAGAAAAGGACTTAGGAGTTACAATAAGCGCTGATATGAAAGTTTCAGAGCAGTGTGGTATTGCAGCTTCAAAGGGTAATCAAATTCTTGGATTGATTAGAAGAAACATAACATACAAGGGAAAAAAGTTAATTATACCTCTTTATAAAGCAATAGTTAGACCTCATTTAGAATACTGTATACAAGCATGGAGACCATATCGTAAGAAGGATATAGATACGCTTGAACGCATACAAAGGAGAGCAACTAAAATGATTCCAGAACTTAGAGACCTTAGTTATGAAGAACGCCTGAAAGAATGTGGTTTAACAACTCTAGAGACAAGGAGGTTAAGAGGAGATCAGATTGAAGTTTTTAAGATATTGAATGGGTATGAAAATATTGATAGAAATATGTTTTTCTCACTCAAGAAGGATAGCAGAACTAGAGGACATGAGGTAAAATTAGTAAAGGATCAATGTAGATTGGACATCAGGAAGCACTCGTTCTCACAGAGGACAATAAATGAATGGAACAAATTGTCTACAGATTGTGTAACTGCTAGCAGCGTGAATATGTTTAAAAACAAGGTTGACACATATCTCAGGAGGGCGGGTTATAAGTAGATGAACATTGTTGGACTCTCGATAAGCCAATGGCTTCCTTGTCCACTTGCCATCTGGGCCTTTGGCTTGGATGGCAAATCTTGTTAAATCAGCGATCTAAAGTCATCTTGGTTTGCTCCATACTTTTGTGTGTGTGTATACATTATGTAGGTTCCCAGCTTATAATATGTAGTTTCTAATTCAACATACACATATTTGGGAAAAAGGGACTTTGGCCAAGCAAAACTAGTAGAATTCGAATACCTTCCTTGTGGAACAATTTTGCTGTCAAAGTAGTGATCATCTAGGGACGGTCAGTTGGCTAGTGTTAGCCTCTTGGTTCATTGCTTTATCACCACTGATACAAGTATTACAGAGTAATCTTTAAAAAATGGGCCAAAGTCACCCCAGTTTACTGTACCTAGACAGTATGTGCATATGTTTTTATGACAAACATTGTCACATAAAGTTGCTAACTGATGATAAATAATAAGTTGAAGCTTGGTTTGACATATATCGACCTACTGCATCTTCCCAAACAATGAAGCCTTTCTGGCATACAATATACATTTTTTTACTCACAGATGCAGAAATTTAGCATTGTTGTACGTTATTAAAATTACAAGGTGAAATTTACCTCAAAAATATACATTCAGTCAGTAAATACGTTACAAGCATTCAGTATGTCCATATTACGTAAAGAGTGGACCTAGATTTTCAGTATATCTTAGAGATAATTAATGCATTTGTTGAGAGGTAAAAGTAGATTAAGGGTTCATGAATGACTACTATAATGCAGCAAGTGATACCTTGTCAGCTTATAATCTTGTCAGCTTATAATCATGTTAGCTTATAATGAACAGATACAGTTTGGTGAAAATAAAAGACAATCACCTATTGATCTTTGGTTCATAGTGGTTGCGCACCGCTGCCTTGCTTATTTCACACAGTTGCTGCATGTTGTAATGCTGCAAACAATTACACAATCATAACACGACTATCACTCGTCATTGGTTTTCTGTCTCACGGTGTGTAGTGGGAAGAACAATGCAATCCGGTAATGGCAAAATTATCGTCCAAAGTCATGTGAGAGCAAGAATTTACGTGTATATATATATATATATATATATATATATATATATATATATATATATATATATATATATATATATATATATATACATATATATATATACATGGTTATTAAATTTAAACTGCATAGTTGCAGTTAGAGATTTCGAAAAGGTAGATGTTACAAATGGCAAATTCACTGAACAACAAGAGGAAAATTCTTAGTTTAGAGCAGTGTGTCAATGTTCTGAAGAGACTAGACAATGGCCAGTCGTGTCGATCTGTTGTACTTATGTGCGGTTGCTGCAAGTCGCATGAATTCGCCAAGAAAGAGTCAACATCGCACAAGAATGGGAGTCAGGTGGTCGATGGTCGGGTGGTGATATCCTACTGATTTTTTTTGTAAATAAAATTGTGTGATTTCGAAAATGTATTTGTTTTCTTATTTGTAGTATGCGTACCTCAGTTATATCCTTACTGTATAAAAGGTCACTCCATATCAACTCAACCAAGCCCCACACATTTCTGTCTCAGATTCACTTGACATTTTTACCAAATATTCCACAGTCATCTTCATGGACAAATCTGAAGTTTTAGCTCTATATTCCACATAGTTCTTGAGTAATTGCCATTTTACTAAGCCTGGTTGGTGTCAAGTTTTGCCAAAAAAAATCTCGGCCGTCATTTTCATGCTACATTTCAAGTTCCATTATCTCTGGAAATAATGTACACAGAGGCATGAAATTTTCTGTGGTAACTAAGAACATCTTAAAGGTCTGATATATAGCAGTGTAGCAGTTTTCAGTAGTTACAGAGAATGATGAGAGGCAGTTGAAGTCTGAAAATTGCAATTTTACCTTACGAGCAGCCATGTATGAGACTCTGAAACATAGTCTTACATTCATTACAGCTATTTAACTTTTTGTCTACAAGAAGTCCACCGCAACTGCTGTAAAATTATTGAATATTACAACTATGTACTTATTAATTATGGAACAACACCCTTGTGAAATCAGGAAAAAGTCAATTTGGGGACATTTTCAATGGTGTAAAATTCAATGTGGGCATATTAGCAAAATCTTAAAACTGGTCTCATTTTAAAGCTAATAGTTTGTAGTTTAAGTGTGCCATATTTCATGATCCATTAAAAAATCCTTCATGGTGAACTTATTTCTTCAATGCTGCACTTTTTAGCACTCGTGAAGCATTCATGAGTGCATAAGCAAGAGCTGTACCACAATATTAATATTATATTTCCTGATTCTCTAAACTGGTGTCATTTTGATCCTATTGCTATATATATAGGCTGTGTGCTAAATTTAATCTTTATTAGGAGATTTCTTCATGGTGAACAACAATCAATAAAGCACTGTTTTAGCACAAGTTTAATAGCAAATGCATCCATGGGTGGTGTTTGTGTGGATATTAAAATGGTGCCATTTTGAAGCAATGTATATTTTGCTTCTTTTGAATTCAAGTGTACCATTCTTATGCAACATCTTCAATGTTCACAAGTAAATTGATGCTACTAACATGTTGGCTGGTGTGCCTATAGTTCATGCCAGGTTTATTATACAGGCGTCCTTTTTATCCAAATAATACTGTCGCCCATTTGTTGTGTGCATGAATGATATCTGCACATCTTCATATTCCTGGGATATGTCCCGTGTGTGGCCAACCCACCATTTCCCGTCATAGTGACAGCCTACATATCTTCCAATTTCACACTGTTTCCAGCTAATGGATGGTGTTGCGGTTGAGAATCCAGGACCAATTGGTGTGCATCCAACAGTTGCATCTCCTTCATTTTGAGCTGTGAGAAGCGTTGTCTCAAATGAAGGTTTATCCCCTGACAACCTTTGCACCACCATTGTTTTTTATGCAGGGTTGGGAAAAAAGCAGTGATAGCTCCGTGTGCCTGGCACAGTCTTTGCATTGGAAAATCTGTTTTCCAGTTGATCTACACCTACCAGGTGCAAGGTTTATGGTGCTACTGAACATTACTTTTTAAAAGCATTATTGAAGAAAAAGTTCATCCTGTGAAGAAATGTCCTAATGTCTAATAAAGATGAAAGTTTGTATGCATAACCAATGTATCAATAACATTAAAGTGGCACCAGTTTGAACTGAAGAATCAGGAAATATATTAACATTGTGATATACAGCTGTATAGCATTGTGCACTCGTGAATGCTTCGCGAGTGCTAAAAAGTGCAGCATTAAAGAAATAAGTTCACCATGAAGAACTTTCGAATGGATCATGAAATTTGACACACATAAACTACATACTATTAGCTTTAAAATGAGACCAGTTTTAATATTTTGCCAATATGCTCACATTGGGTTTGTACCATTGAAAATGTCCCCAAAATGACTTTTTCCTGGTTTCACAAGGATGTTGCTCCGCAATTAATAAGTACATAGTTGTAATATTCAATAGTTTTACAGCAATTGGGTTGGAATTCTTGGAGACAAAAAGTTAAATAGTTGTAGTAAATGTAAGACTATGTTTCAGAGTCTCAAACATGGCTGCTCGTAAGGTGAAATTGCAATTTTCAGACTTTTCAACTGCCTCTGATCATTCTGTGTGACTACTGAAAACTGCTACACTGCTATATATCAGAACTTTAAGACCTTCTTAATTACCACAAAAAATTTCACGCCTCTATGTACATTATGTCCTGAAATAATGGAAATTAAAATGTAGCATGAAAATGACGGCCGAGATTTTGTTTTGCAAAATTTGACACCAACCAGGCTTAGTAAAATGGCAGTTACTCAAGAACTAGTTGGAATATAGAGCTAAAACTTCAGATTTGTCCATGAAGATGACTGTGGAATAGTTGGTAAAAATGTCAAGTGAATCTGAGACAGAAGTGCGTGGGGCTTCGTTGAGTTGATATGGAATGACCCTATAGCCTGTTTATGTATTATTAAGTTAATTGATAACATCATCCGCACATGTCTACCGTATGTGTAGTACTGAACCCTTTACTCCAGCATGCCTGTCCCTCCGATAAGGGGACACCTGCCATGTAGGGACACTTTTGCTTGGAAACAGAAGTGTCCGTTGAAGGCAGGTACTACTGTATGTGTATACATTGGTGGTATTTTTATCAAAACGTTGTATGCATGTACTTACAGAAATAACAGTTGCATGTTTTCGAAAGCTGACGCAGCCTGTTTCGTCTTCATGGATGGGAATGGCTTTCATCTTGCCAACTGCGTATTTATTCCTAGGATCTTCGCGGTCCCATGGCTTGATGGTGATTTCTATGATGTAACGAGCAGCCAAGATGCCCTACCATCAAAAGGCATACATATTTTCTGATAAAAGTATTTGACAATAAGTGACAATACTAGAGACCAGGGTACTGTTTCATTAACGTTCTTCTCAGCTCATATGTCTGATTTTGTTCTTAAAATGTTTAAACTATAATAAAAATAGAAAAATGCATTTCACTAAGAATCTATCATGTACATTGTTCTTAAAAATGTGCCTTATAAATGTTGAGATTAGACTGCTCTAAAAAAGCATAACCATCATAAACATTTAAAATTACAAACTCACAGTGTAAACACTTGCAGTGGAAATGTTTTTAAACAGAATACACAATAATAGTGATAAATAATAAGTGGACATTTTGGCCAACTTTTAATAAAGTGATATTACTCCCTGTGGGTCAAATATTGAATATTGTCGAAATTAAGCTAAAATGTGGTTTTACCGTGACTTAATAAATACATAAACTAATAAATTTGACCATTTTTATGTGAGTTTGACATATTATGTAATATGAACATACAAAATTGCAATATTCCTGCAAGTCTTATGTTTGAATAGTAAATAAATATCATTATGACTAATTTTGCAGGTGACGTAGCAGTACTAAGTCAGAGATTTCACAAATTTACATGATGGGTCACCCCAATATTTTTGCCTTTATGGGCTTTTGAGGTGTAATGGATTTCAAACAACCCTTAAAATTTACATGGAGTTTGTTGTCCTGAATAAAAAGCATGTTAAATCTGGTATAGTTCCTTCAGACAGTCTACCCAGAGTAAGCAATGAGGAAGACTTACACCCTTGAACTGTTCGATGCGGTCTTGGTCACACCAACACCTCTTGTACTCACGCAGAGTGTGTGCTGTCTCACGCCGCTTACGACTCACATTCTTACTGCAGCAAAACACATTTCAAGCATGTCATCAAACCCTTTTAAGATATAAAATTCCATAACTTTCCATGATCTTTTTTCAAGACTGATGCAGACTATGTTACGAGATGAAATGTTTATGTATTGTTCATAATTTTTCTTGTTATATATTTATATCAAACACATTACATCACTGCTCAAATAGAAGCACGATCACAGAAATTAATCTACGATGTCTTCATACGAAACTGCTGGATGGTAGTATACTGGTCACCAAAATATCGGCAAACCATACATAAAATAAGATACCATTTTCAAAAATGATTTTTAATAAAATTCCATAATTATCCAGGCCTTGAAAATGTATTGATTAAATAAATGCCATGACTTTCCATGATTTCCATGGGAATCCTATGTTATATTCACGAAGAAACTCATTGCAGCAATTAAGTAAATTACAAAGCTACTGCACTGGCAGGTTAACCATGTTGCTGGCATTTATTTGAATTAATATTCAGTAGCAACTAGATATACACTGGTATGAAAGGGTGGCTTATGTATAGCACACACCTTGAATCATAGCTGACGATCCGGGCTATGTCCTCCTCTGAACAATCCTCATCCACAATTGGGACAAACTTGACGGTGTAGCGATGTTCTTCCACAGGTGGACGATAGCGCTTCATTAAGTCATCCAGGGATGAAACCACATGGTCTTTCTGAGGAACACATGGAACATATCTTGAATCACTCATGTTGCCATGAAATTATGAAACATAGAGGTGAAATACAGAGGTGTCAAGTCTCCTGCTTTGGCAGTAGAACTAAAATGTTTACAGAATCTCATAATTTACCAATTTCAAGCCAAAATTTGAACTGCAATTTAAAGTAAAAACAATAAATGTACCGATTTTGAATCCAACTATACCACGGCACCTATATTAAAGACTATTTATATTCAATCATCTGCAGAAAATGCACCATAATGAAGTAACTAAGTATACCCTAAGATAAGAAATTCACATTAATAAGAGATTCATGGCACCAAACCAAAGTCACATAATGACAAATGGTAGACCTCAATATTTTTGTTCAGGTTTACATGGCACATCTGTAGGCAACTGTGCAATTGTTTCAAGGATAAATGTTCAGTAATGTTGTTTACCTGAAACTGTGTAAGGGAAAAGCACATCTGTAGGCAACTGTGCAATTGTTTCAAGGATAAATTTTCAGTAATGTTGTTTACCTGATACTGTGTAAGGGAAAAGCCATTTACTTTGCCGTCATCCAATATGCCCAGGTACACGGTACCCCCACATTCATTGTTTAGAAAACCGTTGAGACACCTACAATTAGAGTAAACAGATCAACTCCTTCGAGCAGTATAGATTGGATATCAGGAAGTACTCATACTCATAAATAAATGGACCAAATGATCTACACATTGGGTAAATGCTAGCAGCTTGAATATGTTTAAAAACAAAATTGACAAATATCTCAGGAGGGTGGATTATACACAGATCAATAATTGTTGGACTCTCATCTTTCAATAAGCCAATGGCTTCCTCGTCCACCTGCCATCTGGGGTTTTAGGCTCGGATGGCAATCTTGTTAAACATCAGACACATATTGTTCAAATACAGTCTTTAAATCATGATCACTGCTACTTGGTCATTTCTACGCACACTTCATGCATACTGAGAAGACAAAGTCTTAATTTCACCTTAACCCAGTCATGAACTGCTGAAACTAATTAATCTACCTGACAACCATGATGTTTATACCTATCCACACCACTACATAACCATTACAATAGACACCAATAAACCATTCTTGACTGAATTGATGTTCTGGTTTCTTCCAGCTCTCTCTGGTCCAATTCAAATTCTTTGAACATTCATGACAGAAATATACTTTGGTTAAAATGTTCATGAAGTTGGGAAATGAATGAATATAAATTGCTGTGTCAAAAAGAAAATTTATATTCACAAATATACATTTATTTAACCATAACTGTTAAATATAAGAAAGAATCGTGAAGTATTTCCAATGGCATGTCATCACTGCAACACCAATCCATCCTTTCTGTTTTCATTTACTTTGTATCAGTAATATTAAGAATGCTATGTAAACATCCCACTGGTTAACAAAACAAGGATAAACATATACAGTTTCCTGATTTTACCTGACACAGGTATGTGATTGCTGCTTTATATCAAGACTCCTTGAGTCAAACCTTGAAAACATTCAGCAACCTTTCCATAATTGAAAATCTCTGGACCGAACAGACTGTGCACATTTTTTAAAGTATATAAAAACGCCGAAAGCTAATCCAACTGACCCAAGATCGAAGTATTTAATACGATGCATTTAACATCACATGTACCTTGACACAGGGCCTCGGGTTCGTCTGTCCGAGTTCGCAATCTGGGTCCAGGGAGGGATTTCTTCATTGGACAGGTTCTTATGACCTTTGAACTCGTGTGTAACATCTTCATCAAAAGGTACTGTGGATCCACTGACATAGTAGCAGCGAGTCTTTGAACATGATGTGCTGTTGTCATCTTTACTCTTTGATGCTACATCCATCACTCCTACAAACGTTATTTTATATAAAGAACCATGAACTAAAACACTATCACCGGGGTTTAGTACAAATCTACAGTAGTACAATAACATGCTGAACTGAAAGGGTCACGATGGGTTCTACATTAGTGGCATTTATTAGAACTAATGTACCCAGGTAGCCAATTAAAGACAGTTAACTAACAATAAAATCATAACGACACGTCATTATAATTGTGATAGCAAGCACTCGTTCGAAATGAACGCTCAATTATAAAGTTATGATCAGCTATATAAATATATATACATATCAGTAGCATACGTTCCAATGGCCTTGACAAATGTTACCAGCTTTACCCTTCTGTTATCCAAATCAATACTGCATAATCATGTAATCATTTTCCGGCTTCGAGTTTGTTTGCGTGAGGGGTGTCGTGTCGTCCGGTGTTAATTAACGACACGAAAAAACCGCGATGTGCTCCAAATACGCGTCACTGTTGGTTACATGAACGTGTAAGTAATCTTTAATATCGTGTAATTACACACAGCATAGAATAAAAAGGATGTTAAAATATACGACAGAAATTACCCAAATACACTAAATTGCCATATTATCGCCCACTTCTCGTAATGCTGGTGACTTTGTTGACAAGTCATTCAGGCCAGCGCCAGTGGATTGCTACTAGCACTGTTGAGTAAACTGTTAGCATTTTTAGTCTGGCTGTATTCAACTTACTGCGACTTCCAGCGTAGCCCACTTAAAACGTGACTCGAATGTTGCGAAAGTTTGAGGCGTGTGTCTCAACGTGAATGACGTTGGGCTAGTGCGCGATCGCGTGTCCATGGTCTGGGACTGTCTATGACTATATGTCTATGACTATGACTATGAGGTTATCAAAAGAAAGCTGTAGTTTCAAGAAATATAAAAACAGTTAATCCTAATCATAAAAAACCCATTCACTTGCACGTGCAAGGATATTTAAAGCGAAACAAAAGTCGTGGTTATGGGCATATTGCTATAAGAGTTTATAATCGTACCCGAAGAAGAAGAATAAAACATAATCATTTGCAGCTACTATCAAGAATATCACGCCACGATGTGTAGAACACACGGCATATATAATTTATTATTTCATGGGTTGCGTCACAGCCACATATAGATGACCCAACGTCACGAGCGATTGTAGTCTGCAAGGCAATATTCGCGCACCAAATAATAATTATTTGTAAACACCTATATATTATAGTCCTACTTGCCGATAGGATATGGTCATACTGTTTGCGTCTGAACTCAACTTTTGCAATATGTTTTGGCCTTTGTGTACTAAACTTCCCCCATTCTGACATAACAACTCTCTTGAGAGTTTGGTTTGCTTTGGTAGGGGAGACCGGGGCTATAGTTGTATAGAGGGGCAAGTTAATTGTTAGAGATCATGCGTTTTACAAAAGCATAACACACATATGGAGTCACCATTGACAGTAGCTGATTGGAAGTCCACCAGCAGACACACTGTCCAAAAATCGGGACTTCGGAAGACGAAATTGACTTTATAACCACCTAAACCTGAAAAAATTATTTGTCCACGTGCGTTCAACTGCAAAAATGTGTTTGGGACAAGATGTTACAACTGTAACAATGCTCGGCCGACTCGTACAGATACTGAAGCACTGCATATAAATCACTAACTTAATGTAAACCCATGTCATCATTGACGTCACAAAAACCCGCGATCGCTGATTTCATTAACTTCGAATTTTAAGTGCGTTTTGCAAGTTAGACGCATTAAACTAGTCTAATTTAACCTTTTAAATGATGAATTTTTTTATTTTGGCATGTCGTACATACAATATTAAACTTTGTGTACGCACAGAAAACGCATTTTAGCTAGTGCCTTGTTGTTATTCACTTTAAGAGCATTTGCCTTAATGTTACTGGTGAGACTACAATTAGTTTTGTCATTTGTTGTCATTATAGCGCGTACAAACGCACGCACGCGCGCGCGCACGCACGCACGCACACACACACACACACACAGTTGCGTGAAAATCTGAAAAATGTAATCTGACGGGGGCGTACGCCTTCTATGCCCCCTGGATCAGCCCCTGACCTTTGTTGAAAACAACTCCAGTGACCTCGGCCCGCGGATAGCATTAAATTCCATAGAACGATGGCTAACATTTGGTCATGTTTAAACGTGTTTGCGTGCGGCGTGGTAGACGAAACAACGATAAGACATCGTTGACGTTGCACTGTGTTTAAACCCGATTGACCAGGTTTTGCTACTTTGACGAAGAACCACACTCCTCGTACTAGTGTCTGTGTGTTCACATTGTCTTCTTGTTCAACCCAACCAACCGACGCCACCGTCGACGGAAGCCAGCCACAGAGATTCGTACGTATTCCTCTGTTTAATGCACGTACGCCGGTTGTGACCGCTCAACCACAACGTTTAATGCACGTACGCCGGTTGTGACCGCTCAACCACAACGTCCTCGCCAGTGCCAACCGTCACACAGTGATTCGTTTATGTATCAAGGTGGTACGACCGGATGCACCAGTGTGTATCAAGATGGTACGACCAGGTGCATTAGCGTCATAGGCGGATCCAGAGCGGGGGTCCAGGGGTCCGGAACCACCTCTTTTTGAGTAAAAAAAATCCATTGCAATTGCATGTCGACAGGGGACAAAGGTATTGCCGAGAAACAACACAAGGTCAAAATTGCCGCTTACTACGTACGAATTCTGTTCAGACACTGGCGATATAGAGGCTGTATATGGCGTCCAGCGTATTATCAAAGTTATTGTTAGCATTAACGGTGACGTCGTTCATAGATTCACTACACACCGCGCGCACGTGTACACGCACGTGTGCACGCACGCACGCACGCACGCACGCACGCACGCACGCACGCACGCACGCACGCACGCACGCACGCACGCACGCACGCACGCACGCAAACACATGCACACACATACACGCATACACGCACCCACACACACACCCACCCACCCACGCATGCGCACACGCCCACACACACGCACGAACACACACGCACGCACGCACGCACGCACGCACGCCCACCTCATGTTTGACCATGTCTCCCCGCGAAAGAATGAACATACTATGGGAATGCTTGGCGCTCATATCTGCGCAATCTGCAGATTGCGCTTGATTGCGCTGCAGATTGCGCACCCATCTGCAGATTGCGCAGATCCAGCAAAGACGCGCTGGTCGTTTGATGAAAATCGTCTGCATCAGTTCTTCGGACCGGACTTTCAAGATAACAATTGTCGTTTTTACAGGTAAAAATTTAAACTATCCTATCGTATCATCAACGTCTCTGAATATCTTAATCATTATAACAAGTAATACACGTTTTACAATCACATTTTGCTGTCAATGAGCTCATTTTAACACAAAACCAAGAGGAGTGGTGTATTGTTTAATGACATGATTAGACTTAGCTATTTTCAAAATGGTCTGTCGTCCGTATTTCAAGAATCTATGCTGTCTGATTAGTATTATGGCAGTAGCCCCTACTAAATATTTCGTTTAAACCAGTCACCAGTCACCTGTCTAGGTCATCTGTTTAAGCCAGACTTATGGTTATGCTATATTTATCCAAGGAAAGCAAGCCCATGGCCGTGTCCATGAGCTTAGCCTTAACTTAAGCCTTAATTCACTAGTGTAGGGTTCGCCACTATATGCCCTACACATTATACTAAATATTATAATAAACACAGTCAGCAAGATTTCATTTTATTTTTTAGAAAAACATTGGAAAAAAATAACTTATTGTCGGCTATTCTTAAATACAAAATGAAAACATGGATCTACTGGTGTTGTCTTGGTGTGCAATTCAATTAGTGGTATACCTTTTTCAGACATACCGATACTGGAAGATATTTCAGCAGAAGAACATGAACTGAAACCGTTCTGGATGCAGCCATTTTTTGACCGTTTGTTAAGAAATACCAAAGTGCTGCAGATGGCTATCCGCACAGATGTACCAGGTGATGGGAACTGTTTTTTTTTCACTGCGTGTCAGACCAGCTGAAACGTTTGGGTATACAGCCACGTAGCCACGCCTAGTTTCGGTCTGACCTTGTATGCAGCCTTCAATTTCAAAACTTGATAACTGACCGAAAAAACGGATTGGCGATAACATATGCCCAAAAACATATCGTGTAAGAGAAACAGGTCATTATTATCTATTGTTGAAAGGAACTAAAGTAATTATATCATAGATTTAGATACTCGTTTACCAGTACACTAAACAATAATTGTTTTCAAAGACGACGGCAAACCTGTCATGAGTCATGGAGCAAGAAAGTGGAAACTAAATAAATAGAACTTCCGACAAATTAGGAGCCATTTTACTAACCTGAACCAACTAAAAGGTGCACCTCCATGTCTGATATAAATTGCTATATTTGTTCCTTACAGGATATTGGTGACCCTCTTTTCGAGTTTTGCACCCCGGAATACCTGGCTGTAATGAGTAAGCCCTCTTACTCATTGCAGCCAGGTATTCCGGGTTGATGAGGTTGACGTCCAAGGAATGGCCAGAATGTTGGGACGTCATTTAAACATTGTGACCAGCCAGGAGCAGACCACGAGACAAGGCTACTCGGTCAACAAAATCACAGCCAATTCTAACTGGCACTCGATATCCTCTGCTCTTCGGACATGTTGGAGAGCAGCATTAAATAAGTCTTGGTAATACTGATGGCGTGGTATGAGTTATTAGTGTAGGGACATGCTATCCTGCAGAATGTTTAAACAAAATTTTTTTCACTTGATTTTGTATCTTTACGTTGCAAATGCGTAACAAAATTACACACACACAACACCCGCGCACACGCACGCACACACACGCGCGCGCACACACTCACACACACAGTTGAACTGCAGTTATTAAAACGCATCTGATATAAACAGATTTTCTAGTATCTAGTTGTTTCTAGCACCCGGCAACGTTCTATTAACTGACTATAGTCTTTATAATTATATTGTGGCTAGAATGTTATGGTCTTTTGAGGTCTCATTCAACTAGTCAGCCTTTTCAGGACTTTATCGCCACGCTCCACATGCACCGTGTCCGGTTTGCGTCTTGAATTCAGAACTTTGGCAAAAAAGCCGGATGTGCCAATCACTACATTTACATGTTTGGGTTTTGTAATGTAAGTACACAACGTCAATTAGTTATGTCATTCTGTGGTGTATGTATTTCTATGATGCATTTTAATTTACATGGCGCAAAGGTCTGAGGAAACTGTTGTTATATGGTACTACTACTACTACTTTTAGCAGAATGTCTCCCGGTTAAAATTCAGATCATGAATCGAATGGTGCGCTTTTTACAGAGTAGTTTAAAATGCAACAACAGTTCGGATACGCTCCCGTGAAAGTCTAAAAGTTTCAGTTACACCTTGTCTCAGTTCAAACTTTATGCCACGATTTTCTGTAATATGAAACCTAGCTACTTTTATTATATCATTCAAAACCACTATCAAAAGGGGCTGGATGAGAAACTATTAAACACAGTATGCCTGGCATAGGATGTGCTGAATAATATAGAGAATGCGTGTAGCACTTCTTTGGTCAAAGACGTGTTAATCTCTTTGTGTGCAGAGATACTTCAATTGTAATCAAATTGTACACATTGTCGTACGAATAAATATATATTTAACTATTACTACACTACCGTGCCTTTAGTTTGCAATAATGCCGATACAGAGTTAAGACGATTACGTTTTGTTTTAGTCAATTGTAGTATACTCGTTTGGAACAGGCCTACCTACAGGTGTAAATGAAACAAAATCCGCTGCGTTTTACCGAAACTCTAGACTCAAAAGTAGTTGCGCCTCGTCTACTATAAATTTGACATTTGAAGTTACACTTATGTGACGAATACAAAAAATACATAGGACTACTTTATCATGAATTTTTTTATTTTTAGCAAATCCGTATTAAAACGGTACACGGACCAAGGCCGTACCCCCCCAAAATCCGTATTGTTTACGGAAAAATCATACGATGTCGCATGTCTGAATTTTGGGTTGATTACATTAGGCCCTAACTCGCTTAAAACCAGATTATTGGTGTCCCAAAGGGGGTAGGAAGGGATCCCACACACCCCTTAAGGCGCTTCACGCCTCGTTTCGCGCCTTCGGCGTTTCATACATTACTTTAGACACCCCCTTTCCTGGATCCGCCCCTGAGCGTGTGTCAAGGTGGTACGACCGGGCGCTCTAGCCTATATCGGGGTGGCACGATTGTGCATTAACGTGTATCATGATATTACGGTCGGGTGCACTGGCGTGTATCAAGATGGTACGACCGGGCGCTCTAGCCTATATCGGGGTGGCACGATTGTGCATTAACGTGTATCATGATATTACGGTCGGGTGCACTGGCGTGTATCAAGGTGGTACGACCGGGCGCTCTAGCCTATATCAGGGTGGCACGATTGTGCATTAACGTGTATCATGGTGGTAAGGTCGGGTGCACTGGCGTGTATCAAGGTGGTACGACCGGGTGCACTGGCGTGTATCGGGGTGTCACGACCAGGTGCATTAGCGTGTATCAAGGTGGTACGACCGTGTGCATTAGCGTGTATCAAGGTATGACCGGGTGCAATACACCTGGTGGAAATGCCGTTTCTCTACCGTAACACGAACTCTTGTGACGTGAAGACTTCTATCTGCAGCTGTCTGTCTTATCTGTGCAGGAGTCGGTCGAAGAGGACCGCTGAGAAATGGCGACAGAAAGCAAGGTAACGTGCATTCTTCTCATATCACAAACCATTACGGGTCACCTGCCCAAAATGCCCCCCCCCCCGTTAGTTTGGTGTTACTGAATTATTTACTGTATTATATACAGTAAAATTTGTGGTGTCACTGCCAAGTAACTCACAGGGGATCACAAGTAAGCTCAAAAAGATTACCACTTTTCTTGAAATATTAACATTACTTTCAAAATGTCACATTTCCATTTACGCGCATTGTAACCACTGGAAATGCTGGTATGTATATGTAAGTTGTGTATGCTTTGATATGTACATATTTGATTTTGAGTGTATGCACGGGTCGTATTAAAAAGGCGAACAACCAGAATGCGTGTTGTGCTGCCAAACCGGGACCCCTCAGTCTTATCCAACAGGGGCCTGCTTTGGTCGGTATGCTGTTGCTGTAGCCTGTACGCCGATAATTGCAATGCAGACTGTGTATGACATAGTTATATAATAATTTAAATAAATAAAAAAATTATAATAGGATACTAACAATATTATAATATATATATATATATATAATAAGCGAATAATGAATTCAGAAGACGATAATGCACCATGTTTGTACTGCTGCGAACTTTTTTCGGACAGTAAGGTAGGGAAATAATGGGTAAACTGTGGACACCCGGCCTGTGCATGGTACGAGTGTGGACAAATTGTTTGCGAAATGTGTGATGAGGGTTGAATAGTAAACGTGGATTAGAAGGGGCCCGTTTTGCACGCACATTTTTAAAGAGACAAACATTGGTTGATGTTTTGAAACACCCTTTAGATACATTAATTTAGATAATAAGGCGCCATGTATGAGAACAGCCGTGGTGAGACAATTGGGGAATATGATTCCATAGAAAAAAATGTTTAACTAAAAAATGTAAATTTTATGATTATGACAAATCTTGCTTAAAGGGCCCGTTCTGCACGTTGTTCCCCCTATCTCTGCTTTCATTAAAATAGATCTGGTTAAACATTATTTCTGTAATTTGATGTCTAAAGTGCCTGCCATTACCAGCCATGAATGAACCGCGAGTGCGATGACGTCATTAGCCGGTGTTTTGATGACATGTGCCCAGGTGTTCAACGACTGTGTTCACGGCCACATTGAGCTCGACCCGCTGTGTGTCGCTGTCGTCGACACGCCCCAGTTCCAGCGACTGCGCCACATCAAGCAACTCGGCGGCTGCTACTACGTCTTCCCCGGGGCGTCTCACAACCGGTTCGAGCACAGCATCGGGTGCGTGATTTTAAGGAAAATAGTCCATAAAATCTAGCATATTTATTCACTCAACTTAGAACAAATCACAGCAGATTTCGAAGCCATGGCAATTTCAGTTCATTCAACAGTATAAATGAGTACCTGTCTACAGACAGAGGTGGATATATGAAAGAACAGTCTTCGCGTGGCTGGATACTTCCCAGAGAAACCGATATGGCGTTGGAACGAACAGGTCTGCCAGAGGGTGAAGTCCCAAAGACTGGATGCCGCGCTGTATAAGAACAATCTTTATATTAGAGTAACGTAGCATTCTGGAATGGGGTCTTGGGCACAGTGATGCGTTTGGTATACTTTTAAATTTGAATACAGGCCTGTACAACATAACCGCCAAATCTGGAATATATACTGCGGATCCACCGTGACAGATTCTACGTTCATCTTGACAATTGGTATTGAAGTGTCACTGCTTGATCAGGTTTCCCAACCATGGGTTGTTAGCATCTAATGTTCGGATAATCCAGTCTTCGCTGGACCAACTCACGTCGGATCTAACTAAAATTAACTTACTTCAAGCGCGTAAGCAAATGAATGTAACATAACTATCTAAGGTTTTAAATATCTATTCCGTGACAATCCTCCCATTGTAGGTGCGACTAACCACTACATCACTGGTCTATTGCAGAGTGTGCTTCTTAGCAGGACAACTTATCGAAACCCTGAAGTTCAAACAGCCCGAACTCGGCATCACCGACCGAGAGGTCCTGTGTGTCAAGATAGCCGGGCTCTGTCACGACCTGGGTATTTGCTTCTTTCGCTACATTCGTGTTTCTAGTATAACATTGACAAGACAGTATGAGAAACTATCTGTCTCTGACCACAAGTTCAAATATAATATGAAATATAAGTTGTTGTCGTCATGTTATCAGTGTATATAATTGGTTATGGTATTATCTGCAATCGGCAGATTGTCGTGTATAAATGTTGTAATGTAAATTGTGTTGTGTTTATCTTATATTTATTCTCGCTAATTAGTATTTATTAATTTATTCTACCTTCGCCGTGTCACTATATTTTACCGTTTTCTTTCTAAGTTTAAGCTAGACATTCCTTGTACCAATGCGATTGAATGCACTTTCTTTTTAATATTAAGTTAGTAAGCGCATGTGCTATAACTTGTTTTTGTATGTTTAACGTTTGTTGATTCATGTGTATTACCTGGTATGTATTTGACTATAATTATATTTTGCTGTCTCACAGATTAACAAGTATTTGTTATAGGCCACGGACCCTTCTCACACCTGTTTGATGGTTTCCTGCGTAAAGCCATTCCAAATCGCACGAGCCAAGTAAGAGCTGCCTTTTAATTTAGCAATACAGCTGTATTTACAAAAACTGCCAGTCGATACAATACACTATGTGCTAGTTATGCTCTCTTAAACTCGGGCTTCTGGTGACGTCTGTTGTAGCGGATCCACATCTACTTATATTCAGTTCAGTTCAATTAAAGGTTCCTCCTCAATTCAGTTATTTTGCTCGTCTCATTTCAGGCTCATTTCGCGAAAACTCGAACCCATCTAGTATTGGCTACGGCAAGATACCTACCGACTAGCTATGACAAGCTAGCTCGCCCGATCTAACGTAGGAACCATTAGGCCCTATTTACAAATACAGTGTCGCGTTTTAACGAGTCGTGTAGTTTGCAGACTTTAACGATCAAAGTCAATTCATTAAATGGTCTTAACAAAAGTAAGCACGCTTTTGTTACATGTTCATCCCACGTTGCCACACTCATATAAATGAGTACCTTGCTACATACAGAGGTGAACAAATAGCCTTCGCGCAGTAATTGCCGCGTGCGGAGAAGTCGAGATGGCGTTGGAATGAATATGTCTGCCAGGGGGTTAAGTGTAAAGCGCTTTGAACAGTCCCAAGGACTGGATACCGCGCTATATAAGAACGTACCTTTACCTTTTAGCCTTTATTAAATCTGCTGCGGATATTACTTAAAACAATCACGCACTACATATTTTAACATCAATGAACGTGATTCGCGATTGGTTAAACAAATTGAGGAGAGAGTATAGAATTTTTTAATTCAGATTCAAATGGTGAACGCCATTGATAACAGTAGACAATACATCAGACATAATTGGAGTCGGAAATAGAACGTCCAGAATGGTAGGACGTGGGTGACAGATAGATGACAGTCGGGCATGGATGAAGTTCGTGTTTGTGTTTGTCTGAACCATTGTGTGTCTTCAGCACGAAGAACTGTCCAAGCGTATGTTTGACCATCTGCTGGACGAACGCGGCATCACCATGGCCCAGCTGAGTAAGGAGGAACGAGAGTTTATCAAGAGGCTCATCCTGCCATCGCCCAGTGACTGCAGCTCGCTGGCACGTACACTCTACCACTTACACACACATACCGTTCACCCAACCTCGCCCAATGACTGCAGCTCGCTGACACGTACACTCTACCATTTACGCACACACAACTTTCACCAAACCTCGGTTTCGCTCAACATCCGATTTCTGTAGACAATGACAATTTCCAAGCCCTTTTACATCGTGATATTATTGATTTAACTTAGACAATTTGCCCCATTTAATGTATTGATGTTCAAATGTCAGCTTCTGTGACACACAGGGAAAGCCTTTTATGCCCCCTGCCTAAATAGACATGTCCATGCGCACTTCGTTATTGTTACAGTAGTATCACTGCATTTGTAGAGAGACGCCGAAAGACCCGATGACAAAATAGGAGGAACAAATGGCTTGGTCACGACATCCGATGAAAATTCCGGAGGATCCGATGACAAGACGTTTCTTTATGAGGTTTGTCACCATATACATTGATTGAACAAAACACCGTCTGTCAAGTTAGTAGCAATAAGACTAGCTGCAGCTGTACGTCACATGTCAGGCAGTTCGACAACACGTGAACGTCACACGTCTGTTGGGTACTTACTCACATGTCAACGGTATCATTGTTATTTTGTCATATGCCATACTCCTGAAAGGTGACGTTCCCGAAAGAAGATAATGCGTTGCGTGTTAGTGTCGTCGTGTGAAAGTCGTTCTTTTGTCAGATTGTCGCCAACAAACGGAACGGCGTCGACGTTGACAAATGGGACTACTTTGCTCGTGACTGTCACCAACTCGGCATCACCAACAATTTTGACCACACCCGGTTCCTAAAGTTCGCTCGAGTAATTCTTGACGAAGTCGATGGTAGGAGACACATCTGCTTCAGAGACAAGGTGACTGACTTATATACAGTATTCTTCTCCTCCTTGGTCCCTGGTGGGGGGACCACATCACTTAGTCAGTTCTACCCTCTCGACGAGTCGTCTCCATCAATCGTGATCTCCTGTCAATTCTTTCCCACTCTTGGCTGTTCACCTCTGACCTTTCTAGATCTCTCTTAACACTGTCCTTCCATCTTAATTACGACTATGTGTGTACAGTATCATTGTAGTATTGTGCAGTATCGTGGAACATCATTAAAACTTAGAACCTCATCACCGTTAGAGCGTCATCGTCATTAAGAGTTAAGACTTATCTACGCAACTTTCTAAGGCCCGTATTCTCAACTCCTATTAACAGTGTTCGGAACCGGAAACATGTTGTGTTTGTAATATATATATATATATATATATATATATATACATATATATATATATATATATATATATATATATATATATATATATATATATATATATATATATATATATATATATATATATATATTCAAACTATTAAGACGGCTTTTGGGCAGAAATTATGCGGGAAAACATCCAGAAATGATAATCCTGCCCAATGCTAATTGTTCACATATTTTTTAAAAGGAAACATGACGGCTGTATTGTAACTAAACCGTTGCTTTCAGGAGGAGCGCAGTATCTACAACATGTTCTACACGCGCACAGTGCTGCACCAACGCGCCTACCAACACGTTGTTTGCCAAGCCATCGAAATCATGTAAGCAAATCCAGCTAGCTGCATCAAGTATGGTAAATCAAATTGTCGTTTGCTAAACGCTACTGTCATCGAGTTGACGAAGTTCATCATGTCTACATTGATCGAGTTCCTGACAATGCCAACTACCTGTGTTCACAATGAACTCGAAAACCAGCTTACTTTATAAATTTACCAAAACCTGTCTCCTTTGATGAGTTCAGAAAACTACACCAGGGCCCATGTTCCCCGAAGACTTACGAAATTCTTATGTGTTATGCTTTCAGAACTTTGGTATGGAAGCCTGATAAAAATACTGAAACAAATAACCCGAATTCACGAAATACAATTAAATTAGCAAACCCTTAAAAAATCTCGAGTCAGACAAGCGCATCGGTGACATCATGATAAGGTTTGTTTTTTAGTAGCCTGTTCGTAAATAGAATGACCCGTGTTATCAAAATGTATTTCGAAAAAAAAAAACGGACCAAAACGGTACACCTTTAATAGCATGATTTTGTGTTTTTTCTTAATTGTCAGTTGTGCCGCTGGGTCTTGAGAACGTGTTATTACCTTTGTTACGTCTCTGGTTATACAGGCTGACGGACGCTCTGTTGAAGGCCAACGACCATCTGATGATCTATGGCAAAGACGAGTAAGTCCGTTACACCGGCTCGCCTTGGCACGACTTAGTCTCTGCGCTAGCACAGTTGGTCAGCGCAGTAATGGTGTTGTAGCGTAAAATATAGAATACACCCTTCGTTGCAGAACAACATCATTCCGATATGAAAGCAACCGGGCTTATTGCAGTTTACCGACATTTTGACAGTGTATTTCACGGAAATCTGATTAACCTAATAGAGCATGATCATAATAATGAACGGTTATGTTGGGTTGTAGATAGCAAAGCCGAGCAAGAGCGATATATTGAGCATCGTAATGCAGTTTAATTTGTATTTTTCGTGTTTCCACATGGTTGATGTGCATAGCTTACAATAAAAACATGCCCTACAATAAGCAGCCAGCTCGGTTAGGAGCATTACCTTTCTGACCGCTGTTTCCTCTCACGGCGTTGTTGGTCATGTTTCTTCTGTGCGCCACAGTCGACCGCTGAAGATGTCGGAGTGCGTGAACGACATGGTGGCGTTCAGCCAGCTCACGGACCACGTCTATCACGATATCTTGAATGGGAGGCCCAGGGACGCCCTCCGTCAAGCCGCCGACGTCTTGCGTAGACTCGAGAGGCGTGACCTGTACCACTGCATTTCTCAGACAAAACCGCGGAACTGTCCCGAAACAGTAAGAACACATTCGTATGGTATAACATGGCAGAATACACAACCAGCAACGACATAGATCTTGATGGTGACAATAATAACATAATATAATATTTTAATTAGGAAATCATAATATTGCATGTACGTCGCATCACTTTCTATTTTGCAATCTTGGCTGTTTATTTATTCATTTATTTCTTGATATAAACTGTAATTTAGCACTTTAAATATTTTTTCTCTTAGCGTTATTGAATATCTAAGACACTTGGTCTAAACTTATTTTTTATTAATTAGCTTAAGTTGTGTGAAGCATTTTGCATTGTAATGTTGACCTATTGTTATTGTGTATAGCAGAAAGTGATTAATTTCCATTTAGACATTTCAAAAGAAAGTTGTTGGACTATATGTAAAATCCTTTCATAGTATTATCGTCTGACATGTATAGTCGACCTGGTCGTTCAGTCACGGTGTAGGGTGTGGGTCATGGAAAATTCAGCCGTGCTTGTTCAACTTACATCCAATCACTTGTTTCTGAAGGTTCCGATTGAAGAGATCAGTAGACGTGTCGTGGAGTTGTCACGTGGATCAGTGATGGCAGACGACTTTGAGATTGTGGTAAATAGCGACATTACAGAGCATTCAATCCGTCCGTGATTAATTATTATATAATTATATAATTTTATATTTAATAACAGCAGTAAACTAAGGTTGGGCGTGTCGCGCATATACATATATTTCTATGAAGTAACAACATCATTATTTTTTAATTAATCGCCAGAGAGCATGCTGTCTTTTCTGCACGCTGTGAATAATTGACAAGAAAACGGTATGTTATATGTAACACCTCATTCGCACCTGATCTATGTTTTTAGGTAGTAAAATTCGACTATGGCATGGGTGAGAAGAATCCGGTTGAATCAGTTCTGTTCTATAAGAAGAACGACCTTGGAAAGGCTGTGTCTAGAGAGAACACGGAAACGGTGAGCAAGCTGATTGAACCAGTGCCACCCACTAATTCATGTTCTTGTGTGCTGTGATTCAGGCGAGATCGGTGGAAGTTAATTGATCGAATACAGACATGTCATTAAAACGTTCTCTTACTAAAGCTGCCACATACGCATGAATGGCATTACACAATGGTTGTGGTTAGTGTTCTAACATAAAGGTCTGCCGGGGTGAAGTGTAAGACGCTTTGAGTGGCCCCAAGGACCAGACAACACGTTATATAGCTATACACTTTATACAACTTTATGTATATACACGCAGTGGATGCATTCACAGATCTGCATAGTTACACACTGGATATAGCTTGATGTACATACATGCAGTGGATAGTCCCTGTGTTTCCCCTGGTATATCACAATTATTACAATACATTTACTTACTGTATTTACTTAGTGGTGTTTATACACTGACTGCCTTAGTAGCATGTGAACCTTTTCTCAATTATTAATACAATACATTTACTTACTGGTATTACGTTTACTTTCACGTATTCAGTAAGGTGAAACATGTGTTGTCTGTGCCAGGTATCGCTGATGCTGCCGGCCACCTTCTGTGAATGCATCCTACGGTTCTTCTGGAAGAAGTCTGGCGCCGACCCAGACGACGGCCGTCGGGCCTTTGAGGCTTGGCTGCAGGAAAACGGAGCTTGGCAGAAGAGTGGAAGCTGATGGCAGCGTTGGAGGCAACATCCGTCTTGGTGCCAACGATTCGTTCGGTTCCCTGGCGCAGACATGGTAGTACCGTGTGTAAAACATCGTCAACCACTTGTGCAATATCGACACACAGTGTATGGTTTAAAACATGTCCGGGCGAAACGCGAACCAGCCTTCTACAGTGTGGATACCTTGGACGTGATGGCGATGTCTTGCCAAAAGGTAGACGTGATATATGGGACGTTTGCACGATATTAACGTTATATGTTTTTCTAACAGCTTTAAAAAGTCATTTGTGATGTCCGTGTGGAAATATTTAGCTCAATCACTTGTCCGTTTGGTTATCGAAATATTTAATTTATTTTATGGTTTTATTTATATAACTGTTTCGTTTTTGGAACACTAAATATATTATATTGGGCTTAGTTAGAACCAAACTTTTATGAGTTTTTTCCGCTACATTAATTTGTATCCACCATAATTTATATGATGCTTGCCGTATTCCTTTATCAATGCAGTGATTCGCTTTAATTTTATTGGTTTGTTGTTATATAACCTGATTATAGGTTTGACAGGATTGTGAAATAAATGTTGTTTTCTTTTACTGCGGTCTTCCCAGAACATGAACAATAAACTATCTCACGTAGTACTGCGTGCACCAATGATGGTCTGCAGAGACCAATAAAGCGGGCATCAACAACGCGGGCATCAGATAAGGCTTTCTTGCCTGTTCAACCAATGGCAGCCTTAACATCGCTAGCCCCGCTACGTAAGAATTATTACAGTACAACAATCTCTCATTGAACGCGGCGCATAAATCGTAAAATAGCCGATGATGGTCAAAGGTGATTAACCTTCTGACGTTCGACCGGTGGGTCCGCCCTACCTAGACCTAGCTGTGGAAACTGGAAACTGGCCGACATCACAGCTTGTGAAGCATTGACCACAGACTGCCCAGGAAGAATGTGGGATTGTGGTGGCAACGATGCGCAGTCGAACCCCTGCTGCCAATCCGGTGTCATCTATAGTAACTGTACTACAAAGAGCCAGTAATAAGAAATATAGCTAGCAGGAAGGTTTGAGATTGAGGCTAGTAAGCCGCGCAATGCTGGTTGACAGAAGCACTGTTCGTGAGGACGGGTGTGCCGGCTGACACGCCCAGCTAGAGCTAGTGTTTGATGAGGGCTATGTATCTGCCGTTCATGGATCACTTACTGCAGGAAATAGACAAATGTCTATTAGTAGCTCAGTATCGCTACGTGGTACAGCACATCACACCGCGACAGATGGTGAATCTGCCGTTCTCGACTGCCCCAACAGAGTTGTCTTTCAGTGTCATGCGAAGTCCAAAGAACTTCCTGTTTCACGATGACGACTTCATGAACTTGAACTTCATGAATGTCCACAATACCAAGAGGTTGTATGCATAACCAGTTCAGATGTAAAAAGAACACGTGTTTAGCCCTAACATTCCGCCCCACTGTGTGGGCTAGTAACTGAACCTTTGTAGTAAATAGTATGATACTCTCATAAACACTTATTACCCAAGCAACATCACTGCCTACACATTTCTTCCTTGGCTTACGATTAATTAACTAGCTGTTATAATCAATTGTGTTATTACCTATTAAATGGGTCATTATTGAAGTATGTGAACAATCTTACTAAACGGCAACAACCTAGTGAATTAAAACAAAGTACTTGTTATACTTTTGCAGTATATACTAAAAGTTCACATATACCTTTTACCAGGGATAGGGGTCAAGTAGTGGTCATGTTTTTTCTCTATGACCACATCGGCATTGTTTTTATGTTTTATTTCGTCTTCAAAATGCACCAGATTGGCTGATGGTGTCTCTTTGCAATCTCTCTAGCCACTTCAAGTCCACCATCTGTCCAATGCTTTATGTTGTCAATCTCTCTAGCCACTTCGAGTCCATCATCTGTCCAATGCTTTATGTTGTCAATCTCTCTAGTCAATTCAAGTCCACCATCTGTCCAATCCTTCATGTTGTCTATCTCTCTAGCCACTTCGAGTCCATCATCTGTCCAATGCTTCATGTTGTCAATCTCTCTAGTCAATTCAAGTCCACCATCTGTCCAATCCTTCATGTTGTCTATCTCTCTAGCCACTTCAAGTCCACAATCTGTCTAATGCTTCATCTTGTCTATCTCTCTAGCCATTTCAAGTCCACCATCTGTCCAATGCTTCATGTTGTCTATCTCTCTAGCCACTTCAAGTCCACCATCTGTCCAATGCTTTATGTTGTCAATCTCTCTAGCCACTTCGAGTCCATCATCTGTCCAATGCTTTATGTTGTCAATCTCTCTAGTCAATTCAAGTCCACCATCTGTCCAATCCTTCATGTTGTCTATCTCTCTAGCCACTTCGAGTCCATCATCTGTCCAATGCTTCATGTTGTCAATCTCTCTAGTCAATTCAAGTCCACCATCTGTCCAATCCTTCATGTTGTCTATCTCTCTAGCCACTTCAAGTCCACCATCTGTCCAATGCTTCATGCTGTCTATCTCTCTAGCCACTTCAAGTCCACCATCTGTCCAATGCTTCATGTTGTCTATCTCTCTAGCCACTTCAAGTCCACCATCTATTCAATGCTTCATGTTGTCTATCTCTCTAGCCACTTCAAGTCCACCATCTGTCCAATGCTTCATGTTGTCAATCTCTCTAGCCACTTCAAGTCCACCATCTGTCCAATGCTTCATGTTGTCAATCTCTCTAGCCTCTTCAAGTCCATCATCTGTCCAATGCTTCATGTTGTCTATCTCTCTAGCCACTTCAAGTCCACCATCTGTCCAATGCTTCATGTTGTCTATCTCTCTAGCCACTTCAAGTCCACCATCTATCCAATGCTTCATGTTGTCTATCTCTCTAGCCACTTCAAGTCCACCATCTGTCCAATGCTTCATGTTGTCAATCTCTCTAGCCACTTCAAGTCCACCATCTGTCCAATGCTTCATGTTGTCTATCTCTCTAGCCACTTCAAGTCCACCATCTGTCCAATGCTTCATGTTGTCTATCTCTCTAGCCACTTCAAATCCACCATCTGTCCAATGCTTCATGTTGTCAATCTCTCTAGCCACTTCAAGTCCTTGTTATGCTGGTAAGTACTAGACTCTCGGGTTTTCTTTTCCAATGACCTCACTTAGCCGGCTTTCTTCCTTAACCCCTACTTGACCTCTGACGCAGATGTTAGTCTTTCTATGTGTCCAGCTTACACTGATCATTCTGCGCCATATCCACATCTCGACTGCGTGTATGTATACAGTTTTACAATCAAATCGTGAAACTTATAAGGCGCCATTCCGACAATCGTTACTCATGGCGCCGTACAGCAATGCATTGCCCACGTCAAGTCTGGTGACAAACGCATGTATGAGTTGCTCTGTCGCTTCAGCTGTTAAATAACGTCTTATTCTTGAGATGTTGCGGAGGTGAAAAATTGCAGACCTGCACACACCAGTCACATGTGACTCAATCCTCATCTCGGCATCAAACTAAACACCAAGATTTCGTACAACATGAGTCACAGTGACCAAACAATATATATGTATATTGCTTATATAATGTGTGTATATGTATATGTATATATATATATATATATATATATATATATATATATATATATATATATATATATATATATATATATATATATATATATATATATATATATATATATATATATATATATTGCTACCGGGTATATTTTATGTGATATGTTAAACAGTCCACATAGAAAAATGCTTTAACTATTGAACGTAGCCATGTACTGTACACAACTCAACATACACGACACATGTACCTCGGTATTTATTACCTGTTTGTGTTACTCAGACACAATACATTATTTGTGGCTTGGTTCCAAAGCTTAATTGATGATATAGGAGCATCGTGACGTACCGTATTGATGTACACAATGTCTAAAAGATAGATCTACATTAGGCTTATTTCTATCTGAACATGTTTCAACTAGTGTCTTGTATTGATTATTGTCATAGTCGTTTTAAATTCTCATTCGGTGCACGGCAGTTGACGGAAGCGGACGTTTCAGTGAATTCGTACGTATTTCTACTTTACCTTTATAAAAGAAACACCCGATTTTTTCTGGTTAACTAATAAATATTAAAATCTATCCTATATGTGACGTTGAACGTATTATGGACTAACTTTATAACTGTGCTGCCATGTTACTCGTTAGACGTGTTGGTTGCGTGTTTTGTGAACATCTTCTTGTCGGCTGTCGTGTTTGACAATTGGTTGCTTTATAAGGTTTGTTGTTATCTGACCATTGTATATATTGTGTGTAGGCGCGTGCGTGAGTGCTTGTGTATGTGCTTGCCTTGACGGGTTCGTTAGCGGCTCGTAGGAAATATTGACAACGAATCGTGTTTGTATGAATAGTTTTGGTACGAATCGTGTCTGGTGCGAACCATCTTGAGCACACATCGGCCTGCACCCATTAGCGACATAGCAAACATTCTTATATGACATTCCGCTATACTCCGTATTGCTGGAGTTTATATGTCTACCCAGTGACTAAGCTACGCACCAAGATGTTCTGAGGGTGCAGGATACCAATGCATGATACGTCATGTACAGGTGCATGTTTAGGCCCTACACAGGTTTCCACATACCTAATCAAACAACCGACTCGAGGATCCCGAATAAAGAACCTTCCCAAAATCATATCGAAAACCAACCAAACTTTGAAATGAAAACAAAAACTTTCAATGACACTAAATTATGCACCAAAACGTTGTTGTTACATAAATTATTCCAAGCGCAAAATCCAAACAAAGACTTGCAGTAGATTATGCATGGGTTGTCTTGAGTACTTGTTATTGTACACGTACCTATTGAGTTTGAGACGTTAATGTCAAACCATTGATATCATTTGCCACATTAACCTGCCTGTAACCTTCCTTTCCGGCAAGCGTCAAATCGTCTTGATAACTAGATGGTATCTCAGACAGGCGGCGGCGCTAAGCCTTAGTCAGCCGATTTGGCGGCAGATAGCTCAGGCGAGTTGAAGCATGTGCATTGGGCTCCCCACTCCTTCTCTTCACCCAGAGTAACGCCATGCGTGATTCATACAAACAGCTTGTCCTTGATAAGAGCGTGCGTCACGTGGCGTACACCTGAAGGTTATATGCAGCACGTCTCGATGAGTGTGACCTCAGGTTGGTTGCGTATACAATATATATATATATATATATATATATATATATATATATATATATATATTATATTATACATATATATATACATACATACGTACGTACGTATATATATATATATATATATATATATATATATATATATATATATATATATATATATATATATATATATATATATATATATATATATATATATATATATATATATATATATATTATATATATATAAATGAATAAATGTTTCACCGTAGACCTGAATAAGCACATCCATCAGATGACAGCCTCAACAAACTGTACTCTTGCTTTCGTCAGACGCAACCTGCACTCATGCCTTCAAAGTATCAAAATAACTGACTACACAACACTTGTCAGTCAGCTTTTACAGCAGTTTCCATCCGTATGGGATTCCTACTCCAATTCGTCCAATTCAATATAATTGAAATGGTAAAAAGAAGGGCTGCATGCTTTTGGCATCATGATTACACACCCAGAGAAGATGGATGTGTGTCAGAAATAATAAAGAACGTACACTTGGAGCAACTAATCACCATAGAAACAAATAGATTTTTCACCATATTCCACAAAACCATCAGCGGTCATTTGTCCTTGCCAATCGGAAACCTCCCCCAACCCGACCAGCGGCAATCACGGCGTCTCCATAGCAAAGTCTTCAATACCATTCACGCTAGCAAGAACTGTAACAAATAATCCTCCCCAGGACAATAACATAAAAAAGGTACGTTCTTTAAAATGTACGCTCTTTGTGAATGTGCAAAGCGCGTTACACATCACCCCCTGGCAGACCTGCCCATCCCAACGCTACCACGACTTCTCTGGGAAGCATTCAAGCACACTGTAATTAGGCCTACTGCGCGAAAACTATCATTTCACAAAGCGACCTATGTCTGTAGCCAGGCACTCACTTGTACAACTGAGTGAACTGTGACAAAGTGTGGTGAACAAAATTACCAAAGCTTCGAGACGGCAGCAAAACAATTTGACCCCGAGTTCTCTCCGTTGAGAGTCTGTTCTAACCGGAACGTCACCGCGCCCCCTGGTAGCGAATACAGCACCCAGACACAATGAACATAATCACATCAAATACCAGAATTCGTTAGTGCGTAACATTGTAAGAGAGGTCTCGATTTGTTCTACTGTAGCAATCGATATTCAAACCTGTCCGGTTACGCTGACCTTGTTAACTGTCCTGTTAAAAGCATGCCGCATACTGCAAGACTGAACAAGACCCGTCCTAACCCAATCGCACAAGTTCAACTGATGACCTCATGACTGGCCTACTACTAGCCGCCATTCGACTAGGGTGTCATTCACAACTGAACATAATTATTATGATCGTGTAAATGTCGCGTTGTTTTATGCAAGCCACAACCCGTCACAAATCTTTTTGTCGTCGGACATCAACAATATGTCGTCGTCCGTGCGAAGACGTTTTGAACCAGTTAGAGTAATGACCAGCAGCAGGCCCGTCCTCGGGGTTTAGAAAAGGGGGTTTCGGGAAAATGTTCGAAGTTCTAGTTGTTTATGGTTTTTCTGTGCAATTTGAAAACTACTCCCTCAATTTGATGTTTTTGCTAATTTCATTTCAAATTCATTTTGCGTAAAGTCATACCTACCTAGTATCTACTACCACATGTTAGCACGTTTGTACAATTTAGTTTTATTTTGTTTTGGTAAAATAATCAAACAAACAGTTACATTACTTTATGTTGAGTACACCATACACCAAAGTAAAAAAATCGCGACCTTAGACATAGCGCTTCTCGTCGCATAGTCACGTGATCGCCGAGAGGTTGAACCCATAAGCCTTGGCCCCACAGTTTATGTTTAGACTGATAAAACTTTAATTCATATAGGAGCCTATACAGGATATTGCATAACGTAAAAAAACAAATTCGATTAATTACAGTGTAACTGATGAGATTCTCAAGAAACCCCGGAGGGCCTTTGGTGAGAACCACCTATAGTAAAAAAAGTTATTATTGTGCGTTGTCACGATAAGTTATACAACGTGAAGTAGAGCAATACATACATGAAATAAAGTGGTTTAACGCTGCTTTTTTCACCTAATGCACTAAAATGAGCATATAAATGACATGAGACAGGCACCAAATATCTTAAACAGTGAGAGATATTGATGGAACTGCACCAATACTTAATATGTGTTAGAATTATGAATATATAAGCATGTTTAATCACGTCATCAGTAAGTATGACTAGTTGCAATAGTTTGCAAGCAGGTGCTGCTCTATGAGTATAAGCCCGTTCATGCACGATACATGTGCCTCGGTATGTATCAACTGTTTGTGTTGCCCAGACACAATACATTATTTGTGGCTTGGTTCCAAAGCTTAATTGATGATATAAGAGCATCGTGACGTACCGTATTGATGTACACAATGTATAGAAAGATAGATCTACATGAGGCTTATTTCTATCTGAACATGTTTCAACTAGTGTCTTGTATTGATTATTATCATAGTCGTATTTCTCATTCGGTGCACGCCGGTTGAAGCAAACGGACGTTTAAGTGAATTCGTACGTATTTCTACTTTACCTTTGTAAATGAGACACACGATTTTTTCTTAAATTATATATATTCAAACCGCTCCCATATGTGACGTTGAACGTATTGCGGAATAACTTTGTAACTGTTTTGCCATGTTACTTGTTAAACGTGTTGATTACGTGTTTCGTGAACATCTTGTTGTCGGCTGTTGTGTTTCACAATTCACCTTCCGTCCCAAAGCTAGCAAAGCTAGGCCCTATTAGAAATGGGGATTGTTGTTATTTGATTTGCTGCCTGTTGTCGCGTGGTTTGAACAGGATGCCATGTGACATTTCACAAATAGACTTGATTTGAGGTTAACGTTTGGTGTGCAATTTGTGTAGAAACTATACAATATTTAAAATGTTTGTTTTTAGCTGATCATTATATATACTATTGTGTGTGTATGTGTGCGTTCGTACGTGCGTGCGTGCGTGCTTTCATTGACCGAATTTTTCCTGGGGCAGCGCGTGTTCGTTTGCGGCTCGTAGGAAATATGAAAATAAGTGTTTTCCTGGTGACATGATGTTGATTTTCATATCCATATATGAACTATATATGAAAATAATTATGATATATCGCAGTATTATCACTGTTATTACATATACTATAACATGATTGAACGAGATTGGCTTTCAAGGCAAAGCACCACAGGACAAGAGGACATTGAAGCCATTGGCTTATTGAGGATCCAACATATTATATGCGCAGTATGTTTGTTAGGATAATTGAATGCGAATACATTTTCTCAGAAAAAGTAGTATTTTGATTAACACGTACAAACATCAATTGCTTTACTCACGATTAAGAATTAGCCTAACAGAAAAATGCTAACATTGTCTTATTTTTTCCGAAAAATAAGACATTTACATTTACAAATACATTTTCCACATCACGAGAAATAGAATGCGCTATTCACAGCCTTTACCCTGGAATCATGACGTAGTGTCTTCTGCATAAATGAATACCTAGCTACTGACATAAATGAATGCGCAGTGGTTGTGGCATTCACGACCAACGATCATATCGAAGGACTAACATCACTGTAATCGTAGCTGCTGTCGTTGTCTACAAATCGACACATCGAGCACGAATCATCTTACATATAGGCGTGGGAGCTAATCGTATTGTCTACGAATCGTCTCTGTGTGAATAGTTTTGGTACGAATCGTTTTGGGTGCGAATCGTCTTGACACTGAGACGGTATCTCGGACAGACCCCTTCCAAAGTCATACCGAAAATCAAACTTTGAATTCAAAAGAACAGCTTTGTTAGGCCTACATAAATTACTCCAAGCGCAAGCGCACAATCCAAGATAAGACCCACAGAATCCCATGAATGGGTTGCCTGGAGTACTTGAGTAATATACCTACATAATATATAGCAATATACCTTGAGACGTTACTGTCAAACCGTTAATACAATTTGCCGCCTTTACCTGTATGTGATCTTTCCGACAAGCGTCAAGTCGTCTTGACAACTAGACGGTATCTCGGACAGGCGGCGAACGAAGCTTTAGTCAGCCGATTAGACAGTAGATAGCTCAGGCGAGTTGAAGCACGTACGTTGGGCGGCCCACTCCTTCTCTTCACCCAGAGCAACGCCATGCGTGAGTCATACAAACAGCTTGTCCTTGACAAGAGCGTGCGTCACGTGTGTACACCTGAAGGTTATATGCAGCACGCTGTGTGCTACCTCCAGTTGGTTGCCAAATATTGGTCTTCCATTATCATTGGCGTGCCGATGGAGCCAATCCAATTCGTCTGATAATCCAGACGAACAATCTGCACATTGTGTCTTCTCTGTTGGTAAAACCTGCCTTAGATTACTGATATAGAATGTGCAAGTTATAACCGTGCTTTTTTCAATGCACTGTACTGTTAACAGTTAGCCTAGATCCAGAAAACCGCATTAAAATCATTCGACAACTGAATTCGTAGGTTCTATGTAGACATATAGGTTTCATGTCGAGACATATATAAATGTTGTATCACCATAGACCTGAATAAGTACATCCATCAGATGACAGCCTCAACAAACCGTACTCTTGCTTTCGTCAGACTCAACCTTCACTCAAACCCTCAAAACATCAAAATAACTGACTACGCAACACTTGTCCGTCAGCTTTTAGAATACTTTTCATCCATATGGGATTCCTACATCCAATTCCTCATTAACAAAATGGAAATGGTGAAAAGAAGGGCTGCCTGCTTTTGCTATAATGATTACACACCCAGAGAAGATGGATGTGTGTCAAATATAATAAAGAACGCACACTTGGAGCAGCTAACCACCAGAAAAAAGTAGATCTTTCACCATATTCCACAAAACCATCAACGGTCATTTAACCTTGCCAGTCTCCATAGCAAAGCCTTCAATAACATTCACGCTAGGAAGTACTGTAACAAATAACCTTATCTTCCCCAGGACAATAATATAAAAAGCTACGTTCTTCTTTAGCGCGGTATCCAGCCCTCGGGACTGTGCAAAGGTCGTTACACTTCACCCCCTGGCAGACATGTTCATTCCAACGCCATCTCGACTTCTCTGGGAAGCATTCAATCACGCTACAATTACTACACAAAGACTATTCGTTCACACAGCGACCTCTGTCTGTAGCCAGGTACTCATTTATACAACTGAGTGGACTTTGGCAATGTGGGGTGAACGAAATTCACGCTTCGAGACGGCAGCAAAACGATTCGAGCCCGAGTTATCTCCGTTGAGAGTCCGCCGTTCTAACCGCAACGCCACCGCGCCCCCTGGTAGCGAATACCAGACACAATGAACACCATCGCATCAAACACCAGAATTCGTTAGTGTCTACTATTGCAACAGAGGCCTCGGTGTGTCCCACTGCAGTAATCGATATTCAAACCTCTCCGGTTACGTTGACCTTGTTACGCGAGCTATTTGTGTTACATAATTGTCTTGTTAAAAGCATGCCGCACACTGCAAGACTGAACAAGCCCCGACGCCACACGACCGTTCTAACCCAATCGCGCAAGTTCAACTGATGACCTCACGATTGACCTATTTTTGCAAGGCACAATCTGTCTCACTTCTTTTTGTCGTCGGACATCAACAATAAGTCGCCGTCCGCGCGAAGAAGTTACAATCAATGACCACTAGCAGGCCCGTCTTCAGTGTTTGGGGGGGGGAGGGGGTTCGATGTTCTAGTAGTTTAAGGCTATTCTGTGCAATTTGAAAACTGCTCCCTCAATTCGATGTTTTCGCTCATCTCATTTCAAATTTATTTTGCGAAAAGTCATACCTGCCTAGTCTACTACGACATGCTAGCACGTTTGTGCAATTTTTATATTATATTTTTTGTGTAAAATAATAAAACCAACGATTACATTACTTTATGTTGGATACACCATAAAGTCAAAAAACTGACGACCTTAGGCTTAGCGCTTGTGACATTCTTGTCGTATAGTCACGTGATCGCCGAGAGGCCTGAAGCCATCGGCCTTGATCTCACAGGTTATGTTTAGATAGATAAATTACGACAAAGAAGACAAATTACGTTAATTACAGTTTAACTGAGATGCTATTTGCGTCCAAACCCAACTTATGTAACACATGTTGGCATTTGTTTACTAAACTAGTCTTCTTTCTGGCAAAAGAACACATTTGTTTGAGACTGCATTGGTTCTGTGTATATCAGCCTCACTTGATACATCAGTTCATAGAACTGCACATGCGCATATCGATCGCGCTTGTTAACATGTTAGCCCTCGGTCATTCGGAGAAATGAGCAAAATCGGCCACTTTCAGAACAGATTCTGAGTAAACCACTGGCGTGAAATATTTTATTGTAGTTGGAAATGGTTAGTTTTTATTAACTCTTTTAGATGCATATCCCCAAAACATGCCTGTCGTGTCCCTATAAAGAACAATAGAGGGTTCTCGGGTTATATGACGAGAGAAAGTGTCTCAATTTGTCGAGTATACCAACATTTCGCGCAAGTTTAGCTGCTAGCATATTCAAATGGATAGACCAATTTAGATGTCTATATACACGCTAGTGCCCTGCGCGGGCCTAGAATTTGATCCCAAGCCCGGCCCGCAATTAGCAGTTAGAGTCCAGGCCCGGCCCAGGCCCGCAAACTAGAATTTAGGCCCAGGCCCGGCCCAGGCCCAACCCAGACCGTGAATGTTTGGCCCAGGCCCGGCCCGGCCCGGCCCGCAAGTTTCAGGCCCAGGCCCGGCCCATACCCGCGGGCCAAAGATGGGTAAGCCCGCGGCCCGCAAGCCCGCGGCCCGCTAAGTTTAGAGAAGATAAACCTATAATCTTGTAACAAAGACGAAAAACAAATAAACTGTAAAACATACTTATTGTTTTATTAAATAAAAAAGGTCCATAATGTGCTGGATGAGTTCTAAAAATTCAGCACCACCAACTTCTTCAAACTTACAAATATCCTGAAGAAAAATAAAGAAAAACTTCTTAGTGTCATTGCTATTAAATATGGTAACATTTGTTATATTTGGCTTTAATGTATTGGTTTATTGTTAGGGTAGGATATTTGTTTATCAAACCCTGACTTAACCCATATGCAAGCCATAATCCCAATTTATATTGTTAATTGAATTAGCTCAACTAAGTTAACATAATTTAATATGATATTTCAATTAAATGTCACCCACTGGCACTGACACCCAGTGGCATTTCCAGCAGGCCTGCAGTCACTAGCCTGAGACAGACATGTTCAGACATGTGTGAATTAGTACAAGTGTGAATGAATTAGGACTGGGGAGAAATACCAATTACCAACTGGGTTGGGTACTGGGTAGTGGGCTAGTGGCCAAGTGTGCACTTGGCAGTGGGCAGGTCTTTCAGGTGGGCAATGTTTGGAGGGAAGACCTAGACAATAGAATGTCCACTGGTATGGTCAAAGGGTGATAAGTTGATTGTTAATCATGGCTTGATTGCCTCTGCAAATATTTCTAAAGTAAACATTTGGGGCTGGCTACTTCCAGCCAAGTGAACTTATGGGGTCATTAGATTCCATGCAAGGTCTCAATTTGCAACTATATAATACTAAAGAAATAATTTTAAGCATTCATTAAACGGAATTACAATTTATAATAAGTTTTTATTAAAAAAAATAAAGTAATAATTGGTGTTTTGTATGAATATTTTTATTATGTCCAGGCAGAGCCCAGGCCCGGCCCGGCCCGCTCACACTAGGCCCAGGCCCGGCCCAAGCCCGATGTGTTTAAATTGTTTTCAGCCCAGGCCCGGCCCGGGCCCGCAGTATGTAGGCCCAGGCCCGGCCCGGCCCGGCCCGCGAGATTATGTAGAGGCCCGGCCCGGGCCGGGCTTGGACCAAAAGCCCGGCCCGCGCAGGGCACTAAATTACACGCCTAGGAACTTGGTATGGCTAACTTCAGTGATAGGAGATCAATTAATTTGCATAGCATTTAGTTGGACGTTATGATTTTTATTTGCTGGTATGAATAACATGAAGTTGTTTTTATGTTTAAAGTTGATTTGTATTGAACCACGATGATACTTTATCAATGTCATTATTAACCTTTTCTAAAAGTCTAGTTAATTTTTATTTGGGAGAAATAAACCAGTGTAATTTGCAAACCGACCGAAGTTAATAATTGCTGATGTGTTGCATAAGTCTTTAATATAACTTATGAACAACAGTTGCCCTAATATGGAGCCTTGTGAAAGGTCACACTCCACTGTCATATGTTTAGAACATTATGTTCTTTTATCTGAGTAACTCTTAAACCAGGAGAGTATAAGCCCTTTGATGCAGTAGCAGCAGTCACAAATACACTTATGTTAAATGGAGTATTGTCAGTGCCACTTATTATTTTATCTATGAAGTTGATAAGTGCCATGGAAGTGTAGTTTTTTCTAAAACCATATTAGTTTTCCTATATTATCTGGGATTGCTTCAGAAAGAGTTCGAGCCGATCATATACAAAACACGCTCCAATATCTTAGAAAAGTACGGCAACACTGAGATTGGTCTATAATTGCAAAACACATGTGGGTCATTACTTTTATGTATGGGAATGACTTTCGTTATTTTCAGTTTATGTGGTACCACACCAGAACAAAAAGAACTATTAAAAATATGCGTTGGGGAAGAGTTATTTGGGAGCTTATTTCTCGGATGATACGTTGATAGAAGCTACGTGTTTTGAAATGTACGATCTATCATCTATCATTAACTGACCACATGCGCGAAATTCATGAAAAACGACATAACTCGTTTTTCAGAAAAGAACACACCTCTCAATCATCACTTTCTGATTGACGTTACGGACTCTTACTTCCGTAATTCGGAGAAGAAACCAACAACATTAGCACACTGTGGAGCTTCCTTCATTCGGGACATAGAGGGCTCGCTTTACTTTGATCAATTTAATTCTTTTATCAACATACATCGGTTTTTTCATTATAATATGGGGTAGGGTGGGGCAAAGAGCCCCCTTAAGGGGAAATGGTTATAGCATTTCATTTACTTATTATTCTGAGGTACCGTCATACGATTTTGTGAGGTTATAATATGCAATACCAAAATAATTAGTGACGATTGACAACACTAACAGTATGTAATTGTTAATTAAATATATTGTCCAGAGGGGGCTTCTTGATCCACGCCTGGGGGCAAAACGCTCCCTCCTATGGGACAAGAAGCCTACGGTGGCGTCTTGCCTCATATCAGTAACAGTCTTTCTCCATTGTATGAATGTGAATATTGCCATAAAACAAACCATTGCTAAACGTAAGACAAATGCATTGTTTCATTGAATCCAGGTAACAGGCAGCAAAATTGAATAATTTAGTTACTTTTGGACTCGCTGTTAAGGCAGATAAAACAACGTAGTCATTATACAACTGACACTGTATGCCCACACCTCCCGGGGTCTAAAGTTCACGAAGGTCTCGCTACATACATGACACACAACCATGCATTCCTCCACATCATCGCTGGCGCTGACGTCTTCAGTATGCCTTCTTCGCTGCGTCCTTAGTTCCGTTCTGTGTTTCTCGGCTAACCGCCAATGACTTCCCCTTTAGCTTCTCTTTCCCCTTTTCTTACTCGCGATCAACTAGTTCAATTTGTGTGGTGAATTCCAATTTGTCTACGGCGCGGCGTTGATAAGCGAGGACAACGTGCATAGCGTAACACGCACTTATTAATTAAGTAATATGTCATACTAAAAAGTGTAACGTACCAGCTATACGAAATGATAGAGCGTACATTTGAAAACACGTAGCTTCTGTCAAAGTAAGCACATTTTCCACTACATAATCACGACTATAAATGGACTAAATCATGTGGGGGCAAGACGCCCCCGGGGGCTTCTTGCCTCGCATTCTAAGGGGGCGTCATGCTCCCAGTAGGCATGATGTAAACATCTCTTAATCTCAGCTTTAATATTAATTAGCGCCTATGTGTTGTAAATATTAATGGGAATGTATGCATCAATGATGAATATAAAACACAGTTACAGGATGATAAGTGTGACTTGTGTTTTTCAGTACAACATTACCAAAATTTTTTTTACATCAGCCATGCATGAAGATTAAAATTACAGATTTTTGTCTAAACTGTCTATTTCGACTGCATATGCTTATGGACAGAATATACACTAGGTAGCAGCATTGCATTCATTTCCCAGAGACAGGCGAATACAATGGCGGAAATTCGAGGGCGTCTTACCCCATGGGAGCTCCTTGTCCCACCTATTATTTACAGTTTTCACCTGATTTACGATAGGAATGTTCAATGGAGCAACACTTGTGAATACACTTCAGTATGTCAGTAAATTAGTTTCAGATATATTGTGGATATTCTAGTTAATGTATCTAAGTTTTTTTTATGCAGACATAGCTGCATCCTTCCTCATGTTAGTGACATACATTGAAACTATAAAGTATGTCGAGGTTCCATGGAAAAGAGAGAAAACACACCAACAAAACGTGCATGGAAACTGTGCAGATAAAAAGAAACAAATAAATCTGAACAGGTAAAGAACATCTCACCATTACTATAAAGTAGTTTATCTTACTGAACTCATATAATTAGATCAATACATAGTTAGATCAATTAGGATATCATCCGGTATTTGGATAACTCATCAAATTAGCGTGAACGTGTATGGTTAAAGTTCACATAATTGCATATATTGTGTGCGTGCGTGCGTGCGTGCGTGCGCGTGAGAATCGAGTGAGATTAGATTCGACAAGAGGAGAGTTATTTGGAGACTGTTCTTGCTACTGTCCACTGTATAGTCTTTATATGTCGTTGTAGGTGCTGGTCGAAACGGAACGCTGAAAAATGGCGGAAAGTGGAAAGGTATGGAGCACTTTACGAGCACTTTACTCATCTCTCGATAAGCCCCCAAAAGCAACTGTCATTAAGCACGGCGTGTAGGGCAATCCAAGTTATAGAGTCATAAAATGTATAATCAGTACGTGGAACCCTCCACTTTACATAGCTTCTTGTAAAAAGGGTGAACATATTATTTTTATTTCGTGTAGTTCTATTTTATGCTCACGGTGCAGCTTCTTTAGACGTTATGATTTTGGGGCTGGTGTTTTTTGCGGTTATTCTTTCTTCACTAGTGCTACCTTTCCGCAATCGGCGATAAATTCACGTAACGTACGTAACTTCACATAACAGCTGATTTTCAGCAAAAAAATATGGGTTGCTGCTCAAGAGTAAAACTTAAAAAATTCAATGAAGACTCTGCCGGGGTCCATCCACCACTACCGTGTGAATTATGTGTGAATTTCTTTTGTTGTGCAACGTGCAGGCATCAGAACTTTCTATTTATGGCACTTGTAAGTTGTCCACTCTCTACTAGCGGCGTATAAATACAGGTGTTATTGTCTCATATGAAAATCACCGTGGTCTAATACGTGCAACAGTGGCGCCACCTGGTGAATCGAGAACCTGGTCGTTTTAGGCGCCATTTCTTGGAAACAGAACTGTAGGATTTTACGAAAACGTTACTGCAGGTTGGTGACAAGACAAAATAAAAGTGTACAGTTTTCGTTCAGAAAGAAAGGTTAGTTTGTGCACAAGGACGGTGGAATTGCTTGACTGACTTTTAGCATTGCCATTGGTTCCCGTGTGGGCGATAATGGAGGAATTTACGTATCATAAAAGCGGGGTTACTTTGCTTTGGCCCATTTTTAAAGATTGGCTATAGTGTATAGTACTATAGGGGTAAGACCACAGTTAACCTTCCTATTTATTGTTTCACACGAATGTAGGGCGTACGATACAACCAGAAATGCAAGCTTTTTTTATTTCTTCATTTATGACCAATTAAAGAATCGTTTTTTGGTAAAAACAATTCTGCCGGTTTTTCGAAAGGCATTGCCATTGGTATTTCACTTTTTCTGCTCAGTGCTGGTTAAATATAGTAGTTGTTTGCACTTGAAAACAATCACCAGGCTATACACAGTTGAAGTATTTACCTTAAACTAGTACTTCTACTTCTAGGTCCCCGTCTGCATAGTCTTTGAGGAGCTGATACGAGTAGATCTGATCCCCGTCATCATACTTTATGTTAAACCAGGAAGGATACCCAGGCACCTGGACAATAAGGAACAATTGTGTGTTATGAATTGTTTTTTTCAGTCCTGAGTCAAAACATAATGAATATATATATATCTCTCTCTTTTTTTTTCCTTCAGGCAGTCATTCATTTTCCTCAAAGCTGATATGTCTTTTTCCCTTCTTGCCAGCATAAGTTTGTTTCTCTGAAACACGGCTTTATGAAGTCTCACTTTTGCAAGTTTGCCTTTGGTGCTTGCAAGGGTACTCTAGGGTCCTGCAGGACTGTTTCCTTCTTGATAATTCCCTTGCTAAGTTATCACAGACTTGTTTTGAGCTTTGTAATTCATCTTGCAAGAAAGAGCCACTTGGTTGAGTAACAATCCTTCTTTCCTGTGAAGATCCTTTAGTGGGAAATGAAAAGTCTTCTATTCGGAATGTTTCCGTTTTTTTCCCTGCATGCTGTTGTGTTTCTGTAGATGCTTGTACTCTAACACAAGCTGCTTCAACTGTCTCTGGTAGGCTCGTTTTATCGGTCGGGGAGATGAAAGCTGCTGCGAATGAACATCCATCAAAAACTGTATGCATGCCGCATTTCCCTCCTTTACATACTTATCTAAAATCTCACCTTTCTTCATCTTGTGAAAATGGTTTATTAAAAATTCCTATGTCAACTGCAATGAAAAATGTAAAAATATTGAGGGCTACAGTAAAAAAAAGGTAGATGTATCGTAGTTATAAACCTACATTACCCATACATTGATTATTTTTCATAAAACTTATATTATTACTTGTTTATCTATGTTTGACTTAAGCAATACAAACTCAATAGGTGGGACTAATATCAGCTTTTACCTGACAAAAGACAAGCTTAGGTTGAAGGAGCAGTGTTAGATGCCCCCATTATCGTCCAGGCACCTCCCACTAAACCCAGATACGTGTCTATGCGGCAGCGATACTAATATTGGCAATGTTCTAAGTGTTTTCTAGACATCCTAAAGTTTAAAAAAATATGCGTTTCAATATAGCTTCTTGTCCAATTTATTAGACAAATATCACTTTAAACATCTTCCTTCGTTTCAAAGCCATTTTATGTACCGACCAAATGAAAAAAAAATTGAAAACGAAACATCAAAAGTTTCCTTCATCTTCCGTGAATGCAAACAACTGCTTGTCTATCCCATAATTTCTTATTCACGCGATATTTTAGCTGGAAATGAGACCCACCTTTGCGGAAAACAAAATGGATGCGCTCACAGGCTTTGCGATTTTCTTAATCAGGGAACAAAGCACACATTTCCATGGAAATTCTACCTTATATGGAAAGATAAATTAATGATTGATAAATTTATGGTGTTATTAAGTGGATAATTTTATTGCATTGATTTATCAGTAAAAGTCGACCATTTTATAATGGTGACAGATAAAAATATGGCGGTGCTCGTATTGTCAACCTCGCTAGTAGAAGCTATTGGCTGTGAAATAGTGCATTTCTTTTAGAGTTTAACAGGCGGAGGGATTTGTGGGAATTGTTCTGCTATGGGCCACGGGGGTGCATGCATACATTGCTATTTTTGTCAGAATTGACGGGCATGATATTTCATTGTTAATAAACACAATTGTTTTATTTTTCATATGTTAAAATAGCATTAAAGAGTTTGTGGTAAGGTAAAAATCTACAATAAACAATTTTTAATATCAACATAACTGTTGTCTTTCCAAAATGTCTATTCACCACATATCAAATGCATGTTGTGTACAATACTTTGTATGTGCTTGGGCACAAGGAAATGGAGGTATGGAACCCTAACCTTAGCTAACCCCATATCTAGCTAACTATAACCCTAACCCACGAAGTGGTTTACAGAAGATATAAGTGAAGACTTTATAATAAGGGCCCGGAATATGCAAGATTACGTATATTTATATACTGATCGGCATCAAATTTAAGCTACTTAGTAGAGTATGCCATTTTCACAAAAAATCTTTAAAAACTCTGTGCTTTTTGCTGATGACACCAAGATATTCAGAACATTAACAAATGAATCTGATGTGAAATCTTACAAGCTGATTTAGATAACTTAAGTGAGCGGAGTAATAAATGGTGCCTAACGTTCAGCACAAGTAAATATAAAAGTATATAGGCAAAGACAATCCAAAATTCCAGTACACCATGACAACCGAAGATAATAATATTGTTTTAGCAGAAACTGTTCAAGAGAAGGATCTAGGTGTCTTGATGTCAAATAATTTGAAATGTGAGAAACAAGTTGTAGCAACATCCCAACACGATATGGTGGTTTTGCAATCAATAAAGAGAGCATTTATTTACTTTGACAGAGAAACGTTCAACGTTGTTTATAATACATATATTAGACCACATCTAGAATATTGTGTACAGGCTAAAAAGTAAGATAAAAACAACAAGGACAGGTCAATAAAATTATATACAACAAAAGAAACAAAAACAGAAAAAAACATGATTTATCTGGTGGTCATAGTAACCAGGAAATAATGCTAAGCCCTACCAGATACATCATCTGACTAGGTGTGCCGTTCACCCACACTTTATGGGCTCGCACCCCCTCTCCCCTGTAGGCTGTTAATTCACAGGTCGCCATCTCCCAGCCAGGCATTAACCTACACTCAACACCATGACCACCAGAAGTTGAAAACAGTCACATTTGATCTGATTAAGACCGATATGTTTTAAACATCTGATCCATAAGAAAAGCATTCATACCTGTCTTGAATTGCAGTCATGTTTGGAGAGCCAGGGAAAGCGGATTCTTGGAGGGAGTTCCACTGTCAACTCGTCCTAGGTATATATGAGTTGAGATGTAGGAATACGTACACAATATGGATGTCCACTCACTAAAGATCTGGTAGATCTCATGCTAGATGCCTCAGAATATGCCATATATATCCTTATGCAAAAGATATTTTATTGCTTGAGAAAGTACCATGCAGGGCAACAATACTGGTAATAGGATTAAAGGAATTTACATATTACAGGAAAGATTACTTACGGCTTACGGATCCCTTGGGTGCCATGTGTCGCATAGGGCATGTACAATAGTCCTACATTCCACCCTGTCAGCCGCCCTCTGTGCCGCCTCTGCCCATGATGTCCACCCAAACGCATCTTGTTCTTTTTCCGCCATTCGCCGCCATATCTCTTTTGGTCTTCCGATCGATCTCTTTCCAGCAGGTGTCCAATTCATCACTATACGGCAGTCATTTGTATTTTCAAACCGAAGGACGTAGCCAATAAAACTCCATCGTCTAGCCTTGATGATGTCTGTTATCCGGCTTATTTCTACCTCATCATACAGTTTTTCATTTGACATTGTTCTTGGCCAGAATAGACATAGAATTCGACGCAAACATCTATTGTGAAATGTATTGAGCCTTTGTCCATCATTTTGGTTTACCTTCCAGCATTCTGCTCCGTATAGTAGAACCGACATCACGTTGCTCTTGTATATCTGCTGTTGAACCTTTGTCTGCATCCATTACTGAGCCTAGATAAGTGAAACTATCAACAGTTTCTACATCATCTATGCCTGTTACAATTGGTTGGTTATCATCAGTCTTGATCTTCATCACTTTCGTTTTGGCTGTGTTTATGTGTAGTCCAGTTCTCTTTACATGCACTTCTAGCTCGTTTGTCTTCTGTTGTAAGTTTCTTAGTTATGTTGATAACAGAGCTAAATCATCTACAAAATCTAGGTCCTCCACCGTATCTAATCCCCGTTGAATTCCTCTTTTCCTTCTAGTTGTTTTCCGCATAATCCAGTCTATCACCAATACAAACAAAAACCCTGACATCACACATCCTTGCCTCACTCTCGACATCACAGGAAACCATTTTGACAATTTGCCATCATGTTCAACTGCACATCTGAAGTTTTTGTAAGACATTTTCACAAGATTGATAATTTTGGATGGAATTCCATAGTATTTCATAATTCTCCATAAACTCTCTCTGTGAATACTATCAAAAGCTTTCCTAAAATCCACATAGTTGATGAAGAGTGGGCTATTCCATTCGAGGCACTGGTCGATAATGTTCCTTAATATGAAAATTTGCTGCATAAATCCTTTCCCCCTTCTGAAACCTGCTTGTTCTTTCCTCAGTTTGTTATCGAGCGCATCTCTTATCCTGACTATAATCACGTACCCCAGCACCTTGCTGGGAACTGACAACAGTGTAACACCTCTCCAGTTATTACAGTTCTCCAGGTCACCTTTTTTAGGTAATTTAATGATGACTCCTTTCTGCCATTCTTCAGGTATTTCTTCATTTTTCCATATTAATTTGAACACTTCCTCAACTTTTCGTGGTACCATATTACTCTGTGTTTTCAACATTTCAGCCTGTATATTATCAACTCCTGGTGATTTACCATTTCCCAACGCTTTTATACTTTTTTCAATTTCTTCTATAGTAGGCGGATTAGTGTTAATGTATATGTCGAATAATTCATTGTTCGGAACATCGACAGGATCGTTGGGTGCCTCTGAGTTCAGAACCTCAGAGAAGTGTTCTCTCCATCTCTCTATCTGGTCTGCTTCTGATTTTATTGCTTCTCCATCTTTGTTCTTGACCGGTGTACTTTTTCTTTGTTCTTGACCGGTGTACTTTTTCTGCAGCTTTCATTGGTTATTTTCTTGGTCAGTGTAAACAACGTTCTCGGGGATAGCATAACTGACTGGATAGAACAATGGCTGACTGACAGAAGACAACGAGTTGTAGTAGATGGAGAAGTTTCAAATTGGAAATCGGTTTTGAGTGGGGTACCTCAAGGATCAGTATTATGACCTATATTATTCTTAATATATATCAATGACTTGGACGACAGTATAACAAGTAACATACTGAAATTTGTGGATGACACAAAACTGTTTAGAAAGGTTAATATTGATGGTGATAAACAACATTTACAAAACGATCTAGACAGATTAGTGAAATGGTCTGAGAAATGGCAGATGCTGTTCAATTTTGGGAAATGTAAATGCCTACATACAGGACATGGGAACTTGAATGTAAACTATAAAATGGGAGATATTGTTCTGGGTACTACTGTAAAAGAAAAGGACTTAGGAGTTACAATAAGCGCTGATATGAAAGTTTCAGAGCAGTGTGGTATTGCAGCTTCAAAGGGTAATCAAATTCTTGGATTGATTAGAAGAAACATAACATACAAGGGAAAAAAGTTAATTATACCTCTTTATAAAGCAATAGTTAGACCTCATTTAGAATACTGTATACAAGCATGGAGACCATATCGTAAGAAGGATATAGATACGCTTGAACGCATACAAAGGAGAGCAACTAAAATGATTCCAGAACTTAGAGACCTTAGTTATGAAGAACGCCTGAAAGAATGTGGTTTAACAACTCTAGAGACAAGGAGGTTAAGAGGAAATCAGATTGAAATTTTTAAGATATTGAATGGGTATGAAAATATTGATAGAAATATGTTTTTCTCACTCAAGAAGGATAGCAGAACTAGAGGACATGAGGTAAAATTAGTAAAGGATCAATGTAGATTGGACATCAGGAAGCACTCGTTCTCACAGAGGACAATAAATGAATGGAACAAATTGTCTACAGATTGTGTAACTGCTAGCAGCGTGAATATGTTTAAAAACAAGGTTGACACATATCTCAGGAGGGCGGGTTATAAGTAGATGAACATTGTTGGACTCTCGATAAGCCAATGGCTTCCTTGTCCACTTGCCATCTGGGCCTTTGGCTTGGATGGCAAATCTTGTTAAATCTTGTTCACCTCTGTTTGCAGCATGCTCTGCTTGTTTTGCAAGGTCGTTCATATATGTCCTTTTGTCTGCATGGACACTGTTTTTAACTTCTTTGTCTTTGACTATATACTTGTTCTTTAGTATTGTCTTTAGTCTTTCCGAATTAGTAGCATTGATTTTGTCCTTGAATGCTTTCCGCTCGCTTACTTTTTCCAGGCTTCTTCCTGTCATCCATCCTGGTTGTGCATGCATTCTGAATCCAAGAACTTCTTCACTAGCACCACAGATAGCTTCCTTCACCCCTGACCAACAATCCTCTACTCTCTCAGTTTGTTCCAACACCTGGAACCTATTACTCAGTGCAATCCTGAACTCTTGAGCAGTTTCATACACTCGAAGCTTATCAACATCATACCTCTTTCTACCGCTCTTCTCTACCGACTGTCTACTCAGCTTAAGTTGGATATTAGCTACAACAAGTTCGTGATCACTGTCTACATCTGCTTCTCTCCTTACTTTTACGTCTTTCAATGATCTTCTGAATCTTCTATCAATTGTGATGTGATCAATTTGGTTCTTGTAGTCCAGCAGCCGTGGGGGGTAACCCCTTTTTGCCTGATATAGTTTTTTATGCTACAAATGGTTGTCAACTATGCGAAAAAAGACTATATTTCATGTTCCGTGAACAAAAAACATAAGAACATGACCAAATTAATTTTTCATGTGTTAACATATGAGGATAATTACATAAGATCAGCATTTCGTGAAATTCTTACCTTTCTAAGCATCAGTCCTCTTCATCTTCATCATGTAGGACCTACTTGCCACTCTCATTTTGGCAGGCCTGTCCACCCTGGCATGCGCAAAATGGTGTGCATGCAATGTCAGAGCTGTTGCAGCTACACTTGTTCGTGCTACATGGCATTTCACTCCGACATGAGCACTTGATCAGCTTTAGCAACCCAGTTGGGGCTAACGAGGTGTCTGGGGGGGGGCAGTAGTTGGACTTAGCACAGTACTCCCCTCCTCCTGTGACCAACCATAAGATGTAGGGTCTAGTACAGGTGGGTTGGGACCCAAAGCATGAAGCCAAATTGGTACTTGCAGATGGGCTCTGGCTACATTTTGTTCAAACGCATCACTTGTCCGTGGTAATGAATACAGGTTTGGTGCGGAAGCCTTGTTTCTGCTTACTTTAGAAAACCACATTTGTTGGCGTGCTTCCAACGTCGAATGACGTCTTTACTACATGAACATGAAGTGTGTGGCCTGGTCCACTACTTCCGAAAACGGTGGTCTGCCTGTGTTTCCCAGTAATTTGAGAGAACGTTGGCCATGTCTCAGAACTTTCAGAGCTGCAACCTTGCCAACGCCAAAGTATGACGCCACAGTATCACAACCTGTGAGACTGTGAGCAGCTAGTAGATCTGGGATGATGGAGCTGTGCTCTCCTGCAGCTGCGTTGATATCTAGCACACTTCGTCCTTGAATTGGCGAAACCATTAGAACTTTGCAGGATATACTGCCCTGGTGACAGAAATACAACAAGAGAACAAAGATGTTGGTGTTATCTGCAACGACCAGGACGGTACCATCCTCTCAGAGTGTCTCCCTCCTCCTGCGTTGTAGCCATGTCTTGACGTTTGTTTAAACAACCATTTGCGATTTCTACAGGAACCAAGTCTCTGCCAATGACGACTAGTTTACGCTTTTAAAAGTCAGCCTTGTGCGAAACCAAATCCTCGACAATGAGAGCAATCAATTGATCTTTGTTTGTGTTGACGGTTAGGATGATTTTTTGTGGTGGCAAGTGAGCTGTGCAACGTAATGTATAGACCCTGCTTGCTCCTTTGTCCCTGCCGTGCCAGGTTGCCTCCTTAGTACTGCCTTCAATGTATCTGTCGAACACCATATAGACATCACTTTTTGCCAAGTGACCGTGTAGGTAACTGCGGAACCGGACAAGGTAGTCGTGTACAGTGCCAGATGTTGCCCAAGGCACTACCCAGAGTACAGCGCACCCATCGAGGAACGTTGCCTGCACATCTTGTTCAGCCAGCCATGTTGACACTTCCATCTTAAGTGCATTCTTGAGATTGGATTTCGCTTTGGCATCTCTCATATTTCCATTTTCAGCGAACATAGGGATAGGTGGCCCATTAACGTGGTTGTGTCAAGATCGCGTGTGTTAGACTGCAAGCCCATGGCTCTTGCATAGATGGTTTCCGTGTCAAACACTTTAGCATCTCCGACTTTAATGTGTTTCCTGGATAAAGCCATTGTGGTCATAATTTTTGGTATTGAATCATGAAATTTGGTATCTCTCATATTTCCATTTTCATCGAACATAGACGTAGGGATAGGTGGCCCATTAACGTGGTTGTGTCAAGATCGCGTGCGTTAGACTGCAAGCCCATGGCTCTTGCATAGATGGTTTCCGTGTCAAACACTTTAGCATCTCCGACTTTAATGTGTTTCCTGGATAAAGCCATTGTGGTCACAATTTTTGGTATTGAATCATGAAATCCACCAGGCCAACTGCGTTCAGAAGACTCCATCTGTGTTTTTCCCAGCAATTGCGCCTTGTCGACATTGACCGAGGAGTGATTCACAACTTGCCCAGTGACAATGTTCATAAGCCCATCTGGATGTTGCTCTGGGTCAAGTGGATCTATACAAAGTTCCAATTAATCGCGCAGAACTTTCCTGTCTTGGTCGTCTCCTTTGATTCTTGTGTCTGTTTCTTCTTTGTGCGAAGTTTGGGCAGATGGTCGTTTTTTATCTCTCATCTCATTCAAGTCGTCGATGATGCCATGGCAGGTATGCAAGCTGTAAGCCCAGGTTTTCAGAGTTTCCGGTTTCAGAGTTATTCCGATTATCCCACCTCTGTCCATGACCATACCTCATGAAGGTAGTTTCAATGGCCATGTCACTCCAAATGCCATTGAACAGACCAGTGTTGTGGTGCATCGTATGCCATCGGGCAAGCCTTCCATAGTTCGTAGATAGTAGAGTGCATACCGGGCACAGTGGACATGTCCTGCGGCAAAGAACAAAGGGACCGTATCCTTCACCGTGTCAAGATGCAGAGCCCAGTCTGCTTCTCGCTCTGCTCGAATGTATTTGAGAATGACGAAGACGGGCTTGATGAGACAATCCACCCAAAGCATTGTTATTCTGCTCTAAGATGCAGTGTCATCTAGTGCCTGTAGAAGACCGCTCATGCATTCCAGATGGTGTTTGGCAAAGACGGGCCGAAGTTGTTCCTTTACCAGCATCCTGAAAGCTCTGACATTCTGAGGGTTTTTCTTTCCGCTCAGCATTTTGAGTACACCTCCAAATGCAACACTTAGTAATTCTACGATGCCAGTTTCAGCCATTAGTGTGACAATACAACCACAGTAACTCATTAGGAAGTGCATACCACCCAGCCTCAGATAGATATTACGGAGTTGGGTCGGGTTCGGCAAGTACGTCCTATATAATGAAGATGAAGAGGACTGATGATTAGAAAGGTAAGAATTTCACGAAATGCTGATCTTATGTCATTCTCCTCGTATGATAACACATGGAAAATTGATTTTGTCATGTTCTAATGTTTTTTTGTTCACGGAACATGAAATATAGTCTTTTTTCGCATAGTCGGCAACCATTTGTAGCATACTTATGGTCGCCATCTTGTTTTCTTTACATTTTTTTCATATATATTATGGTGGAATCGAATTCCTCATGTCTAGAAACATATAAAATGACATTTCAATCATGTCTGTATCTTGTCTGGTTGCAAAGATATGATAAAAAGATTTTTTTCCAAATGCTCAAGCGTGAGAACTCCACACCCCCTGTATGTCATTATATACATGCTAGAGATGAATAATCAACAAAGAAAAAACTATATCAGACAAAAAGGGGTTATGTCAAAAAATGCCCTTTGGCTGCTGGACTATTGGTAACTCCATTTGGTGACGCCCACGTTAACTTGTGGATGCCCTTGTGCGGAAATATACTGCCACCGATTACAAGATTCTGTGTTTGACAAAACTCTGCGAATAAGAATCCATTTTCATTCATCTCTCCACATCCGTTTGTTCCCATCACGTTTTCATAGCCTTTATTGTCCGCTCCTATTTTTGCATTCATGTCTCCTAGGACGACAAGCATGTTATGTTTCGGTACTGCAGTTGTTACACCGTGCAAAACTTCATAGAAGTGCTCCTTATCCACATCGCTTGCATTGTTTGTGGGCGCGTAACATTGCACTACAGTCATCTTTATGTGTTTTGAAAAGAATCTAGCAGTAATAATTCGTTCGTTCACTGGATGCCATTCGAGAAGTGTATTCCTGTTCTTCTTTGATATTATTATCCCAACACCAAACTCGTGCCTGGTCTCTACCCCAGAATACAACACTGTCTCCCCTCCTTCAAGTCTGACTTTTCCTGTTCCAGTCCACCTACTCTCGCTGATTCCTAGTATATCTATGCCATAGTTGTTCATTTCATCTACAATTTGCTCAGTTTTACTATCTACGTTCATCGTCCTCACATTCCAACACGCAACCTTGATCTGTTTTCGTGGATGTACTAACGGCTCTATTTTGGTGTTAGCTTCCTTACGGCTTTGGCGATCACCATTAATGCTATCCTCTGTCGAAGAACGAGCGCCAATATCACCCATCAGAAAGGCTGGATTTCTTGTACATGTTTCTGTAACATCTGTTGTTTTTACGGGAGCAGGTTGTTAGCCTGCTGCCCAACCCCCAACCTGGAAGACCAGGGATCACTCTTAGTCTGGAATCTCACCCTCGACCAGTCTGGTTAAACCTACCAGGGATAAACGTATCCCAGCCGGCATAGCTCTCAGGATCACTGAAGCACACAAGCTACTCCACTGCGTAGAGTAGACAGGAAAGGTTAACACAACTAAAACTTTATAGACTGGAAGAATGGATATTACGAGGAGATTTAATTGAGACTTAGGTTGTTAACTGGGAAAGAGAACATAGACCCAGATGAGTTTTTTAATATTAATCTAAATAACCTTGGAGGCCACAGTAAAAAAAATTTAAGTTATGCATACGCTGATTTTTCAGTCAAAGAGTGGTGGATGTATGGAATTCCTTGCCCAACAATATTATATCTGCACCCTCTACTAACATAAAAAATAGGATATATAAAAACTGGGTTAAGATATGGGCAAATTATAAAAGGCTTATCTCTAGCCTTATATATGCTCTTTATTTGTAAGTGTAACAGATTGATATATCAATTCACTAACAGTTACTTCATCAATTCAATGCAAACAAATTGTTAGAAAAGTTGTTTGCGTAATTATACTTCGAAACAATTAATTTTGTTGGACATTTACACTCCCAAAGACGGATAATCGGCGATATATCCGACCAGTGACGTCTGTAATGTGATATCCAGTGAGAATCTCAAAATGAGTTGAATTCAGGAATGGCTCAAATTTTATGCAGGTGACTATAAGTATTTCATTATTTAAAACATTTTTAATAATATGAAAAAGTAGGAAGCTAACCGAGGTGACTTTAGCCTGTCGGGGTGACCCAGTGCACAAAAAACAGTTGTCATAACAACATGCACCTCTGTGTGCGCATGTCTGCGTGTGTGTCTGTGTGTGCGTATGTGTGTGTGTGCATATGAGCGAGTGAGTTTGTGTCTGTGTGTGTATGTGCGTGCGTGCATGCGTGCATGCATGCGTGCGAGCAAGTGATTGTGTTTGTCTGTGTGTGTCTGCATGTATCTGTATCTGTGTGTGTCTGTTATAATATGCTATGCTAAATTTATATTTAATCTTAATGATTAATTATTGTTTCGTCTCAGACTGTGAGTAAATGTTTTGTCCAGCCCGTATGACTGTCTATGTTAAAGTTAGAGGAATTTTGGTTAAAATTTTCAAACATTTATTTTTCTCAGAATCTTTACAAAAGGAATGTAGCACTACACTAATACCACCAGGTGTTGTGACAACTTTCTTTTTTGTACTGGGTAAAATCCACGGGCTAAAGTCTCCCCAGGTTACAGTATGCATGCTCTAGCACAATAACAGAACTAGGTAACTGACATACTTTATAAAACCATAAATTTTTATTAAGCAAAATATTTAGTCAATTGGAGGTTGTGACCTGTATAATTTCTACATTAAATTAGCAGTTGCTAGTGAGCAGGGTTGAAAAAATAATGATTTAAAAAAAAAATCAGATTTTTAAAAATTTAAATCGGATTTTTTTTATTTATTTGATTTTTTAAATCTGGTATACACAATGTCATAAAATATTTGACTATCAGGCTATTTGGTATCAATACAGCTACACAAGGGTGCGCACTTTGTGCTTTTGTATTAAAAAATACACAAAACTTTGTTGATCTCGATGCTTGTAAACAATTATTTGTGTTAAATTCATATAAATCAGCGATTAAAAAAAACGGAAGTAAAAAAAAAATCATAAATCAGTGATTTTTTAAATTTTTTTGAGCAATTTAAATCATGATTTAAATCAAACAACCCTGCTAGTGAGTAGCTGTTTGGTGTGTGTGTGCGTGCATGCATGCGTGTGAGCGTGCGTGCGTGTGTGTTTGTGCATGCATATGTCTGTGTCTGTCTGTGTGTGTCTGAGTCTGTGTTTCTGTGTGTGTGCGTGCGTGCGTGCGTGCGTGCGTGCGTGCATGCATGGATTCTTGTCTGTGTGTGTTGGTGTGTGTGTGTGTGTCTGTGTGTGTGTGTGTGTGTGTGTCTGTGTGTATGTGTCTGTGTGCATGTATGTGTGTATCTGTGTGTGTCTTTGTATGTGTGTGTGTGCATGTGTGTGTCTGTTTGTGTGTGTGTGCGTGTGCATGTACGTGTGTCTGTTTAGATCGCGGTAGTGCGATCTTTTAGTGTGTGTGTCTGTGTCTGTTTGTGTGTGTTTGTGTGTGTGTGCATGTGTGTATGTATGTGTAGTTGCAAATGGTTAGTTTTTATTAACTCTTAGGTGAATAGATTTTTGCTTTGCTTTAAGGACAACATTTTGGTACACAGTTCATTTTAAAGCATATAACGACCCCGTAGGCCTCGTCATGTTTCCCTTCTTTTTGTTTTAATTTTGCCAGTTGATCTATCACACTATCACATTTGTGAGGCTAATAGAAGGCAAGTGGGTATTGCAAAAGCACTGTCAGCAGTTTGACCCAACCATGAAAATGACCACCTAGAGCAGCCAAACTTCTCATATATATGTGCCATACATATGCACATGTCATATGGTCATAAATTACTCTTACTTCCATAAACGATAACAATTTACAAAACCTAAAGCAAAAACTCACCATCTCCTATGCCCAGCTCCACGGCTATCATAACATCGACGCATATGTGGAGGCATTGTTGCAATATAATGAGCTCCGTACGACGTCATACATAGACACATGCCCAGCTACACGGCTATCATAAAATTGATGCATATATGTGGAGGCATTGTTGCAATATAATGAGCTCCTTATGGCATCGCTGTTATATTTAGAACTAATAACACGGTGATGACAGCATTTTTTGCATTAGAATATTGCACTGTTACATATTTTAAAAAAGAATGTATGTTTGTGTACACTTTACTACAACACACATGCAAGTGCACACAATTATTCATACTTTCCATCTTAGAAGCGACAAAATACACAGTTGTTGTGAAGTTCAGCGCTGCGTAGGCAGAGCTTTGATTTTACAATAGCTGTGGAACCAGGCATAGAATATGGCAAGGTTTTGCAAATTTAGATTGTTACACGGAAGTAAGAGTCATTTTTGACCATGTGACATGTGTATAATTATTATGTATTGTAGATATATGAGGAGAAGTTTGGTGACTTTATGTGGTCGTTTTTATGGTCAGGTCTAAAAGTAAAAGATCGATGGCTACTGGTGTCATTATACTGCTTCGAATGAGCTGAACTCAAAGTTAATTCTGTGCATCACTTGCCGATAACAGTTCAAAATCATAATGGTTTACTTGGTATTTTGGAAAATTACCGTCGCCACCACGCGCCATACGAGTGAAACTATATGGAAGCAGCTCATAGAAATCACTGACTGAATGTAAACGAATGTCACAAGTGATGTCACAAACCCACGTGATTGCCTTTCTCATTAACTTCGAATTTTACATGCGCTTTTAGAAGGAATATTGGTTTAAGTTTTGTCATCACTGCTGTTGTCTGCACAATCCTTGAAATGATCTCGGGTTTGGATCCCTCGTCAGTGATAACTGAACCCAGGTACTTGAACTTTGACACTGTGTCTAATCTTTGTCCACTCACTGTGATCTTCTTGTTGATGCCATTGGTGTTGTTGGTCATTAGTTTGGTTTTCTCAGCACTAATTTCCATTCCGTAGGACGCAGATGTATTGTCGAGGCAGCTCAGTAGGTCAACTAGCTGTTATTCATCCCCTGCTAAGCCATCGATATCATCTGCAAAGCATAAATTTGTTATTGCCTCCGATGCTGACTGTTCCTATGTGATCTTCCAGGGCATCAGTCATGATCCTCTCTAAAAATATGTTAAATAGAGTGGGTAAGAGAAGACAGCCCTGGTGGACTCCAATGGTGGTGCGAAACCATTCTCCCCAAGTTGCCATTCAAGAGGACTGCACTGGTGGCCTTGTCATAAAGATGTTCTAAGACTCAAACAGGGTTGACATCCATGTTGTACTTCCTCATGGTTGCCCATAAGGCTGCATGCCATACCCTGTCAAATGCCTTCTTGAAGTCGTTTTTGGTGTTGCAAGTACTTTTTGCAGAGGATTCTAAGGTAGACATTTTCAATACACAGTTCATTTGAAAACATAATGATTGGTATGTTACAATCTGCTAGGTGCACTGCGGAAAATTCGTTGCGTAAAACTTGAGCCAGAATCTGTGACCTTTATGGTGGTGATGCAAATATCATTCATAAATAGTATGCAAATGAACGTATGACCTTCATTGATACATATATCAACCAATGAAAGACTGACGAAGCATGTGGACTTTTCACGGGCCTTCCCGGATAGAATTTGACCGAGGTAAGCGCATTTAAACTTTTGTCTTGTGAATAGTAGTTAAAAATAGTGGTAAATAATCATCGAACAACTTTAGCATATCAATAAATGAAATCTTCAGTATTTCAGCTTTATAACGATGCGCGTATTATGACTGTGGGTTTGTTTGGACGAGTGCAGCGTCGTTCGGAAAAATAGCTATGCGCACACTGTTTAGCGTTTAAAAGTGCATTGGCAGACTTTAATCGCTGCGCGGCTGCAGGCCCAGGGTCATTTAGGTCAAGTTTTCCGCGATTCAAAATCCACGCAATCGAAGTGTTTGCAACCAACTGCTGTTAGATTTAGTGCGAACAAGTAATATACATACATCAAAGTTGTACGTCATTAACAATAATGAAGATAGCTCTTGCTAAAATGCGATATTTTCACAATTTAAAAGCTGTATTCGTCACTTCCGGTTTGTGCGTGACCTAGGTGCAGTTTTAATATTTCAGCATTTCGGTCCATGCCATCTGCACTTTTACAGTTATGTGCTGATATTTCTGCATGTATACAGTCAATCAAACATCTGTTATTTGGGGTATCCTTCCCTTATATTACGTCTGATAGATAAATAAATGAAATAAAATGACAGTTTTGTTAAGCAATTCTTTTAATTCTTTTTACATGTATTTTTACGACATGTGGGTATACAAAACATTAACATGGCCACCAATGGGAAATGTAACTGTATCCTGAACCCAATTAAACGGACGTCGTGGTCACAGCATGGTTATAAAATTTTATATACTTATGTTTTGGTCGTTGTTGTTAGCCTAATTGTGGATATTGCAAGTAATTTGGATGAAATAATGAGTTTGTTATAACACATTTCTTAGAATTTTTATAATTTGCAATTTTGATAATATAATGCGGGGTCATATTTAAAAAAAAAAAAAAAACGGCTGCTAACCTGCCCCATTTTGTGTGTGACATGGAAAATTGTCGGTGTCATGCTAGTTAATATTATATTATATATTTATTGATTTTATCTAGTCAAAAAGATCATTACTTATTAGGCGTCGCTATTATTTAAACTTTTTAACCGTCTCCTTTAGGAGGTGCCCTATAGCTGACCTATTATATATAAACAATAAATGTCAAATGTACATTTTAATGTTGTGCTATAATGTTTGATGTGTATCAGCTGATAATTTATGATATTTAATGTTTAATAAGAAATTTGATTGTTAATAAACACAGTTTTTTCATTTTCCATGTGTTTGTACGAAAGAGCTTGTGCTGAGCTAAAAGCTTAAAATAAGCACTTTTTATATAGAATATAATCGTTTTGTTTCATAAATGTCTAATTACCACATCTTAATACGCATTTCATGTTGTGTGCAGTTCTCTGTAAGTGCTTGGGCACATGGAAATGAAGGAACTATGCAACCCTAACCGTAGCTAACCCCATCTCTAGCTAACCCCATCCTTGGCTAACCCCATCTCTAGCTAACCCCATCCCTAGATAACCATAACCCTGAAGTGGTTTACATAAGATAGCCATTCCCACAGACACAGGTTGCTAGGAAAAAGTTTGCTTGGGAAAAACAGACAGCAGTAACAATCACGAATAGCCTGGTAGAGAGCGGATGCCAAAATGGAAATTTGGTCAAAATTAGGGGGTATAGCACCAGTTTGTGAGGGAGTAGATTTAACAAGATTTAACAAGATTTGCCATCCAAGCCAAAGGCCCAGATGGCAAGTGGACAAGGAAGCCATTGGCTTATCGAGAGTCCAACAATGTTCATCTACTTATAACCCGCCCTCCTGAGATATGTGTCAACCTTGTTTTTAATCATATTCACACTGCTAGCAGTTACACAATCTGTAGACAATTTGTTCCATTCATTTATTGTCATCTGTGAGAACGAGTGCCCATTCAATATTCAATATCTTAAAAACTTCAATCTGATCTCCTCTTAACCTCCTTGTCTCTAGAGTTGTTAAACCACATTCTTTCAGGCGTTCTTCATAACTAAGGTCTCTCAGTTCTGGAATCATTTTAGTTGCTCTCCTTTGTACGCGTTCAAGCGTATCTATATCTTTCTTACGATATGGTCTCCATGCTTGTATACAGTATTCTAAATGAGGTCTAACTATTGCTTTATAAAGAGGTATAATTAACTTTTTTCCCTTGTATGTTATGTTTCTTCTAATCAATCCAAGAATTTGATTACCCTTTGAAGCTGCAATACCACACTGCTCTGAAACTTTCATATCAGCGCTTATTGTAACTCCTAAGTCCTTTTCTTTTACAGTAGTACCCAGAACAGTATCTCCCATTTTATAGTTTACATTCAAGTTCCTATGTCCTGTATGTAGGCATTTACATTTCCCAAAATTGAACAACATCTGCCATTTCTCAGACCATTTCACTAATCTGTCTAGATCGTTTTGTAAATGTTGTTTATCACCATCAGTATTAACCTTTCTAAACAGTTTTGTGTCATCCGCAAATTTCAGTACGTTACTTGTTATACTGTCGTCCAAGTCATTGATATAAATTAAGAATAATATAGGTCCTAATACTGATCCTTGAGGTACCCCACTCAAAACCGATTTCCAATTTGAAACTTCTCCATCTACTACAACTCGTTGTCTTCTGTCAGTCAGCCATTGTTCTATCCAGTCAGTTATGCTGTCCCCGATACCATGGGCTTTTAATTTAAGTAGTAATCTTTGATGTGGCACTTTGTCAAAAGCTTTCTGAAAATCTAAGTAGATAATATCTACTGGCGATCCCACGTCTATCCACTTAGTGATTTCTTCCAAAAAACATAACATATTTGTTAAGCATGACCTCGCTTTAAGGAATCCATGTTGAGATGAATTTAATAATTTATGCTTAACGAGGAATTCCACCATATGGTCTTTAATTAACCTTTCTAATAATTTACAAATCACTGACGTTAAACTCACTGGTCTGTAATTGTCTGACTTATTTCTCGAACCCTTTTTAAATAATGGTATGATGTTTGCTTCTTTCCATTCAAACGGAACAACTCCCTCTTTTAATGACAAGTTGAATACTCTTGCAAGTGGTATACTGATTTGTTCTACTGTTTCCATTAGTAATTTTGGAGGAATCCCATCCACTCCCGGTGATTTGTTATCTTTCATTGCCTTTATTTTCTTAGCTACCAATTCTGGAGTTACAACTAACGGACCTAAATAGTCAGATTTAGCCCCCTGAAATTTAGCATCAGCAACTGGTAATGAACTAATATCTTCTTTGGTAAACACTGAACTGAAGTAACCATTTAGGTCTTCCACCATTAAAAACCCCTGTGATATTATATTTCCAGCACTGTCTTCTAGCGGTCCAACCTTGTCTTGTACGTTTTGTTTACTCCTGACATATGCATAAAAACTCTTGCTGTAATTTTTTATGTTACATGCTAGTTTTTGCTCATAGCTTCTTTTAGATTGTCTGATTTCAGTTGTAGCTGCATTAAGTGCCTCTTTGTATTTTGCATAGTCTTCGTCCTTTCTGGTACGCCTATAAACCCTCCACATAGTTTGTTTTAGCATTATTTTTCTAATAGCCTCTTTTGACAAGTGTTTCTTTCTACACCGTTTTCCTTGTTTTTGGAAGGGAACAAATTTATCGATGATACTCTCAATTTCATATTTTAGAATATTCCAACATTCAATTGCGGTCTTATTCATCAGCATGTTATTCCAATCTAGCTTTGCTAAGTATTTTCTCATATCTTTGTAGTTACCTTTGTGGAAGTTTCTCTTGTACGTTTTCTTATTTTTACTTTCTGATTTTACATTGATGTCAAAATGTATTTGATTATGGTCACTATTACCCAATGGTTCAAATATTTTTACATTGTCCACTAATTCTTTTTGTGATGACAAAACTATATCTAATACATTTTCTCCCCTGGTTGGTTCTAGTACGTGCTGAGTAAGAAAGCTATCCTGGATTAAAAATAGAAATTGTTGGTCCTCAATCCCTGTGCTCTCTAGAGAATTCCATTGTATGTGTCCATGGTTAAAATCTCCCATTATGATACATTCCCTTTACTAACTTCCTTTATAGCGTTTTTTATTTTTGTGTTGTCCTCTTCGTTTATGTTTGGACTTCGGTAAACTAATCCAATAGTTAATTTTGAATTACCTGAAACAATTTTGCATCAAACAGCTTCATCGCAATCTGCTTCCCTTTCTAGTTTTATTTCATTGTACCCAAGTCACTATCTACTGCTGCTGAAAGTTTGTCCGCGAATACTGCCGCCCCCTTTCCACTTAAATGAAGCCCATCCTTCATGTACATATCAGCCCTCCCAACAAAACTTCCCCATAAATCCACAAATCCAACTTCCTCTTCCCTACATAACTTCTGGACTAACATGTTAATTGCCATCCCCCGACAATTTCGATATTTGTGACCCCTCCTGCCCATTACAGGTAAAGTCCCTGACAGTATTACCTGCTCAACCCGCGTCTGTTTTAGTGTTCTGACCAACTGCCTATATTTCCTAACTATGGCAGTTGTACCCTCCCTCTCTACGTTATTTGTCCCTACGTGTACTAAAACAGATCCACCCTTACCCGAGCCTACGATGTTTTTTACCCTCTCAGTTATCGCCTCTATTTTGGCTCCAGGCAAGCAGACCACCACATCATCTCCCTTGTTTAAGACTCTGTCGGTCTTCCTAACTATCGAATCCCCCACAAACACCCTCGCTCTCTTCCTCACCCCCTCTATCACTGCTGCAGAATAACTCTTCCGTTCGATCCCCTCCATCCCATTCTGTCCTGACCCCTTCCCTCCTGTCTCCTTCGCTCCTGTCTCCCCCACTTCCCACTCCTTTGCTCTTGTCTCTCCCACTTCCCTCTCCTTCACTCCGGTTGTTTTCCCTCCCGTCTCCCCCACTCCCTTCTCCTTCCCTCCTGTCTCCCCCACTCCCTTCTCCTTCCCTCCTGTCTCCCCTACTCCCCTCTCCTTCGCTCCGGTTGTCTTCCCTCCCGTTCCTTTCCTTCCCGTCTCCTTGCGTCCTGTCTCCCTACGACCTGTCACCTTCCCTCCTCTCAGCTTCCTCCCAGGCTGCGGTGAGCTCTCCCTAGCATCTCTTGTGTCTTTCCCCACTTTATCATCTACTGTTCCCCCACCGGAACTACTGGCACAACCCCCCTGTTCCCTTCCCACCATTGCCACAACGAGCAGCCTCAGCTCTTCCAACTCCACCTCTAGTTCCTTCATCTTCGTACATCCCCTACACTCAAAACTAAAACTATCTGCCTGGACCTCAGCCCAGGACTTCTCGCACCCAGACTTGACGAAGTCCACCCAGTTACTACAACTGCCACAAATTAAGTGCCTTGTGGCCTTTAACTGCCGTTTGCACGGCGCCATCATACAATTTAGTTTTAATTAGTTTGCAACGTTAGCCTTGAATAAGGCTGTTTTTGTGATCAAAAGAACACTTTAGTCTAATATACTTGCTAACTGTGTCTTCTATTAACCTCGCATGAGTAGGTAGCTATTTTGCACTAGAACAGTCATTGGTGATATTTTTATGTGGCCCAGTACATTGGTCACATTGTGTAACAAATTTGGACAGAATAGTTGTATGTTGGTTGTGTCACTGCCACTGGAAGCAATGCATATATCAGCATTTTCAAATCTGGCCGCAACGGGTATCTGGTCATGTGATACCCCTTTATGGTGGCGTATCGAAATCAAGCAGTACGCCTTGTATCTTATCAACTAGAAGCATGACAGCAGTCATAAATATTATAAGCAATACAATTTAACAATTCTGACACATTGGAAATCACTAAAAATCCTGTTATATGTGACAAATTGTTACTTTTCTGACAAAATTACGCCATGTTTGGTTAAAATTCAAGCAATTATATAGATGATATTTGGAAAATAAATTCATTGGTATATCTAAAGAGACAGTAAGCAGGATTCATTGGCTTGCAATGCTCTGGAAATCTAGTTTACATTATGTATGATTTATCAAGTGTCAAAGTGGACCTATAATTAAATTATGTGACTGGTTTTCAGCTAATATTATGGGCATGGCATTGTTTTGATTTGGCTGTCAAACAAGTAATAATGACGTGACAAACAAGAGTGTTCTATAATATGTTTACATATATATTGTGCTGCAACTTGATGTAACATTTGTCACTTTCTCAGAAAATAGCTTCCCTATTTGGGGGTCATGCCTCAGTTAGACTTCCTGGTGTGTTACACACAAATGTAGGGCATAGTAAGTTTGGATATAGGACATTTAAAAAATTCATATGTTCTGACATAAGTGCAGTTGTGCATGGACATTATCCGGTTTGCTGGTGGAATTTTGAGATGATTTTAATAGGCGGAAGGATATTTGATGATTTTTTTGGCCACTAGACACGTGTGCGTCGTAATTCATGCCAATATTGGTAAACATTGAGGGGATTGCACATACAGGCATCTTACAAGAGTTAGAAATGTCTAATTTTGACAAAACTCTACCAGCATGTCAGTGGGATGATGATAGCGGTAGGTTAAAACTTTTAGAATTTTTGATGGTCACGTTTTTTTATAATCCGACAAAACATTAACATGGCCACCAATTGGAAATGTAACTGTATCCTGAACCCTACAGGGGCCACAAAGTTTCCCTAGGGTGGGCTATTCACCTCCCACAACCTGTAAAGGGGTAAGACCACAGTTGACCTTCCTGTTTATTGTTTCACACGAATGTAGGGCATATTAAATTGCGATATGTGAATTTAAAGAATTCATATGATGTGACATAAGTGCAATTGAGCAGGCATATTCACAGGTTTATTTGTAGAAGCTATTGGCTGTGAAATGGTGCATTTTTTTGAGAGTAACAGGCGGAGGGATTTATGGGAATTTTTTTGGTATGGGCCACATGGGCGCATGAATACATGGCTATTTTTGTAAAAATTTATGGGCATCGCACGTCGGGGCGTTTTAAAAGAGCTGGAGGTATGTGATTTTGATAAAACTTGGTCAGCATGTCAATGAGATGATGGCAGTTGCTGTGAAAAAGTTTCAGAACTTTTAGTGGTCACGTTTTCTTATAATCAGACAAAACGTTAACATGGCCACCAATGCAATTCTCAACTGTGGTCTGACTCCTAAAGTTCCAAACACAGGCTGTCTACACTAATGGGTTTCAGGGGTGCCCTGGTCAGAGGCTCTCCTGACAGCGTTGAGTGATGTGCTCACTAGACTGAGAGTGAATCAGCTGTTGTGTTCACTGCCATTTACAACTGTAATATATTTACTGTTGGAAATTGTATTAAACGTTAATTTGACTAATAAATTAAGCATCCAATATATTTCACCTTAAAAATTTAAGATTTATCGTTCAGTTTTTTGTATGTTTAGCGAAGCGGTATTTGTGCATGCATGCGTGTGTGCGTGCTGTAAAACTAGCATATTTTAAAAATCATCTCCAAATTGTGTATTTTCAGAAATACTAAGACAGGATCACGATAGTAACACGTTTTGTATGGATATTAATTTTAACCAACCAATATTTTATGAATACTAATAAATTTCAGTATTACAGTATCCCATAAAACAGTCATTCAGTTAACCAATAAAAATTCTTTAAACAAAATTGGGCCAGATAACTTTGGTTCTCACTTCTTGGTGAGTCAAAACAGTTACCTCGCCTAGCATATAGGGTGTCTCTGGCAGGTGTTCAACGACAGTGTTCATGGACACATTGAGCTCGACCCTCTGTGTGTCAAAATCATCGACACGCCCCAGTTCCAGCGAATGCGCCACATCAAGCAACTTGGCGGCTGCTACTACGTCTACCCTGGTGCGACCCACAACCGGTTCGAGCACAGTATCGGGTGCGTGATTTTAAGGAAAATAATCCAGGATATCTAGTCCATTTGGAAAAAATTTTACCATATTTTTTCACATTGCATATCTAAGCACTTTACTAAAAGAAAAAAATCCCTATTGCAGAAATATGTCCAATTTGCATAAATCCAATATGGCTATGCCAAATAGCAATATGTTGCCATACCATATTCGCCCTATTAAGTGTCCATGCCCTAATTAGCGTACACCCCCTTTTTAATCAGCAGGATCCATAATTATTGTAATTTGACTACAGCTGTATTAGTAGTGTGGAACAATTGAAAAATGTTGCCATCTGGTGTTAAACAGTTGGCACCACTTTTCAGTTCTACACTAGTCACCAAATGACACCACTAGTGTTAAACAGTTACCTTATTGTATTGAGAAGCATATTTTGGTGTACGCTTATAAGAAGATTCCTTAAACATTTTTCCATAGCCCAATGTTTTTCAAGCTACTGTACATTTATTAGGTCGAATACGGTACATTAGTGAGTTAAACTTTTAGAGCGGACTTTCTGGACACAATTAAACATATCACATCAGTCATTTGCTTGGAAAACCTTGATGAATACACCACATCTTAATTTCATGGGCCGCGCCATACTGTTAGATAACCATACGTCATGGGTGCTGTTCTCTGACAATATTCGCTAACCAAATGAAAATATATTTGTATTCACCTATTCCTATGCTTGCCAATAGGATATGGAAAAATGTTTAAGGAACCCTGAAGTTCAACCAGCCCGAACTCGGCATCACCGACCGAGAGGTCCTGTGTGTCAAGATAGCCGGGCTCTGTCACGACCTGGGTATGTGCTTCTCATGCTACATTCGTGTTTCTGTTATAACATTGGCACACGTATACGAAAGACTATACGAAAGACTATCTGTCTCTGACCACACGTTATATGTAATATGAAAACTGGGTTGTTATCAGTGTAAATAATCAGTGCCGCAGTCATCAAATATCGACCCCATGGAGAATGACCCTGGGTCCATTTTCCCTATAGCATTTTTTATTATAGAAAATGTACACTCCATATAGAATGTGGAACCGGGGATCCATATACTATGGGGGGGTAATTTTTGAAGTTACATGTATATAGAATATGGACCCCAATGGAATATGGACCTGGGTCCATATTCTATGGGGTCCAACATAGAATATGGACCCCATACAAAGTAATAAGGTAAATTGTGATTGAATATATCTCTGAGCAAGTTTAATGTAAAAGCTAATTGCATTTTTTTGTGGTTTTGTTGTTGAAGATTTCCTGTCATATCTTTGAAACAGAGCCTCAAAAGGTTGTGAATTTAGTTTCTCACACAAGCTTTTAGTGGGTTATGTGAGCACAATTGAAAGTTAGACTGATCAGTTAAATTCAAAGGTTCTGAGCACTAATTGGTTTTGAGTGACAAATTCTATTCTATAATTGAATATGGACACCCAGGTCCATGTTCTATGGGGACCCATTTTCTATAACACATGGAAAATGGGCCCCCACAGAAAATGCCCCAGGGGTAAACATTTTATATTTCATATCATACAGTTCATAGAAATTATGGTTGTGACATACAAGTTACACTCTGCATTGTATTATCTGATAAATTTAGCACTTTTTTCAATGGGGGTCCAAATTCTATGATAAAATATGAACCCTGGGTCCATTTTCTATGGGGATCTATATTTGATCTGACACCGGATTAACCATGGAACCAGCGGTACATTAATACCAGGCCCAAACAAAATTAATTATGATGCACCTGACTAGCTGCTTAGAGTCACTCGTCGCTTCCTTTGAATTGAGCTCCGTGAAGTCTCACCGGAGGCGATGATGTATCAGATGTTGATCAAGAAGTCTCAGGAAATATTTCCCCAATGTGGAGGTATCACTTCAAATATTGACTTTGACAATTAGAAACTGTAGCTGGCAGACAGAGGTCTTTTGAAAGTTGAAACTGGTCAAGGATTAATACCAATCCACAATGAGCTAGAACAGACAGGTCCATCTAGCTATGCTCGGTATGGAATGGGACATCGTGTCGGATTAATCTTGTCAAGATTTTGTCGGACTTCAGTGCTGCCAAAATGCGCAATCAGTTCATTAGTGTTTGAGAACATTCAACAGGTGAAGAATTAGATCTGACTATTCACATGATCAAATCTCTAGAACCGCTGGTAACTAATATGGTGGAAAATATTAGTTTTGTATGTCACCCTTTGTTTGCATAGGAAAACTCTTATACGGGCTCTATTTTACGCTTTATTATACATGCGTTCAATGGATGCCGTGTGATATAGGGATGTAATATTAAATGCAGTATTGAACGCTCGTGATATGGACCGAACTAGTTATTTACGTCATGACGTGGCCATTGCATATGAAATGGCGCATGCAATGACGAAGTCAAGTCACCCAACTCCACCTAGATTAACGTGTAGCCATGATTTCTGTGCTGTAGAAATAAACTAGGGCCAGTATCCCCAAAAGTGTACAGTTGGTGTTGTTGAAATGTTGTTAAATTTCCTACAGACTTAACACTAACAGGGAATGGGTTCCACAGAGTTCCACAGAAACTGAAAAAGCTCTAGTTCTGACACTTGTCTTAACACTGGGAACAAAAAGTAGATTAGAATTAGATGAAGGAAGCTGTCTAGGCTGTCTTGCAGGAGTGAGCAGTGAATGTAAATATGCTGGTTGCTTGGATGAAAGTGCTTGATAGGTAATTGTACAGATCTTAAAAATAATGTGAGAGATGCGAGGAGACCGGGTAACTATCCTTGCCAAAAAATTTTGCACATGTTGAAGTTTCAAGATGTCCTTGAGAGCAATATTATGGAATTGCAATTGTCAAGTTTACTGCTAACAGGACAATAAATAAGAAAAAATAGGTAGAACATGACATTTGACTTTGTTTTTTTTATTGCTACTTTGGTCATATTGTCTGCATTGTTTTTTCTAGGATAGGCCTTATAGCTACTGCAGGTCTTTCATATCAATGTTGGTTGTGAATTTTATACGACACATTATCATTAACTTTGATTAGTAATCTTTGACCGTTGCATCTGCCGTTTTTGTCCCAGGATTGGAACTTTACAAAAACAAATTACTCGCATTTCCATTGGTGATGTTGGACACGCAATATTTCTATAATTACTCTTGAGTGCCAAATAAACGCAGAGCCATAGGCCAAATAACAATATAAGGTGGCAAAACAGTCCAATTTAATAATAGTTACGATTGCGATTCTGATGCAATTGTACTATAATTGGTGCTCGTTCTGTATACGCGCCATATTGAGAACGAATGAAAACATGGCAAACGCTGCTGTCGCTAAAACTGCCCGAAAACACAATATTTGACATTCGTGCACTTAAAATGATGTAGAGTGTAGTATCATATAATGAATGTCTTGGTATAGATAAAGCGATGTAAGAATGAAACACAAAGCCGTTTATGCAAGATTACCTAGTATAGTGCCAAATAACAGTAAAGGGTGGCAACTTGTTCAAAACAAATAATAGTATAGTGAAAAAAGGCATTAGTATATTTGACTTTTTTACCGCCGAAGATATCTTTCACAATTTTTACTCGACGTAAGGCCAAGGCGTCCTTAGAAACTAGGCGGATCACAGTGTATTTTGTTTTTTTTCTGCAGAATGTGCATAAACTTTGTGCATATTCGTGTCGTAACGGCTACTATATTCGCGTTGCCGCAGATATAGTAGCCGCGTTTTATATCTGAGAAAGGCCAAGCCCGTTTCAGGGGAAACTGTCACCACCCGGTTGCAACCGGTTTGAGGTGCTGCGCACAGCGGCCATTTACGATCGGTTTACGTGGTGATAATGGAGTTTTAACTAATAATATACCATATTGAGCTTCAGAGAACTAAGGATTCTGACCGATTCATCTAATCATAAAAATCTAATGGTCTAACACTTTGAGATAAAAATTTTGAATCACAGGATCCTGCTAAATTCACGACTATCATTCAAAAGGATGAAAACTTAGCCGTCAGAGGGTGTCACATGCAGCTCCAGTTGGGAGCAAGTGATTTTAGCGCGAGTGGTAAACCACTTTGTGGATGCTTGATCAGCACAAGCAATAGGGAGTGAGAGTGATTGCTCTCCTAAAAAATTATGCCCTGCATAATTTGCCACGATTATCAGCACAAATTATTGGCATAAATGTTTAAATCTAATAATGGTATAGTGCCAAATAAGATGCATATAGGGTGGCATTTTTCATCAAATAAATATGCGTATAGGGATGTTTATTCATCACTCAAGAGTAAGCTATATCATTATCCTTTGTGATAAAGTAGAAAAAGTCCAGGAAAACTACTTAATAATAATTGATGTAAACCAAATAACTTGATGTGGAGCTGAATAAGTTACAGTATTACGCAATTACGGCAATGTGAACTCAGACTGTCTGTCAGGTAGTTAACCTCTTCTGTATGCGGATGACACTCCTGCGCAAATGACAATACAGCCATAAGGAAGGTATATAGGGATGTCCTGTTGTGACTATAGTCATCTGACACAATCATGTAGGACTTTTGTTGCAGCTAATGTGTAACCACATCCCCCCAGTGCACCACCATTTGGTGGTGGAGTGTTACCCGTTGGCGGCCGAAGTAGGCATTTTGGGTTTACTCATTCATACAGCAGATATACGTTTCTGTAATGTCCATTGGCTGGCCAGGCCAACATGCTTTGATCTTGCCCGACAGAAGAAGATATATTTTTGTAGGTATCGACGATAGTTAATAAAATATATTTTATTCCTTCTTCTTACTACACTTCACCACATACTTCTTGTATGGGAGGAGTGTAGAGTTACCCGGTCTATTCATCAACTCATTCACTTCTAACAGCAGACGACTGGCATTCATATGTTGTCTTTTGTCCTGTGAGCTGCTACAATGTCTTAACAACCACTTCCTGTCTGAAGTGACGTCCTGTGAAGAATGTTCTCCTTGTCTTGACCAAAATATGTTGTACCTCCACTGCAAGTTATTCATGTGCAGCGAGCCGTCTTGTACAATTCGCATGTCGATTCACATCGCAAAGGTGCCATTTAGCATAGTATTTCCTTGTATTATTAATTGGCATGTCATTGTGTGCTGTAGTTCTTGATATACTGTAATTCTTGCATGTCATCATACGCTGTATGTTCTTGTATGTCTGTTTGTCTGCTGCCATCGACTGTAATCTGTGAATGCTTTTGCTCAAACAGTAGAATAATCGTTAATGTACCTGTCAATGACACGCGTCTTGATCTTCGTATTTCACCCTATCGGTAAGGGCTCCCACGAAAAGTTTGTACCAGGCCCCCGACATTGTTAATCCGACACTGTTTATAATTGGTTATCTTACTATCTGCAATCAGCAGATTGTCATGTATAAATGTTGTAACGTAAATTGTGTTTTGTTTATCTTATAGTCATTCTTGCCAATTAGTATTTACTAATCTATTCTACCTTTACCGTGTCATTATATTTTACTGTTTATTTCATATTCTTTCTAAGCTTAAGCTAGACGTTTCTTGTACCATTGCAATTGAATACACTTTCTTATTAATATTAAGTTAGTAAGTGCATGTGCTTGTTTCTGTATGTTTAACTGTTGTTAATTCATGTGTATTACCTGGTATATATTTGACTATAATTACATTTTGCTGTCTTACAGATTAACAAGTATTTGTTACAGGCCACGGACCTTTCTCCAACTTGTTTGATCGTTTCCTGCAAAAAGCCATTCCCGATTACAAGAACGAAGTAAGAGTTGCCTTTTAATTTGGCAATATTTATCAAAACTGCCATTTAAAACAATACATTACGTGCTTTTCATGTCCTCTTGAGCTCAGGCTTCTGATGGTGTCTGTTGTAGCGAATCCACATCAGTCACTTATATTCAGTTCAGTTCAGTTAAAAGTTCCTCCTCTATTCAGTTGTTTCGTTTATCTCGTTTCAGACTCATTTCATGAAAACTCAAACCCATCTTGTATTGGCTACAACAAGTTAGCTACCAACTATGGCATGCTAGCTCACAAGTTACCTGGTCTAACATCATAGGAAGTTGTGTAGTGTTCGTGCTCTAAAAATAGCAACATGCCCTAATTACAAGTACAGTGTAGATGGTGTAGTTTGTAGTCGACCAATTACTGTAGCTCACCATTTATGCACACATAATGTTCACTCAACTTCGTCCAATTACTGTAGCTAACTGGCACGTACACTGTACCATTTACGCACACACAATGTTCATGTAACTTCATCCATTTACTATAGTCACTGGCGTGTACACTCTACCATTTAAGCACATACACCGTTCACCCAACTTCACCCAATAACTGCAGCTCATTGTTACGTACACTCTTCCATCGGCACTCTAACAATGTTCACCCAATTACTGCAGCTCATTGGCACATGCTAATTCTGCTACATTGCTAATTCCATTTAAATTTGTCATGTGTAATTTAATGTATTTAATTTTTCTGGAGACTGATGTTTTATCCTCATGATAGTATTCTGATAAAGGAGCAATTTTAGGGTTGCAACATCTTTTAATGAAAGGGAAGCTCCTGGTTCTGTATGTGTGACATCATCCAAGTAGGATTCAACACCGATTTCTGTAGAAATCTTGCTTAGCAGTTTCCAAACCCATTTACATTGTGGTATTATTGATTATCAGAAAATAAGTGACTTAAAATTCAAACTTTACCCCATTTCATGTATCGATGTTCAGAAGTCAGCTTCTGTGACACACAAGGAAAGCTCATTAGGTCCCTGCTTTCTCTGGCATGTCCCTGTGCACAAACGTCTGTTTCAACGAGCACATGAAAACCACATGTCTGTTGGGTCAAAGGCTTACTATATGTCAGCGTTATCATTGTTATGTTTTCATATATCATATTCCTGAGTGCTGACGTTCCCTAAAGAAAATTCTTTTAACTGGTTACCCATCATCTACCCACTTTGTATTTTCTTCAGTAAAACATGAGAGATTAGTTAGACATACCTTGCTTTCAGGAACCCGTGTTGACATTTATTTATTATGTTTTACAAGGAATACCAACGTGTGGTCTCTAATTAATGTTTATAACAATTTGTGTACAACTGATGTTAAACTCACTAGTCTAATGTTCTGACCTTTTGATCCCTTGTTAAATAACGGTGTAATGTTTGCTTCTTTCCATTCTGCAGGAACTATTCCCTTTTCTAGAGATAAGTTAAACACTTTTGCAAGTGGTGTACTAATTTGCGCTATAATATCCTTAAGGGAGATATGGCAGCTACAATGATGTTTTTAAAAAAAATTACTCAAAATGTGTTTCTTCCGTATTCCAATAGCTTTGTGTGTTTACTGCCAATAAAAGTAACTTTTGTAGCAATGACATACCTCCAAATTAGTTTTATTCATACATAAAGCTTGCATCTACCATGTAATCAATGCTGTTGTTCAATCTTTGATGGCCATTTAAAATAATTACTTAATTAATTTTTTTAATGAGAAATCACAAAACTCTGGAACTTAAAATGATATGCATAGTCATCTTGCTTGGACCGTTGTGTTCATTTGCATATTCTCCAAAAAATGTCTTTAAGAAATGTTGGTGTTGTGCAATATCTTGGGGGCAGTGAATAAAAATGTGTCAACAAATGTTATTTTGAATATCATAACTTTGAAAATTCAGGAGAAGAAAAATATTCATAATGTTGGAATTATTTTAGAGGAGTTCTAGAGTTAACCAAGCCAGTGATAAATTGTGAAAGTCTTATGCTAAAATATCCATTACTTTCTAAGTGTTCAGGGCTCAACATTAAAGATTGTCTGCTTGTCTGGGACAATTTAAGTAGCTACCAGTGTAGGACAAATACATCATCCTGGAGACCTGGACACTTGTTCCATTGGACAAGTTCATGACGTTGCAATATGAAACATGTACTATTCATTTTAATAAAAAAGACTTGTTTAATTCAGACTTGAATGGTGAACGCCATTGATAAAAGTACATAATGATTCAGACATAATGCGTGTCGGAACTCTGGACGTCCAGAATTGTAGGATGTAGATGACAGATACATGACTGTGTATGTGACAGATACATGACAGTGTAGGTGACAGATACATGACAGTGGGACATGGATGAAGTTCATGTTTGTGTTTACTTGAACCATTGTGTGTCTTCAGCGCAAAGAACTGTCCAAGCGTATGTTCGACCATCTACTGGATAAATGTGGCATCACCGAGGCCCAGCTGAATAAGCAGGAACGAGAGTTTATCAAGAGACTCATCCAGCCATCAACTAATGACAACAACTCGCTGGCACGTACACTCTACCATTTAAACACACACAATGTTCACCCAACATCGTCCAATTACTGAAGCTCACTGTCACGTACATTCTACCATTTAAGCACACACACTGTTCACCCAACTTCGTCCAATTACTGTAGCTAACTGGCATGTACACAATTTACGCACACAATGTTCACCCAACTTTGTCCAATTACTGTAGCTCACTGGCACGTACATTCTACCATTTATGTACAAACAGCATTCACCCAACTTCGTCCAATTACTGTAGCTCACTGGCACGTACATTCTACCATTTATGTACAAACAGCATTCACCCAACTTCGTCCAATTACTGAAGCTCACTGGCACGTACTCTATCATTTATGCACAAACAATGTTCACCCAACATTATGCAATGACTGCGGCTCACTGGCATGTACTAATTCTGCTACATTGCTAATTCCATTTAAATTTGTCGTGTAATTTAAGTTTTCTGGAGACTGATGTTTTATCTTCATGACAATATGTCGATAAAGGAGCGATTTTAGGGTTGCAACATCTATTACCGAATAGAAGCTCCTGGTTCTGTACGTGTGACATCATCCAAGTAGGATTCAACACCGATTTCTGTAGAAATCTTGCTTAGCAGTTTCCAAACCCATTTACATTGTGGTATTATTGATTATCAGAAAATAAGTGACTTAAAATTCAAACTTTGCCCCATTTCATGTATCGATGTTCAGAAGTCAGCTTCAGTGACACACAGTGAAAGCTCATTAGGTCCCCGCTTACTCTTGCATGTCCCTGTGCACTCCGCTATTGTTACAGCAGTATCACTGTGTTTGTAGTTGGACAACACATCGGATGACGAGGTATGTGATCGTAGACATTGATTGAACACCAATAATTCCTCGTCTGTCATGTTGAAAGCAGGACTAGCTGCAAGTGTATGCCACACGTCAAGCAGTTAGACAACATGTTAACGTCAAACATCTGTGTCAACGAGCACATGAAAACCACATGTCTGTTGTGTCAAAGGCTTACTATGTCAGCGTTATCATTGTTATGTTTTCATATATCATACTCCTGAGTGGTGACGTTCCCTAAAGAAAATTAGGAACCCGTGTTGACATTTATTTATTATGTTTCACAAGGAATACCAACATGTGGTCTCTAATTAATATTTCTAATAATTTGTATACAACTGATGTTAAGCTCACTGGTCTGTAATGTTCTGACCTTTTGATGCCTTGTTAAATAACGGCGTAATGTTTGCTTCTTTCCATTCCGAAGGAACTATTCCCTTTTCTAGTGATAAGTTAAACACTTTTGCAAGTGGTGTACTAATTTGCGCTACAATATCCTTAAGGGAGATATGGCAGCTACAATGATGTTTTTTGAAAAAATTACAAAAAATGTGTTTCCTCCGTATTCCAATAGCTTTGTGTGTTTACTGTCAATAAAAGTAACTTTTATAGCAATGACATACCTCCAAATTAGTTTTATTCGTACATAAAGCTTGCATCTACCATGTAATCAATGCTGTTGTTCAATCTTTGATGGCCATTTAAAATAATTACATTTTGGTAACGAGAAATCACAACACTCTGGAACTTAAAATGATATGCATAGTCATCTTGCTTGGACTGTTGTGTTAATTTGCATATTCTCCGAAAATTGTCTTTAAGAAATGTTGGTGTTGTGCAATATCTTGGGGGCAGTGAATAAAAATGTGTCGACAAATGTTATTTTGAATAACATAACTTTGAAAATTCAGAAGAAGAAAAATATTCATAATGTTGAAATTTTTTTTGAGGAGTTCAAGAGTTAACCAAAAGTCTTATGATAAAATATCCATTACCTTCTAAGTGTTCAGGGCTCAACATTAAAGCTTGTCCGCTTCTCCAGGACAATTTAAGTAGCTACCAGTGTAGGACAAGTACATCATCCTGGACACTTGTCCCACTGGACAAATTCATGACGTTGCAATATAAAACGTGTACTATTCATTTTAATAAAAAAGACTTGTTTAATTCAGACTTGAATAGTGAACGCCATTGATAAAAGTACATAATGAGTCACATAATGCGTGTCGGAACTCTGGAAGTCCAGAATGGTAGGATGTAGGTGACAGATACATGACAGTGGGACATGGATGAAGTTCATGTTTGTGTTTAATTGAACCATTGTGTATCTTCAGCACGAAGAACTGTCCAATCGTAAGTTTGAACATCTGGCCAAAGAAGGCTACCCTAAGAATACGCTGAGCGAAAGGGAACTAAACATCATCAAGATACTCAGCCAGGTATCACATAGTGACAACAACTCGCTGGCATGTACACTACCATTTAAGCACACACACAACGTTCCCCAACTTCATCCAATTACTGAAGCTCACTGGCACATACACACTACCATTTAAGCACACACAACGTTCACCCAACTTCGTCCAATTACTGTAGCTAACTGGCACGTACATTCTACCATTTATGTACAAACAGCATTCACCCAACTTCGTCCAATTACTGAAGCTCATTGGCACGTACACTCTACCATTTAAGCACACATAATGTTCACCCAACTTCGTCCAATTACTGTAACTCACTGGCACGTACACTCTACCATTTATGCACAAACAACATTCACCCAACATTACGCAATGACTGCAGCTCACTGGCATGTACTAATTCTGCTACATTGCTAATTCCATTTAAATTTGTCGTGTAATTTAATTTTTCTGGAGACTGATGTTTTATCTTCATGACAATATGCCGATAAAGGAGCGATTTTAGGGTTGCAACATCTATTACCGAATAGAAGCTCCTGGTTCTGTACGTGTGACATCATCCAAGTAGGATTCAACACCGATTTCTGTACAGATCTTGCTTAGCAGTTTCCAAACCCATTTACATCGTGGTATTATTGATTATCAGAAAATAAAGTGACTTAAAATTCAAACTTTCCCCGATTTCATGTATCGACGTTCAGAAATCAGCTTCTGTGACAAACAGTGAAAGCACATTAGGTTCCCGCGTACTCTTACGTGTCCCTGTGCACTCCGCTATTGTTACAGTAGTATCACTGTTTTGTAGTTGGACGCGACTGCAGGACCCAACGACAGAACGTTTCTCTTTGAGGTATGTGATCATAGACATTGATTGAACAAAGCACCAATAATTCCTCGTCATGTTGAAAGCAGTAGGACTAGCTGCAAGTGTATGCCACGCATCAAGCAGTTAAACAACACGTTAACATCAAACGTCTGTTTAAAAACATTCCTATCAATATCCTCATAACCATTCATAATTTTAAACACTTCTGTTTGGTTTCCTCTTAGTCTCCTGGTTTCTAGTGTTGTCAAACTGACAGATCTCGGTGGAGGTCTGCGCAAAGTGGCTCAAAAACTAGGGGTGGGCCGTACTTAAATTAAGCTCAACATATGAGTGTATGAAGTTTCCACAAATGAGAAGCAACACCAAGGTAATAAACATGAATATGTTTATAATGAATCGAAACATATTAAAATTGTATAAATGAAATAAAGAAACTTACTCTAGAACAGGTTGGCAATACTGTACCCTCAAAACAAAAAAAACTACATTTACTTTAACGTTCACCGTTGAGGCTGTTCCCCTTCATAACCGTAACACAGACATCAGTGTTAAGAAATGCATCACAAGCAGAAAGGCATATTGCACACTTATAATACAGTGTTCAGAAAACAAAAATAGTCACAGAAGCGTACCCTATGACACACAAAGTCAACAATACCCTTCGCGTTAAATTGCTTCGTTGAGTAGATTGCATTGTCTCTCCGCCGGTTGAATATGCAGGGGGTATGGGTCTCATTCGGCCGCAATGTTGCCAGGCTCGTTGTCGGCTGGACGATCAGTAGGCCAGTCAATAGGCTGGGGAGACGGTGACGTTTCGTGACGATGGCTGATGCGGACGCTCTGGTGTCATATGCGGGGAAGACAGCTGAACGGTCGGCTGGATGCCTAACAATAAACTTCCAATGTGGGCTCCCACACAACACTTGGATACAATTGCATAACTTGTTTATGCCATCCGTCTATATATACTCTAACATTTATCTCACCATATCCAAGAAAATAGTTCATATAATAGCAATTTGCAGAAATGCGACACAAACCAAATTCTAATAAGCAGCTTTCATAACTAAGGTCTCAATTCTGGAATCATTTTAGTTGCTCTTCGTTGTATTCTGTCTAGTTTATCTTTTTCCTTCTTACGATATGGCCTCCATGCTTGTATACAATATTCGAAATGTGGCCTAACTGTTGCTTTGTACAGGGGTACAGTTAGATGTTTCTCCTTGTGATAGTTCTCCTAATTAGCCCTAGAATTTGATTACCTGTGGAACCAGCAATCCCGCATTGCTCTGAAACTTTCATGTCCTCGCTAAATGTTACTCCCATGACCTTTTTTGTGTAGCTCTACCATGTATAACATCCCCCATTTTATATTCTTTGTTCATGTTTCCATATCCTATGTGTATGTATTTCCCAAAATTGAATGACATTAGTCATGTTTCAGATGAAATAACCAATTTATTTAGGTCATCCTATAAAGTGTGTATATCTGTATCATTTTTAACCTTTCTGAATACTTTTGTGTCATCTGTACATTTTAGTACTTTGCTAGATATATCATCTTCCAAATCATTTATATAAATATAAAAAAATTATAGGTTCTAATACTGATCCATGTGGTACCCCAGTCAAAATAGATTTCTAGTTTGAAAGCTCATCATCTACTATTACTCTCCGTCTTCTGTGTGTAAGCCACTTTTCTGTCCATTTGATTACATCATTACCTATACCATTGGCTTTTAGATTAAGTAACAGTCTTTGATGTGGCACTTTGTCAAAAGCTTTCTGAAAATCTCACTTTGTAATTTCTTTAAAAAAACATGAGAGATTGGTTAGACATGACTGCTTTTAGGAACCTGTGTTGACATGTATTTATTAAATTATGTTTTACAAGGAATTCCGCCATGTGGTCTCTAATTAACATTTCTAATAATTTGCAAACAACTGATGTTAAATTCGCCCTCAAATTTAGTAACTAGAACTGGAAATGAGCTTACATCTTCTGTGATAAAAACTGAGCTGAAATGCTCATTTAGGACCTCTGGAATTTGAAACCTGTCTGAAATTATGTCTCCACTGTCGTTTTCCAATGGTCCGACCTTATCTCAAACTTTCTGTTTACTCCTTACGCATAGAAATTCTTGCTGTTATGTTTTATATTACCTGCCAGTTTTTGTTCAGAGGTTCTTTTGGATTATCTAATTTCAGTTCTGGCTATGTCAAGTGCCTCTTTGTAAGATCCTGCGTAACGTGTTAGTGTCATCATGTAAAAGTCGTTCTTTTGTCAGATTGTCGCTAACATAAGGAACGGCATCGACGTTGACAAATGGGACTACTTCGCTCGCGACTGTCACCACCTCGGCATCAACAATAACTTTGACCATGCCCGTTTGCTGAAGTCTGCGCGAGTCATTTGTTATGATGGTAAGAACCACATCTGCTTCAGAGACAAGGTAACTGACTTACATACAATAATCTTCTTCTGCCCCTTGGTCCCTTGTGGGATGGGGGCCACATCACTTAGTCAGTTCCACCCTCTCTATCCATTTCGAGATCTCTCTTAACACTGCTCCTCCATCTTAATTTTGACTGTGTGTGTACAGTATAATTGTAGTATTGTATAATATCGTGAAACGTCATTCAAACTTAGAATCTCATCATCATTAGAGCATCATCACTTTCCTCAAGTTCGCACAAGTCATTCGTGATGAAGACAATGGAAGGAAACACATCTGCTTCAGAGACAAGGTGATCCACTTATTTATGCCTATACAGATCCATGCATTAAACATCGACACATCTTCATTGTAGTGTCATGAAACATCATTCACTGAACCTCATCACCATTAGAGCATCATCATTGAGACTGTACTTTTATCTTCACTACTTTCTAGGGCCCATATTCTTAACCATTTCAGTACGACAGACCGGAATTTCGGCCTCGCGGTGTGTGACGCTACAGTACGACAGGCCAGAATTCTGGCCTCGTGGTGTGTGACGTTACAGTACGACAGGCCGGATTTCCGGCCTCGCGGTGTGTGACGCTACAGTACGATAGGCCGAAATTTTGGCCTCACAGTGTGTGATGCTACAGTACGACAGGCCGGAACTCTGGCCTCACAGTGTGTGACGCTACAGTACGACAGGCTGGAATTCTGGCATTAGCTACATTCACCATTTAAATTGCTTTTACTCATAATTATCCACTGTGTGGAGCCAGTTGTTATATATGGTTGTCATGGCGAATGAATTAGCTATTCAGTAATGGCGGATGACATTACTTCAACTGACGATATACCGCCGTATGTTTTGGACAGATAATTTGATAGTTTTAGCGACAAATCTTTGTCGGATGTTGACGATTGAAACAATGATGTCGATGTTGATGATGTTGGCGAACTTAGGTCTTAGTGACCGAGCCGGAGGCGAAACGAACACTGACAGCAGGAGTATTTTCGATGGCTACTCAGACGTCAGTGATGATGAAAGTGACAGTGTAAATGCTGAGGATGAGCTGCATACTGTACTATCAATGCTGGATGATGCGTAGTTTGAATTTTGTAAGAAGGAAAAGATTTAACAAGATTTGCCATCCAAGCCAAAGGCCCAGATGGCAAGTGGACAAGGAAGCCATTGGCTTATCGAGAGTCCAACAATGTTCATCTACTTATAGCCCGCCCTCCTGAGATATGTGTCAACCTTGTTTTTAAACATATTCACGCTGCTAGCAGTTACACAATCTGTAGACAATTTGTTCCATTCATTTATTGTCCTCTGTGAGAACGAGTGCTTCCTGATGTCCAATCTACATTGATCCTTTACTAATTTTACCTCATGTCCTCTAGTCCTGCTATCCTTCTTGAGTGAGAAAAACATATTTCTATCAATATTTTCATACCCATTCAATATCTTAAAAACTTCAATCTGATCTCCTCTTAACCTCCTTGTCTCTAGAGTTGTTAAACCACATTCTTTCAGGCGTTCTTCATAACTAAGGTCTCTAAGTTCTGGAATCATTTACGATATGGTCTCCATGCTTGTATACAGTATTCTAAATGAGGTCTAACTATTGCTTTATAAAGAGGTATAATTAACTTTTTTCCCTTGTATGTTATGTTTCTTCTAATCAATCCAAGAATTTGATTACCCTTTGAAGCTGCAATACCACACTGCTCTGAAACTTTCATATCAGCGCTTATTGTAACTCCTAAGTCCTTTTCTTTTACAGTAGTACCCAGAACAGTATCTCCCATTTTATAGTTTACATTCAAGTTCCTATGTCCTGTATGTAGGCATTTACATTTCCCAAAATTGAACATCATCTGCCATTTCTCAGACCTTTCACTAATCTGTCTAGATCGTTTTGTAAATGTTGTTTATCACCATCAGTATTAACCTTTCTAAACAGTTTTGTGTCATCCGCAAATTTCAGTACGTTACTTGTTATACTGTCGTCCAAGTCATTGATATAAATTAAGAATAATATAGGTCCTAATACTGATCCTTGAGGTACCCCACTCAAAACCGATTTCCAATTTGAAACTTCTCCATCTACTACAACTCGTTGTCTTCTGTCAGTCAGCCATTGTTCTATCCAGTCAGTTATGCTATCCCCGATACCATGGGCTTTTAATTTAAGTAGTAATCTTTGATGTGGCACTTTGTCAAAAGCTTTCTGAAAATCGTAGATAATATCTACTGGCCATCCCACGTCTATCCACTTAGTGATTTCTTCCAAAAAACATAACATATTTGTTAAGCATGACCTCGCTTTAAGGAATCCATGTTGAGATGAATTTAATAATTTATGCTTAACGAGGAATTCCACCATATGGTCTTTAATTAACCTTTCTAATAATTTACAAATCACTGACGTTAAACTCACTGGTCTGTAATTCTCTGACTTATTTCTCGAACCCTTTTTAAATAATGGTATGATGTTTGCTTCTTTCCTTTCAAACGGAACAACTCCCTCTTTTAATGACAAGTTGAATACTCTTGCAAGTGGTATACTGATTTGTTCTACTGTTTCCATTAGTAATTTTGGAGGAATCCCATCCACTCCCGGTGATTTGTTATCCTTCATTGCCTTTATTTTCTTAGCTACCAATTCTGGAGTTACAACTAACGGACCTAAATAGTCAGATTTAGCCCCCTGAAATTTAGCATCAGCAACTGGTAATGAACTAATATCTTCTTTGGTAAACACTGAACTGAAGTAACCATTTAGGTCTTCCGCCATTAAAAACCCCTGTGATATTATATTTCCAGCACTGTCTTCTAGAGGTCCAACCTTGTCTTGTACGTTTTGTTTACTCCTGACATATGCATAAAAACTCTTGCTGTCATTTTTTATGTTACATGCTAGTTTTTGCTCATAGTTTCTTTTAGATTGTCTGATTTCAGTTGTAGCTGCATTAAGTGCCTCTTTGTAGTTTGCATAGTCTTCGTCCTTTCTAGTACGCCTATAAACCCTCCACATAGTTTGTTTTAGCATTATTTTTCTAATAGCCTCTTTTGACAAGTGTTTCTTTCTACACTGTTTTCCTTGTTTTTGGAAGGGAACAAATTTATCGATGATACTCTCAATTTCATATTTTAGAATATTCCAACATTCAATTGCGGTCTTATTCATCAGCATGTTATTCCAATCTAGCTTTGCTAAGTATTTTCTCATATCTTTGTAGTTACCTTTGTGGAAGTTTCTCTTGTACGTTTTCTTATTTTTACTTTCTGATTTTACATTGATGTCAAAATGTATTTGATTATGGTCACTATTACCCAATGGTTCAAATATTTTTACATTGTCCACTAATTCTTTTTGTGATGACAAAACTATATCTAATACATTTTCTCCCCTGGTTGGTTCTAGTACGTGCTGAGTAAGAAAGCTATCCTGGATTAAAAATAGAAATTGTTGGTCCTCAATCCCTGTGCTCTCTAGAGAATTCCATTGTATGTGTCCATGGTTAAAATCTCCCATTATGATACATTCCCCTTTACTAACTTCCTTTATAGCGTTTTTTATTTTTGTGTTGTCCTCTTCGTTTATGTTTGGACTTCGGTAAACTAATCCAATAGTTAATTTTGAATTTCCTGAAACAATTTTGCACCAAACAGCTTCATCGCAATCTGCTTCCCTTTCTAGTTTTATTTCATAAGCCTGAATAGATTCTTTAACATATAAAATAACTCCCCCACCCCTTCTTCCTAGTCGATCTTTCCTAAACATTACATATCCTGTCAGTCCTAATTCAGCATCTGTTATATCTATGTTGGCCCATGATTCAGTTATACCAATTATGTGAGGGTCAATATCTTCTACCATAATGTTTAATTCGTTTTTCTTATTTACTATGCTCCTTGCATTTAAACATATGCATCTATAACCTTTTTCAGAGATGTTTTTCGGATGATTTGATATTGGTTTATCTGTGCTAGTGGCCTCTTGTTCTGCTTGAGACACCTCTAGGTAACCCCCCTGCACTTCTAGTTTAAAGAATGTTTACTTCCAAAAATATTTGTCATTGTACCCAAGTCACTATCTACTGCTGCTGAAAGTTTGTCCGCGAATACTGCCGCCCCCTTTCCACTTAAATGAAGCCCATCCTTCATGTACATATCAGCCCTCCCAACAAAACTTCCCCATAAATCCACAAATCCAACTTCCTCTTCCCTACATAACTTCTGGACTAACATGTTAATTGCCATCCCCCGACAATTTCGATATTTGTGACCCCTCCTGCCCATTACAGGTAAAATCCCTGACAGTATTACCTGCTCAACCCGCGTCTGTTTTAGTGTTCTGACCAACTGCCTATATTTCCTAACTATGGCAGTTGTACCCTCCCTCTCTACGTTATTTGTCCCTACGTGTACTAAAACAGATCCACCCTTACCCGAGCCTACAATGTTTTTTACCCTCTCAGTTATCGCCTCTATTTTGGCTCCAGGCAAGCAGACCACCACATCATCTCCCTTGTTTAAGACTCTGTCGGTCTTCCTAACTATCGAATCCCCCACAAACACCCTCGCTCTCTTCCTCACCCCCTCTATCACTGCTGCAGAATAACTCTTCCGTTCGATCCCCTCCATCACATTCTGTCCTGACCCCTTCCCTCCTGTCACATTCGCTCCTGTCTCCCCCACTTCCCACTCCTTTGCTCTTGTCTCTCCCACTTCCCTCTCCTTCACTCCGGTTGTTTTCCCTCCCGTCTCCCCCACTCCCTTCTCCTTCCCTCCTGTCTCCCCTACTCCCCTCTCCTTCGCTCCGGTTGTCTTCCCTCCCGTTCCTTTCCTTCCCGTCTCCTTACGTCCTGTCTCCCTACGACCTGTCACCTTCCCTCCTCTCAGCTTCCTCCCAGGCTGCGGTGAGCTCTCCCTAGCATCTCTTGTGTCTTTCCCCACTTTATCATCTACTGTTCCCCCACCGGAACTACTGGCACAACCCCCCTGTTCCCTTCCCACCATTGCCACAACGAGCAGCCTCAGCTCTTCCAACTCCACCTCTAGTTCCTTCATCTTCGTACATCCCCTACACTCAAATCGTACATCCCCTACACTCAAAAAGGTGTCTGTGAATCTGTCAACGTGCAAAGTTTGATTGGAATCGGTCCAGTAGCAATGGATGTGTTAGCAAATATACAAATAAACACTTCTGACACATGTTTAAAATAAAGATAAATAACTCTTATACTCTACAAAATGTACTTGATATTGTATTTTATATTATAGTACACTCCTGTAGCATTATCAACATGAGTAGTTTATGTTAAATATGTACATTGGTATACAACTGCGTTCAGCAACTGCAAAAACGTTGAAATCGTAGCAGCTATCTTGGATTGCTGGTTACCATGACGACAAAATGTAAAATGATATGGCTCATTTTACTCGCTGATTATCGTACTTTCAAAATATATATATAATATTCCTATTCATAAAATGCATTTTTGTTGCTGAAATCTTGACTGCAGTATTCAGTGGTCACAGCAGATCAGGGTTGTAGTACTGAAATGGTTAAGACCTATTAGCAGGGTTAGGAGCCGAAACATTGTGATTGTAATCTATATTTATTCGAATGGCTTCTAGATAAAAATTATGCTTGAAAACCCAGGATTGATAATCCTGCCCAATGTTAGTTCATATATTTCCTAAATAAAAACAAAAAGCATTACATTTGATTATGAGCTAAATTGTTGCTTTCAGGAAGAGCAGAATATCTACAACATGTTCTTCATACGTGATATGCTATACCGATGTGCATACAAACACGACGTCTGCCAAGCCGTCGAAATCATGTAGGCAAATCCAGCTAACTCCATCAAGTTTCGTAAATCAAACTGTTATTCGCTAAATGCTATTGTCACCTGGATAGGAAATAAATTCACTACCCAGTGAGTTGACGAAGTACACCATGGCTACATTGATCGAGTTCCTGACATGTGCTCACAGTGAGCTCAAAAACTTATTTTATAAATTTACCAAAACCTGTCTCCTTTCAAGATTTAAATTTCAAGAAAACTGCACCAGGGCCCATGTTCCCTAAAAAAAAAAATTCTTATGTGTTATGCTTTCAGAACTTTGGTATGAAAGCCTGTTAAAGATACTGAACCAAATAAAAAAATTCTCGAAATACATTAAAATTTGCAAACCCTTAAAAAATACCAAGCCAGATAAGCGCATCGATGACATTGTGATAAGCTTATTAATAGCCTATTTGTAACTAGAATGACCCGAATTATAAAAATAATACAAATATATTTAGGAAAAAACCGGGCCAAAAACCTTACACCTGTGATAGCATAATGTTGTTTTTCATAGCTGTCTATTGTGCTGCTATAAGAGGGTCTTGAGAGCGTAAGTGGGTCTGCTATTAACTTTGTTACATCTCTGGTTATACAGGCTGACGGACGCACTGGTAAAGGCCAACAACTATCTGAACATCTCTGGCACAGAGTAAGCGAGTTCGCTTTGGCATGACTTAGTCTCTGCGCTAGCACAGTTAGTCAGCGCAGTAATGGTGTTGTAATGTAAACTGTAGAATACATTATTTGTTACAGAAACATTATTCCGATATGATAGCAACCGGGCTTATTGCAGTTTACCGACATTTTGACAGCGTATTTCACAGATATCTGATTAACCTAACAGAGGGTGATCATAATAATGAACAGTTATGTTGGGTTGTAGATAGCACAGGCGAGCACGAGTGATATATTGAGCATCGTAATGCAGTTTAATTTGTATATTTTGTGTTTCCACATGGTTGATGTGCATAGCTTGCAATAATAATATGTCCTACAATAAACAACCAGCTTGGTTAGGAGCATCATCTTTCTGACCGTTGTTTCCTCTCACGGCGTTGTTGGTCTTGTTTCTTCTGTGCGCCATAGTCCACCTATGAAGATGTCGGACTGCGTGAAAGACATGGTAGTGTTCAGCAAGCTCACGGACAGTGTCTACCATGATATCCTGCACACCAGGATTCCATGCCTCAGTGAAGCCGCTGCCATCTTGCAAAGACTCGAGCAGCGCAAACTGTACAGCTGCATCTGTCAGACGAAACCTGTGAAATGTTCCGTAAATGTAAGAACACATTCCTATGGTATAAGTGCATTTTGCATTATAATGTTGACCTATTGTTATTATTGTGTATAGCAGAAAGTGATTAATTTCCATTGAGACATTTCAAAAGACAGTTGTTGGACTGTATGTAAATTTCTTTCATACTATTATCATCTAACTTTAACATGTATTGTCGACCTGGTGGTTTGGTCATGGTGTAGGGTGTGGATCATGGAAACTTCAACCGTGCTTTTTCAACTTACATCCAATCACTTGTTTCTGCAGGTTCCAATTGAGAAGATCAGCAACCAAGTCGTGGAGTTGTCACGTGGATTGGTGGCGGCAAACGACGAAAAGATTTCGGTAAATATTGACATTACAGCGCAATCAATCCGTCTGTGTTTAATTATGGTGTAATTCTGTATTTTGATAACTGCACTAAACTAAGGCTGGGCGTGCCAACAAGGATTCAAACTTAAAACATCTCCCATAATACACGAGGAAAGAAAGTGGCTGTCCTCAGATGAGAAAGGTGAAGATATGTAAATCCTTATAGTGTTCATTGTGTAATGTTGCGGACAAATCCTTTTAAGGCATACATATATTTCTGTGAAGTAACAACATAATTATTTTTAAACTAATCATCAGAGAGCATGCTGTTGCATAGTGAGCAAAAATTTAATCAATGTTTTGAAATAAAAATATAATTGTTTCACAATCTTAAGTACTAATAAAATTTGACGAATTGCAAATAATTATAAATGAACTAAATGATTCCGGGTTCCCAGTTTAGTGCTATTTGCTTGCAAGAAACATGGCTAAGTGATAAAATTGTGCCTCCCTTATACAGTTCAATGGTTACCATTGCATTGTAAAAGGGAACACTGTAGTAAAAAAGGTGGACTGATTATCTACCTTAGTCAGAAATATAAATATAACATTAAGTCTCTATATAACTACTCAACTATATGGGAAGGTCAGTTTATTGAAACAATTGGTAAGTTTTTTCCAAAAAATATTCTTGGAAACATTTGCAGTCCGCCCAGAGATAATATTGACAATTATAAAATTTTTATTGATGAGCTTGCTCCTTAGATTCGTTAGAAAAATTAAATAAAGAAGTCATAATTGCTGGAGATTTCAATATCAATTTACTAAGAGTTAACACAACGAATATATTTGGGGACTTTCTCTATGCATTTATTACTCATAATTTTTATCCTAAAATAACCTTACCGACAAGATTTTCTAATTATAATGCAACATTAATAAATATTTTTTTTCTGTAAACTTTCCAAAGCCACAATAAATACTACATCTGGTATTGTTATAAAAAAAGTTTTCAGACCACCAGCCTTATTTTACATGCCCAAATACAATATATGATCACAATGACCTAATGCCAAAATATGCCAAAATTACAAGACATTCTTTTAACGCGTGTGCCAATGTCTTTAACGATTTGAAAAGTAGTAACATCCTAGAAAAAATGAACATAATTTCTAATAGCAACCCAAACATAAACCTAAACATTGTGGGGGACATTCTTGAAAATTTAAAAGAAAAACATTTTCCATGTAAACGTGTAAAGTTCAATAAACATAAACATAAAATTCTAAATGGATAACAATAGGCTTTGTCTGATCTATAAAATATAGGGATGATTTATACAAGAAACTTTGGATGTTAAGACATGCATCACAGAAATATGTATTAATAAAAAACGAATTACACAAATACAATACTGTATTAGAAAGAAGTATTAGAGGTGCAAAGAAAATGTATTACAAAAAGTGTTTCAATTAGTATAAAACAAACATGAAGAAGACTTTCTAAATTGTAATCTTGGCTGTTTATTTATTATTTGTTGATTTAAACTGTTCTTTAGCACTTTACGTATTTTATCTATTAGCTTTATTGAATATCTAAGACACTTGGTCTACACTTATTTTTTTTTTTAAATTAGCTTAACTTGTGTGAAGCATTTTGCATTGTAATGTTGACCTATTGTTATTATTGTGTATAGCAGAAAGTGATTAATTTCCCTTGAGACATTTCAAAAGAAAGTTGTTGGACTGTACGTCAATTTCTTTCATAGTATTATCATCTAACTCTAACATATATTGTTGACCTGGTGGTTTGGTCATGGTGTAGGGTGTGTATCATGGACACTTCAACCGTGCTTTTTCAACTTATATCCAATCACTTGTTTCTGCAGGATCTGATTGGACAGATCAGCAACCGTGTCGTGGAGTTGTCACGTGGATTGAAGGTGGCAGACGACTCTGTGATTTCGGTAAATAGTGACATTACACCGCATTCAATCCATCAGTGATTAATTATGCCATAATTCTATATTTTAATAACTGCATTAAACTGAGGCTGGGCGTGCCAACAAGGATTCAAACTTAAAACATCTCCCATAATACACGAGGAGAAAAAGTGGCTGTTCTCAGATGAGAAAGGTGAAGATATGTAAATCCTAGTAGTGTTCATTGTGTAATGTTGTGGACAAATCCTTTTAACGCATACATATATTTCTGTGAAGTAACAACATAATTATTTTTAAACTAATCAACAGAGAGCATGCTGTTGCATAGTGAGCGAAAATTTAATCAATGTTTTGAAATCAAAAGTTAATTGTTTCACAATCTTAAGTAGTAATATCGAGAGTATAAATGCAAAATTTGACGAATTGTAAATATTTATAAATGAACTAAATGATTCTGGGTTCCCAGTTTAGTGCTATTTGCTTGCAAGAGACATGGCTAAGTGATAAAATTGTGCCTCCCTTATACAGTTCAATGGTTACCATTGCATTGTAAAAGGGAACACTGTAGTAAAAAAGGGAGACTGATTATCTACCTTAGTCAGAAATATAAATATAACATTAAGTATCTTAATAATTACTCAACTATATGGGTAGGTCAGTTTATTGAAAAAATTGGTACGTTTTTTCCAAAAAATATTCTTGGAAACATTTGCAGTCCGCCCAGAGATAATATTGACAATTATAAAAATTTTATTGATGAGCTTGCTCCTTAGATTCGTTAGGAAAATTAAATAAAGAAGTCATAATTGCTGGAGATTTCAATATCAATTTACTAAGAGTTAACGCAACGAATATATTTGGGGACTTTCTCTATGCATTTATTAGTCATAGTTTTTTTATCCCAAAATAACCTTACCGACAAGATTTTCTAATTATAATGCAATATTAATAGATATTTTTTTCTGTAAACTATCCAAAGCCACAATAAATACTACATCTGATATTCTTATAAAAAAGTTTTCAGACCACCAGCCTTATTTTACATGCCCAAATACAATATATGATCACAATGACCTATCGCCAAAATATGCCAAAGTTACAAGACATTCTTTTAACGCGTATGCCAATTTCTTTAATGATTTGAAAAGTAGTAACATCCTAGAAAAAATTTACATAATTTCTAACAGCAACCCAAACATAAAACTAAACATTGTGGGGAACATTCTTGAAAAATTAAAAGAAAAACATTTGCCATGTAAACGTGTAAAGTTCAATAAACATAAAATTCTAAATGGATAACAATATGCTTTGTTTGATCTATAAAATATAGGGATAATTTATACAAGAAACTTTGGATGTTAAGACATGCATCACAGGAATATGTATTAATAAAAACAAATTACACAAATACAATACTGTATTAGAAAGAAGTATTAGAGGTGCAAAGAAAATGTATTACAAAAAGTGTTTCAATGAGTATAAAACAAACATAAAGAAGACTTTCTAAATTGTAATCTTGGCTGTTTATTTTTTATTTGTTGATTTAGACTGTTCTTTAGCACTTTACGTATTTTATCTATTAGCGTTATTGAATATCTAAGACACTTGGTCTACACTTATTTTTTTATTATAAATTAGTTTAACTTGTGTGAAGCATTTTGCATTGTAATGTTGACCTATTGTTATTATTGTGTATAGCAGAAAGTGATTAATTTCCCTTGAGACATTTCAAAAGAAAGTTGTTGGACTGTACGTCAATTTCTTTCATAGTATTATCATCTAACTCTAACATATATTGTCGACCTGGTGGTTTGGTCATGGTGTAGGGTGTGGATCATGGAAACTTCAACCGTGCTTTTTCAACTTATATCCAATCACTTGTTTCTGCAGGAACTGGCTGGACAGATCAGCAACCGTGTCGTGGAGTTGTCACGTGGATTGAAGGTGGCAGACGACTCTGTGATTTCGGTAAATAGTGACATTACACCGCATTCAATCCGTCAGTGATTAATAAGCCATAATTCTATATTTTAATATCAGCATTAAACTGAGGCTGGGCATGCCAACAAGGATTCAAACTTAAAACATCTCCCATAATACACGAGGAGAGAAAGTTATGTTGTTACTTGAAAGTGGCTGTTCTCAGATGAGAAAAGTGAAGATATGTAAATCCTAGTAGTGTTCGTTGTGTAATGTTGCGGACAAATCCTTTTAACGCATACATATATTTCTGTGAAGTAACAACATAATTATTTTTAAACTAATCATCAGAGAGCATGCTGTTGCATAGTGAGCGAAAATTTAATCAATGTTTTGAAATCAAAAGTTAATTGTTTCACAATCTTAGGTAGTAATACCGAGAGTATAAATGCAAAATTTGACGAATTGCAAATATTTATAAATGAACTAAATGATTCTGGGTTTCCAGTTTAGTGCTATTTGCTTGCAAGAGACATGGCTAAGTGATAAAATTGTGCTTCCTTTATACAGTTCAATGGTTACCATTGCATTGTAAAAGGGAACACTGTAGTTAAAAAGGTGGACTGATTATCTACCTTAGTCAGAAATATAAATATAACATTAAGTCTCTATATAACTACTCAACTATATGGGAAGGTCAGTTTATTGAAAAAAATTGTAAGTTTATTCAAAAAAATATTCTTGGAAACATTTGCAGTCCGCCCAGAGATAATATTGACAATTATAAAAATTTTATTGATGAGCTTGCTCCTTAGATTCGTTAGGAAAATTAAATAAAGAAGTCATAATTGCTGGAGATTTCAATATCAATTTACTAAGAGTTAACGCAACGAATATACACAAATATAATACTGTATTAGAAAGAAGTATTAGAGGTGCAAAGAAAATGTATTACAAAAAGTGTTTCAATGAGTATAAAACAAACATAAAGAAGACTTTCTAAATTGTAATCTTGGCTGTTTATTTTTTATTTGTTGATTTAAACTGTTCTTTAGCACTTTACGTATTTTATCTATTAGCGTTATTGAATATCTAAGACACTTGGTCTACACTTATTTTTTTATTATAAATTAGTTTAACTTGTGTGAAGCATTTTGCATTGTAATGTTGACCTATTGTTATTATTGTGTATAGCAGAAAGTGATTAATTTCCCTTGAGACATTTCAAAAGAAAGTTGTTGGACTGTACGTCAATTTCTTTCATACTATTATCATCTAACTCTAACATATATTGTTGACCTTGTGGTTTGGTCACGGTGTAGGGTGTGGATCATGGAAACTTCAACCGTGCTTTTTCAACTTATATCCAATCACTTGTTTCTGCAGGATCTGATTGGACAGATCGTGGAGTTGTCAGATGGATTGGTGGCGGCAGACGACTCTGTGATTTCGGTAAATAGTGACATTACACCGCATTCAATCCGTCAGTGATTAATTATGCCATAATTCTATATTTTAATAACTGCATTAAACTGATTCTGGGCATGCCAACAAGGATTCAAACTTAAAACATCTCCCATAATACACGAGGAGAGAAAGTGGCTGTTCTCAGATGAGAAAAGTGAAGATATGTAAATCCTAGTAGTGTTCGTTGTGTAATGTTGCGGACAAATCCTTTTAACGCATACATATATTTCTGTGAAGTAACAACATAATTATTTTTAAACTAATCATCAGAGAGCATGCTGTTGCATAGTGAGTGAAAATTTAATCAATGTTTTGAAATCAAAAGTTAATTGTTTCACAATCTTAGGTAGTAATACCGAGAGTATAAATGCAAAATTTGACGAATTGCAAATATTTATAAATGAACTAAATGATTCTGGGTTTCCAGTTTAGTGCTATTTGCTTGCAAGAGACATGGCTAAGTGATAAAATTGTGCTTCCTTTATACAGTTCAATGGTTACCATTGCATTGTAAAAGGGAACACTGTAGTTAAAAAGGTGGACTGATTATCTACCTTAGTCAGAAATATAAATATAACATTAAGTCTCTATATAACTACTCAACTATATGGGAAGGTCAGTTTATTGAAAAAATTTGTAAGTTTTTTCAAAAAAATATTCTTGGAAACATTTGCAGTCCGCCCAGAGATAATATTGACAATTATAAAAATTTTATTGATGAGCTTGCTCCTTAGATTCGTTAGGAAAATTAAATAAAGAAGTCATAATTGCTGGAGATTTCAATATCAATTTATTAAGAGTTAACGCAACGAATATATTTGGGGACTTTCTCTATGCATTTATTACTCATAGTTTTTTTATCCCAAAATAACCTTACCGACAAGATTTTATAATTATAATGCAACATTAATAGATATTTTTTTCTGTAAACTATCCAAAGCCACAATAAATACTACATCTGGTATTGTTATAAAAAAAAATTTCAGACCACCAGCCTAGTAGTAACATCCTAGAAAAAATGAACATAATTTCTAATAGCAACCCAAACATAAACCTAAACATTGTGGGGAACATTCTTGAAAAATGAAAAGAAAAACATTTTCCATGTAAACGTGTAAAGTTCAATAAACATAAACATAAAATTCTAAATGGATAACAATAGGCTTTGTCTGATCTATAAAATATAGGGATAATTTATACAAGAAACTTTGGATGTTAAGACATGCATCACAGAAATATGTATTAATAAAAAACGAATTACACAAATACAATACTGTATTAGAAAGAAGTATTAGAGGTGCAAAGAAAATGTATGACAAAAAGTGTTTCAATGAGTATAAAAAAACATGAAGAAGACTTTCTAAATTGCAGTCTTTGCTGTTTATTTATTATTTCATTATTTATTGATTTAAACTGTTCTTAAGCACTTTACATGTTTTATCTATTAGCGTTATTGAATATCTAAGACAATTAGTCTGCACTTATTTTTTTTATTAGCTTAACTTGTGTGAAGTTTGCATTGTAATGTTGACTCATTGTTATTGTGTATAGCAGAAAGTGATTAATTTCCCCTGAGACATTTCAAAAGAAAGTTGTTGGACTGTACGTAAATTTCTTTCATACTATTATCGTCTAACTCTAACATGTATTGTCGACCTGGTGGTTTGGTCACATTGTAGGGTGTGGATCATGGAAACTTCAACCGTGCTTTTTCAACTTATATCCAATCACTTGTTTCTGCAGGAACTGGTTGGACAGATCATCAACCGTGTCATGGAGTTGTCAATGACGCGAGACGACTTTGAGATTTTGGTAAATAGCAACATTATAGCGCATTCAATACGTCCGTGATTAATTATTGTGTAATTCTATATTTTAATAATTGCATTAAACTAAGGCTGGGCGTGCCAACAAGGATTCAGACTTAAAACATCTCCCATAATACACGAGTAGAGAAAATGGCTATTCTCGGATGAGAAAAGTGAAGATATGTAAATCCTAGTAGTGTGCGTCGAGCAATGTTTTTCTAAAATATGCATATATTTCTATGAAGTAACAATATAATTATTTTTAAACTAATTGTCACAGAGCATGCTGGTGCATAGTAAAAATCTAATTGATGTTTTGAAATCAAAATGTAATTGTTTCACAATCTTAAGTACAGTAGTACCTGCCTTCAATGGACCCTCCGATGAGCGGACACCTGCTATGTCGGGACACTTTCTCAATGTACGGACTGTTTTATCATGTTAATGTCCCTCTGATGAGGCGACACCTGGTTAACGCGGACAGCGGACAGGATATTTTGGTTTCTGTCCCTGCTAAGGCGGACGGTAATCATTATTTTCGTGATTTTTTTCTCAAAATATTTTATTTCCAAAATGGCGACGGACAAACCACGTGGCGTGTAGTAGGAAAAACAATGTTCTATCGCGGATTCAGATATAAGGCTGTTAGTGGTGGACCCCGATTTTCTGCCGCCGGGGGAAATGCCAAATGGGCCTGCTTAACCCTGTAGTAATACTGAGAGTATACATACAAAACTTGACGAATTGCAAATATTTATAGATGAACTAAATGATTCTGGTTTCCAGTTTAGTGCTATTTGCTTGCAAGAGACATTGCTAAATGATAAAAATTGTGCCTCCCTTATACAGTTCAATGGTTACCATTGAACTATAAAAGGGAACACTGTATTAAAAAAGGTGGACTGATTATCTACCTTAGTCAGAAATATAAATATAACATTAAGTCTCTATATAACTACTCAACTATATGGGAAGGTCAGTTTATTGAAATAATTGGTAAAGTTTTACCAAAAAATCTTGGAAACATTTACAGACCGCCCAGAGACAATATTGACAATTATAAAGTTTTTATTGATGAGCTTACTCCTTAGATTCCTTTAAAAAATTAAATAAAGAAGTCACAGTTGCTGGAGATTTCAATATCAATTTACTAAAAGTTAACACGATGAATATATTTGGGGACTTTCTCTATGCATTTATTACTAGTTTTTATCCCAAAATAACCTTACCGACAAGATTTTCTAATTATAATGCAACATTAATAGATATTGTTGTCTGTGAACTATCCAAACCCACAATAAATATTACATCTGGTGTTCTTGTATGCCAATCTCTTAACGATTTGAAAAATAGTAACATGCTACAAAACATGAACATAATTTCTAATAGCTAACCAAATATAAACAGCATACATTTTAAGTCTCCTGGATTCGCCGGGAGACTCCCAGAAATCTATTAAATCTCCTGTTCTCCCGGATAGGAGAACAAATCTCCTGGATTTCTGGTGAAACCCAAAATATTTCTCTAACTATTTTCAATATGATCACTGTGATTGAATGAATATGCAGTGTGTTGGCCCTCTCCACCAATCATTTGAAAGAAACAAGACTTGCATCTGCGCATCTTGCCATTGGCCACCAAATGAACAGGAAAGGTATAAATCACTTCAGTTGAAAATCCAGTTCATATATGCCCCATTGAAAGCCACCCACTCTTGCAACCACACAAATGGCTAATATAATAATTTTATCAGTTTCATGAATATTTTCTTGCCCCATCTATTAATTTGGTCAGAAATCGATTTAAAAAATAGGTTATTTTTCACTATCCATATATCAAATCGGGAGCCGAAAAATCTAATTAGGGCCTATGTCGACTCTTCCTCAGTTTTATCTCTCAATTCGTGATGACACATCAAATTCAGAGTTTAATTTATATTGTTGTTTTCATATGTGCCCCACCCATTAATTCATTAAGAGGGTAACACTAGAAGTAAATTTTTTTTTAGCTTTTTCACGAATGTTTAGTGGGCGATAATATGCGCTAAATCTAATATGCGCTTATTTTATATCTCGTATTTTGAATGGAGGGGGGTGGTGAGAGGATAAGTTTAAATATCATTCACACCAAATCAGAGTTTTTTGTGGGGACAGGCTAATTTAAAAAAAATCGATCTGGCAAAATATTTTCAATTAAAGCTATGTAATCTACATAAAAAGACTTAAGAATTAAGATTTTATTAAAATATAAAACTTACACATATAGTGGAACCCAACTGTCAAAATGTTTGACACTTGTTAGCATGTTAAAAACTCTGACCAGACCAGGTGGATAGACGGATCAAGCAGTTTGCAGCATAGCTGTTAGATAACATTAGTTGACCCCCCACTCCTCCCAGTCTGAAATTAATTTTGTTTTAGAAAAAGTAAAAAAAATTATTTTGCTCCTTGTGAGAGTCCTGATTTTGAACATTTTGTTTTGGTTCCAAATGTCTCAGAATTCACCACAGAGCATCTTATTAAAAAAAAATTCCTGGGGGAGGCACCCCATACCCCCAGCAGGAGGGGATTGCCCCCTCCCGCATCCTCCCACGTCAACCTTTGGCCAATGCCCCTCACTTCTTTTGGGCCCTTACCATGTAGTCAAATTATTTCGGGGGTTTTTCCTCTTGTGCTTGTCACACCCCTGGACAATAAAAATGGTTTTCATCAAAGCTGCCTGCATCACCTAGGATCACAAATGCCTCGGTCACTCAGGATCACAAACTTTGAAGAAAAAGAAAATGCTTCAGTTCTAGCCCTGCCAGTAAATATTATGTTAGTTGCTTAAGTGTAATCAAATATGTAGGCTCCTGCCTGCTAGGCAATGGATTTTTTTCATCTGTAATATATTTATACAATAACCAATGCAAGTCAGATGTAGTACAGAATTGAAGTGGGCCAAATAATGACATTTTTTATTACAAAATGGACTGCTTATCACGCAGCCACTTTGGGAAGAACATTAACAAGAATGTGAGCTCTTCAAAGCAAACCAGGTAGGAACTGAACACATGTACAGCCCTGTCTGACAAGTTTCTCAGAGCCCACATTCCTACAAGCATGATGATAACATATACATCAAGAAGTCGTCATGAACATATAACATATGCAAAGAATACAGACATTCCACCACCAATACACAAATTTAATTACAAACAGGTGAGGCCATTTCTCTCTAGTGACTTCCATTCCAAACTCTCAAGCATGTTCCCTACGCTGCTGTGTCGCCGGTAGTCGTTCATTACGAAGCGGGCTGCTTGTCTCTGGACATTCTCAACTGCTTTGGTGTACTTTTTGGTGGATGGGTCCCATACCGTCGTTGCATACTCCACAATAGGTCTTGCAAATGTCTGGTAACACCGCGATTTGATGGCTTGGGGGCAGCTGCTGATGTTGCACTGTAAGAAAGCCCTGGTGTTGTTGGCCTTTGTTATGTTGTCGATACGGTCATTCCATGTTAATTTCCTGTCGATGGTTACTCCAAGATACTTGGCACCAGTGACCTCCTTCAGAGCTTTCCCATGGATCGAGTAGCAGCTGACTTCTTTCTTCTTCCTTCTGTTGGTGATTCTGATAATCTCGCACTTGTCTGGGTTGAACTCCATCAACCAGTCTGCCTCCCATTTCTGCAACCTGTCGATGTCATCTTGTCATTTATCTGCATCATCTGTTGCGTTGATGTTCCGGTACAGGAGGCAGTCATCAGCAAATAGACGTGCAGTGGAGGATACTTGGTCCAGGAGGTCATTGATGTAACATAGGAAGAGGACGGGGCCGAGAACTGTGCCATGTGGAACGCCTGAGGTGACAGCAGCTGTGAATGACCTTTTGCCTTCGAGGACTACTTCTTGGTTACGGTTACTCAGGAAGCTTTGGATCCAGCCAATGTATTTCCTCGCGCGCCGTAATTATATAGTTTGGCTGTCAGATGGGGATGAGACACTTTATCAAATGCTTTAGAGAAATCCAGCAGCACAGCGTCGATCTGTCCAGCATCATGGAGGTTTTTGGCTAGGTCATCAACTGTTTGGATAAGCTGGGTTTCGCAAGATGTATGTTTGCGGAAGTCATGCTGATAGTCAGTTAGTATGTTGAGGTTTTCCAGGTGGTTCATGAAGTTGCTGTGTATGATGTGCTCCAGAGTTTTGCAGGAAATGCTCGTTAGAGAGATAGGTCTGTAGTTTGATGGTGAACCTCTGTCTCCCTTCTTGTAGACTGGAATAACCCAGGCATGTTTCTACTACCGGCACGGTGCATTGATCAAAGGATGCCTGGTAGATGAGCGTCAGTACTGGTGCAATCTCAACGGCATAGTCTTTCAGGAGCCTGGCAGGAATCGCATCAAGTCCAATGGCTTTATGGGGTTTAACTGCTTCGAGGAGTTTTCTCACGCCAGTTTCACATACTGTGATATCTGGCAAGACACTGTATTTGCTAGTTCCAAGGTTTGGCACGTTGCTCTTGCCTACTTTCGTGAAGACCGATGAGAATTGGGTGTTAAGAATATCAGCTTTAGTCTGGCTATCGCTGTGGACAATGCCATTCTTCTTGAGTGGGGCTACTCCGCTGTTGTCGTTTTTCTTGCTTTTGATGAAAGACCAAAACTTCTTCAGATTGCCCCCATTCCGCTTGCTTTCTCCTATCATGGAGTTAATGTATTGGTAATATGCCTTGCGGCACTCTGATTGAACAAGCTTCTTTGTAGCCCGGTAGTTTGCCATGTCCTGGTCAGACTTGGTTCGCTGGGCCTTCTTGTAGTATTTCTTTTTCTTTCTAGACAGGTTTCTTATCTTGTCATTGGCCCAGGGCTGGTTGTAGCGCTGGGAAGACAGTTTTGTTGGAATGTGATTGGCCAATACGCTTTGACATTTGGTTGTAAATAATGCCCACAATGTTTCCACAGGTGTTTCCGGGTTGTATCGGGTTTGCATCTCTTCAGCAAAAGCAGCTAGATCTTCCTTGATCAGTTCAGTGTCTGCTTTCTTCCATATGTGGATCTTCCTCTGGACAGGTCTTTGTCTTTTTGGCACAATGTCCGAGTTTATGTAGACTGCTGCATCATAATCACTGACCCCTGGTATTGGCTCGCATCTGTTGACGAGGGAAGGTTGATTCGTTAGGAAGACATCTAGGGTGTTGTCAAGTCTTGTCGGGAAGGTGACCATCTGTGATAAGCCCAGCATGGCAAATGTGTCAATGAAGAGTTCATTTATTTATCTGTTTAGTGTACTGATGTTTCGATATGGTGTTTGTTTGCCAATCGAATTCTGGGAGGTTTGTGTCTCCTGCAATCCACAGGGGGCTGTTTGGGAATTTCTTGGCTATGCTTGATATGGCATCACACATACAGTTTGTGTAATCAGAGTTGTTGTTTGTTGGTCTATAAACTCTGAGTACAATGAGTATGAGATGGTCTGAATTTTCACTCCTCCCATTTCGCACGGTGACATTATAGATTAGATATGCATTCTGCGACAAGTCCAGTCTTGATGGCAATCATGACCCCTCCATAACCATCCGCTCTATCATTCCAGAAAGGAGGGTCATACCCAGGTGGCATGAATACTGTTGATATTGGGCTTGAGCCAAGTTTCACATGCAACTATGATGTCAGGTTTTGTATCCTCTACCATATACTGGAATTCAAGCTTCTTTGCACTGATTGACTGTGTATTGACATTAAGCAGACTTATACTACGAAGCTAAATGCCATATCCCAAATTGCCAACATGCCAAAACACAAAAAATTAAAAGGGGAAAATCAAGTGAATTTTGAATATATCTTGACTTGACAATCTGTGTAAACACTTAATTTTTAATTAATTTTTATGCTGACAAAAGCATTCTTTATAATTTCAATTAAGTATTAATCACATTATGTGACACTGTGTTATTTTTCGTTTTATTGCGAAAAGGTGGCTCCCATGTTAATGACATTTTATGTCTTAATGTGATTTCTGTTTGACAAACTTATTACATGTATGGTCTAAACATGTAACCAAAGCATTGGCATTTGCATTTGAATGCATTCCTGGAAAGTGGCATTTGCATTTGACTCAAGTGAAACATTTGCAATGCAAATGCTTTGACATGCATTTGTTAATAAGCCTGTTTCCTTGTACAGTGTATGTTATATTTCTCCTAATCAACCAAAGAATTTGAATACCCCTTGAAGCTGCAATACCACACTGTTCTGAAACTTTCATATCACTTGTTGTTATTCCTAAGTCGTTTTCTTTTACAGTAGTACCTAGAACAGTATCTCCCATTTTATAGTTTACATCCAAGTTCCCATCTCCTGTATGTAGGCATTTACATTTCCCAAAATTGAATAACGTCTGCCATTTTATAGACCATTTAAGTAATTTTGGTAAATAACTTCTTTGGTAAATGTTGTTTATCGCCATCATTGTTAACCTTTCTAAACCCTTTTGTGTCATCTGCAAATTTCAGTACGTTGCTTGTTATATTATCGTCCAAGTCATTGATATATATATATATATATATATATATATATATATTACGAATAATAAAGGTCATAATACTGATCCTTGTGTTACCCCACTCAGAACTGATTTCCAGTTTGAAACATCCCCATCTACTAGCTTTCTGAAAATCTAAATAGATAATATCTACTGGTGATCCCTCGTCTATCTACTTAGTAATTTCTTCAAAAAACATGACATATTTGTTAAGCATGACCTTGCTTTTTGGAATCCATGTTAAGATGGAGTAAATAATTTATGCCTAACAAGGAAGTCCACCATATGGTCTTTAATTAACCTTTCTAATAATTTACAAATCACTTATTTCTGGAACCCTTTTTAAATAATGGTATGATGTTTGCTTCTTTCCATTCAAAAAGAACTCTTTTAATGACAAGTTGAACACTCTTACAAGTGTTACTAACTTGTTCTTCTGTTTCAATTAGTAGTTTTGGGGAATACCATTCACTCCAGGTAATTTGTTATCCTTCATTGTCTTTATTTTCTTAGCTACCATTTCTGGAGTTACAATTAACTGCCCTAAATAGTCCGATTTAGCCTCCAGAAATTGAGCATCTGGAACTGGTTATGAATTAAAATCTTCTTTGGTAAATACTGAACTGAAGGAACCATTTAGGCCTTCTGCCATTAAAGACCTTGTGATATTACATTTCCAGCACTGTCTTCTAGTGGTCCGACCTTGTCTCATACACTTTGTTTGCTCCTGACATATGCATAAAAACTCTTGCTGTCATTTTTTATGTTACATGCTAAGTTTTGCTGATAACGTCTTAGATTTTCTAATTTCAGTCGTAGCTGCATTAAGTGCTTCTTTGTAATTTGTGTAGTCTTCATTGTTTCTGGTACGCCTATAAACCTTCCACATAGTTTGCTTATACTATTTTTCAAATAGCTTCTTTTGACAAATGTTTTTTTCTAGACCGTTTTCCTTGTTTTTTCAAGGGAACAAATTGGTCAATGATACTCACAGTTTCATATTTTAGAATGTTCTAACATTCAATTGCGGTCTTATTCCTCAGCATGTTATTCAAATCTAGCTTTGCTAAGTATTTTCTCATATCTTTATATTTACCTTTGTGGAAGTTTCTCCTGTATGTTTTTTTATTTTTACTTTCTGATTTTACTTTGATGTCAAAATGTATTTGATTATGATCACTGTTACCCAATGGCTCATGTATTTTGACATTGTTCACTAATTCATTTAGTGAAAACAACTATATCAAATATATTCTCTCCTCTGGTTGGTTCTAGTACGTGTTGAGTAAGGAAGCTATTCTGAATTAAAAATAGAAACTGTTGGTCCTCGCCCCACTGTACTAGAGATTTCCATTGTATGTGTCCGTGATTAAAATCTCCCATTATGATACATTTCCCTTTACTCACTTCCTTTATAGCATTTTGTATTGTTGTGTTATCCTCTTCGTTTATGTTTGGACTTCGGTAAACTAATAAAGAGTTAATGTTGAATTTCCTCTAACTATATTGCACCAAACAGCTTCATCACAATCTGCTTCCCTTTCTAGTTTTATTTCATAAGCCTGAATAGATTCTTTAATATATAAAATAACTCCCCCTCCCCTTCTTCCTATTCGATCTCTCCTAATCATTACATATTCTTTCAGTCCTAATTCAGCATCTGATATGTTTTTGTTGGCCCATGATTCAGTTATACCAATGATGTGAGAGTCAATATCTTCTACCATAATGTTTAATTCGTTTTTTTTATTTATTATGCTCCTTGCATTTAGACACGCATTTGTAACCAGCTTCAGAAATGTTTTCCAGACATTTTGTTACTGGTTTGTGTGTACTGGTGGCCTCTTGTCAGTGTTAAAAAGTTTCCTATTTTTAAATGGTCTAAAGTGCATGATAATAATATCAGAGAATATGGAAACAGTACTGCTGTACATCTGGACAAAGTACACGTTCCAGAGTCATTTACATGTACAAACACTAATTGTTCAGACAATTACTAGTTTTCAAGATTACATTGTACCCGGTTGGAATGATTATGTTAAAGAGTTGCACAGTGAAGCCAGAAATTGTTACATTATGTGGCATAATGTGGGAAAACCTAAAGATGGCCCAATTTACCTCATGTAGAGAACTAGGCTACATTTTAAATATCTGCTAAAGCAGCGCCAACAAAGAGAAGAAATGGCTCGTGTAAATGGCAACTTCCATGCATAGTAAAGGTGTGGCATCTTTTTGGGAAAATGTGTCCAAGACATACAAGAAAGTTATTCCCACTGCCACTACTGTCAATGGTGCTAGTTACCCATCTTCCATATCTGGAAAGTACAGTTTGATCATGGACATATATTTATTTCATTGTTGCCATTGTCATTTTGTATTATTTTTGGTATTTAATATTTCAATTTCTTCAGCACTGTGTATTAACAGCTGAGCTACTACCCCCCCCCACCCCCAAAACTGTGCCTGTGAAGAATCGTGATTATGAAAATAATTTCATATAGTTATCTGCAGCTAGAGTAAGCGAAGACAGACACTTTTTGATATTATTATACCTATAAAACAGACGGTAATCGTTTACTTAACTGGCCTAAATTATTAGGGCTTTATGCCGACGGTTTTTACAGCATTTTTGTACCTGAATGCATTCCTTACATCATTCCGCATATGTTCCAGTAAAAAAGTTCATATATTTTTTTTAAATATTGTGTTTTAGGCCACTTTTAATCAGTTTTACACATCAAAACAGCGGAACTGATTGTAAGATAAACATGGCGCGTGTGCGATTTGCGCATTAGTCACGCCTCGGTGCCATCAGAACCGCGAAGGCGATGTTTGTGTGTATTGGGCATACAATTACGCAACGTAAAAAAAATTGAGAACAAAATTGAGAAAATAGGCTCCAAAAATGTTTCAAACGAAGAAATTCTAGAAAAAAAATTAAAACATTCTCCACAGTTTTTATATTAAACGCAACATTTGTAGAGCACATACAATCACTTCTAACGTAATATTTCATATTTATTTAATTAAATATTTGATGTTGCAAATATTATTTGTATGAAAATTAATAATTAAATTTAAAAGAATGCATGGGTTAAATTATCTGTCGTTTAGTGAGCAAGGGTTATTGTTTTTGTAATTAAAACATACTGATGATATTGACTGTCATGTGCATCTTTAAAGGGACAATTCATTGTATGTCATTGTTAATATAATTAAATTAAAAATAATGCAGGGGTCGTTTGGTGAACAAAGGTTTTTTTTTAAATTATGCTGATATTGCATGTCTACATGGTTTCCTTCTGATGGGGAGGGGTATTGTTGGGAGGGAGGGAGGGAGGGAGGGAGGGAGGGAGGGAGGGAGGGAGGGAGGGAGGGAGGGAGGGAGGGAGGGAGGGAGGGAGGTATTCTGTGTTGTCCGTTTTCACAGAAATATCCTGCGGAGAAATCGTGATGTAGTACCGCCTTGCCAGTGATTAATGGGAAGAAGAAGATATAGCTCAAAACAATTTTAATTGTTCATATTAAATAACATTAATTACTTTCTCATAATACATGTGAATTAAAAGCATCCTTTCATTGCGCATACACACGTTCAGCAAAATATATAACGTTAATTAACATATTAATAATTAATTAATCAACGTGCTACACTATTGTAACTGCTAGTGTGATTTTGACGTGTAATAAATAAAACACAACAGTTTACAGTTATTTAGCTTTCTTAGAGGGATGGAGTCGTCATAGAGTATTCAGTATCCTTGCCACAATAATTACGTAAAAACATAAATGTATTATTATCATTATGGGACTACATAACTTTTTATTATCATTACAAGCCATCATTGTCAGTTTCATTATCATTACCATCAATGGCCAGTTATATGTAAAGAACTCCATGAACCAACTATTGTAAAAGTGTCTTATATTTATTTGAAGGAAAATCGCTAAGTAGCAATGGTGTTTTAAAGGTGTCTGCTGGTGTAACTCATACGGCTGCTTGGCAGAAATAAGGTAAATTGCTGTAGGAAATCCTTGTCCAAGCCTAAATAATAACACTATTTAGTAAGTATTTATGTCATGTGGCTTTCTTCCGCGCACCGAGGGCCTCGGTCCGAGGCAGTTGCACAAAAGAAATTGTATGGCATTTGCACGAACTGCCATGACGGGCGCATAACCGTCGAATACACATTAAATGCACAGGTTTGTGTATCCACTGGATGTGAGCTGTGAATGTGTTGTCAGTCATTTGATCAAGAAATGTGTATTCAGAAACATCCAGTGATACTACAACTGCACATAGACACAGCATATACGACAAAAGGAATACATATGTGGTTTGGTTACTCACCAGTTTAGAATTATTGAAAAAACTAAATAAGTAATAAAATAAATAAATAAGTAAATTATTTAAATGAACATGTTAATGTAAAGAGATTATATTAAATTGTAAATTTATATCAGTTGACTTAAATTTATATAAATTGACTTAATTAAATTAAAGTACTCCTTCAATCCCTCCTTAAAGTTGCGCATGCGCATGACATGCAATATCATCAGTATATTTTTTTATTACAAAAACAATAACCTTTGTTCACCAAACGACAGATAATTAACCCATGCATTCTTTTCAATTTAGTTATGTTAACAATGACATACAATGAGTTGTCCCTTTAAAGTTGCATATGCGCATGACATGCAATATCAACAGTATAATTTTTAATTACAAAAACAATAGTCTTTGTTCACCAAACGACAGATAATATGAATTCAATGAAATAAATTTTTATTATATTAACAATGCAATGAGATGTCCCCTTGTAGTTGCGCATGCGCATAACATCTAATATCAACCAAATAATTTATGGAAAAAAAAACAATATTTGTAACATCAAATATTTAATTAAATAAAAGATGAAATATTACGTTACAAGTGACTGTATGTGCTCTACAAATGTTGCGTTTAATATAAAAACTGGGGAGAATATTTTAATTTTTTGTAGATTTCTTTTGTTTGAAACATTTTTTGAGCTTACTTTCTCTTTTTTATCTTTTAATTTTTTTACGATGCATAATTGTACGCGCGATACACACGAAGATCGCCGTGACTAATACGCAAATCGCACACGCACCATGTTTATCATGCAATTGGTTTTGCTGTTTTGATGTGTAAAACTGATTAAAAGTGGCCTAAAACACAATATTTTTAAAGAATATATGAATTTTTTTGTGTGGAATATATGCGGAATGATGTAAGGAACGTATTCAGGTACAAAAATGCTGTAAAAACCGTCAGCATAAACCTCTAATAATTTAGGCCAGTTAAGTAAACGATTACCAAACAGACATACATGTTGGGCCTACTTAGCTTAGCCTTTACAGAGCTTTACACACAGTGACACAGTTACTCACTGATTCAGGCTCTTTAACCGGTATATATGTAAATTTGCAACATCACTGAACAATTATTAACCAATTAATTACAATACCAAGAAACTTACCATGTTTGAAACAATCACCTGTGAAATGCCTGGAGCAGATCTTGGCATTGTCAGCATCGAAGCTGCTGTCCATTCTTATTGATGCCAATGATGGCATGCAGCAAACGGGCTCTCCATTCGGTTCCCTTCGGTAGACAATCCTCTGCATTTTGCACTTGTGCAAGCGCAATCGACTATGGCATGCAGCAGTTGCTGCCAACGCTTTTTGACATTTTGATCTGTGCAACTCGAACGCCATTTACATTCAACCGGCGACGCCGGAAGTAAACAACTCAATTTGTCCGCGGTGGGCGCAAAATCGAACTCGTTCGCGCAGATAATGCAATAAGTATTTCATCCTACATGATACAGCTGTGAAAAGGCTTCTGTCAAAATCTGCATAATAGTTCGCAGTTAAAACCTTGTAAACAATATTTTCATATACATAATAATGCTAATGACCTATACATGTCAATCATGCTTAGATACCAAGTTTTAAAATGTCTCTGTCGGGTATATATTGGTTTTTTTTCTTTTTACCAACTGCCCCTGTATAAATGTGCAACATAAGTGAAAAATAGCACTGTTTACAGTTTTCTTGCAACCAAAATAATGGATGCACTGGTGTGAATGACCCCCACACAGGTTGAGAACATTTAGTACTTCCACAATATGTCCAAAAAATTACATTAACATTAATATTAGTAATTTATTTAAGCCAGGTACACTTTTAATCAAAACCGAAAAAAAACGTGTTTTGGAAATGTTGACGGGGGTCTCTTTAAAGTGCTCTAACATGAAAATTAATTAACCAACAGCCACACAACTGATTCCATGATGCATCTTAATAATATATCTTTCCAATGATCATCATCCTACATGATACACATGTCAAAAATTCATCTGGCATCAGCATGTCTTCAGCTGTGAACATTCTTCTGTAAAGATACATAAAAGTTTGCAGTTTTTAAAAATCTTGTAAAAAATATTGTTCACATATATAATAATGCTAATGATCTGTTCATGTCAAACATGCTTAGAAGTAGATAGTGAAGTAAAATAGAAGTAAATATATATCTGTAGGGTATATACTGTGGTTGTTTTTTACTTTTTACCAACCGCCCCTGTAAAAATGTGCAAAATAAGTGAAAAATAACACTGTTTAAAGCTCTCTTGCAACAAAAATAATGGATGCACTGGTATGAATGACCCCCACACAGGTTCAGAACATTGAGTACTTCCACAATATGTAAAAAACAAATACATTAACATTAATATTAGTAATTTTTTTTTTACCAGATACACTTTTTTGATCAAAACAGAAAAAACGTGTTTTGAAAACATTGATGGGGGGTGTCTTTAAAGTGCTCTAAAATGATAAACTAATTAACATACAGCGATACAACTGATACCATGATGTATCTTAATAATAGGCCTTTCCAACGATGTATAATACTTTGCAATAACTTAATTATCTCAAAATGGTCCAGCGTAGCTAATGATGGGACATCTGCCGAACATTTTAAACATTTAAGAAACTGCTTAATCGAGGTGTTCCTATATTGCTCATACGTATTCTCTTATACTGGTACAGAATCCAAATGTTCTGTATTAAATGGGGTACCATGACCTCCAGATTTTTTGAGGTGTTTGAACAAGGTGGGTTATTATCACTATATTTATTTACAGTATATGTGGGTGATTTAAGTAATACATTAAAAAATGCTGGTATTGGATGTCACATTAACAACTGCTGTGCTAACCATGTGTTTTATGTAGATGGTTTATGTGTGATTGTACCTAGTCCCTGTGGTCTACAGGCTTTACTGAATATATTATGGTTTTGAAACTGATATTTTATATAACCATATAAAATCGATATGTATGGTTGTCAAACCACATGGCTATCAACTAAAATGTCCCAATGTTTATTTGAATAACAACAAACTTGAATATGTTGAACAGACCAAATATTTAGGTGTAACATTTTTTATTGATCTGACGGATGACGAAGATATGTTAAGACATCTGCATAGTTTTTATGCCAAATCTAATAGTATCATACGGAAATTTCACAAACTGAAACTGAAAGTTGCCTACAACAACATGCATAGACAAATTTGAGGATACAATAGGTGGGACAGTGCCATTTGTATGTTTGTTAACAATTCCATTGATAATTTTGAAGCCCCATTCATTTGGCTATTGTGCAAAAATATATATGGTTTTAGAAAACGGGTTTATGATATTGAAAATAATTTGATAAAATGTATGAACACTTGTACAAATATTCTTAATGGATCCATATGGTCTAGGTGGGCACAAGCACTTTTATTGTGTACATGTTATTTTACATCCCATTTATATATTTAAAATGATTTATTCATACATATATATATATATATATATATATATATATATATATATATATATATATATATATATATTTGAACATAATAAAAAATGTATGTACATGTATACTTGCTTGTATATGGGTTTATTTACCTGAAGAAAATGGTATATTATAATTGTAACACCTCATTCTCACCTGATCTGTGTTTCTAGGTAGTAAAGTTCGACTGTGGCATGGATGAGAAGAATCCGCTTGAATCAGTTCTTTTCTATGACAAGAACAACCCCGAAACGGCTAAGGCTAGAATTAGCAAGGAACCGGTGAGCAAGCTGATTCAACGAGTTCCACGCACTGATTCATGTTCTTGTGTGCTGTGATTGAGACGAGATCATTGGAAGTTAATTGATCAAATACAGACATGTCATCAAAACATTCTCTTACTAAAGCTATTGTACCAAAGCCTTGTACCAAAAATAGGATCCCATGAGATTCGTTTGCTAAAAGCGATTGTTTTGCATGAATGTTTTCTTTAGGGTCTAGGTAAACAAAAAATCAAAGGTGGGAATTTTACTTTTCATTTTTAAAGTTTTTATGGGGTCTCAAACACACATACCCCAAGTGCCTTTATTTTACACGTATCTGCCAAATTGGCTGTCCATACATGAACAAGAGTTTGCACGCACAACACGTGGCACTGGCGAGCTGGCCAATGGTTTGCATAATTTTGACATTTATATCCTAGCTGGATCTATTTATGTATATCTTATATCATATTTAATATATCTTTATGTATATCTTATATCATATGGACCATTTTGTACCTGGTAAAATGGGTTCATTTTAATTCCAAAACGAGTGATAAAAACACCTGTGAACTGGTTGGGGCCACATTCGCTATATTTGATATAATATAAAATTTTGCCAAAAACGCTTTTTTTCAAATCATCGATGTTCTGATTCAATAACAGTTATTTCATCTGTTGAATGCAAAAAAATTGTTAGACAAGTTGTTTTGAGGGGAAAGCTACGTTTATTGGTTCGAATATTTATCATGTCGAATTTGAGTCTATGCATACTATTATAGTATGGAATGCCATTCACGACATTGTTCACAATTTTGTTGTCATGGGCTAGTGATGATAGTTCTTGCTTAGTTTGTTATTGAGAAATATATAGTTAGTAAAACACAGTATTACATTTTAACTGTGTATGTTCTTAATTAATGATATTAAAATAACTAAAAGTGTAATAATATATTGTGTATTTTGTACGATACAAATAATATAGAGTGCCTAGTAAGAAGTTATATATATTTTCAGGCGGTATCTGTGACAGTGCTTCTGGTGGGGTTATAACACTATACGCCATCACTGTAACAGATGAACGTCTAAAAATGGCTGCACAAACATGTATAATTTGCAATCAAGAGAGCCAGGAAGGATGTACCTGGGTAAAAATGGGTAAAATATGGTGAAGCACAATATACCTTGCTCACTGAAAATTTTGAACGATTTTCTTCAAGTGAACTCGAACAAATAAAATACCACACAGACTGTTATAAGAGTGTCGTTCATAAAAGGATGCTAGAAAAAGCAGAAAAGAGATTCCGTGATCCATCTTCCCGTGAACTACTACAAGTAACGCTGGCAAAGATTGGGCATCCATCAAAATGAAATGATGTGAGTGGAGATGTGGGCTGGGTACGAAAACGCAGTAGAACTGATCCTAAGTGCAAGTCGTGTGCATTTCAATGTGAAAACCCCACCGAAGACAAGCTGCACATTGTACAAACTGATGACATGGGCAAACTGTTTAATAACATTAAAGAAAGGACAAATGACGACAGGGCTTGTCACTGCTATCCGTCCAAATATGGTGGACAAACTGGGGACACCATCGGGAACTACGAGATGACAGTCACACCAAGATCACTCTTTGCCACAGATCAAACACTACTGATTCCGAGTGACAAAAGTTCCTTTATGAAGGAAGTAGAGCAATATTCACCACCACCACCACTCTGTAAACTCGGTAATAACCATAGCACCACAGCCATATGCAATCATGCAGCCCCAATTGACCCCGAGCAACACAGTCGAGCTGACAGCACCGAGATGCATTTGGGAGTGGACATGCTTACAGAAGACATGCCAGAACCACCACAGATTGACAGAGACAATGTCATCATTATTGATGGACAAGGTGCCATGTAAAGCATGACAAAATACGTGACTTTGGTGATGCATTCATTAAGCGAATCGACAGACTGATGAAGGGTTACTCAAAAGGTTGAATTATATTTGACAGGTATATCACTGTCGTTGAAGGAGAAAACATGGGCCAAGAGAGCAGGAACTACACCGCCAGTCAAGTTCATCATACAAGACTCAATGAACACTGGCAAAGTGCCCATGAAACTACTGTTGTCCCATGTTGACACCAAGTCCCAACTGACAGAATATCTTGGCAAATGACTGCTGGGGCATTTTGCTATGAGTGAACAACAACATACACTAACAAAGATAACATTTTGCTATGAGTGAACAACAACATACACTAACAAAGACAACATTTTGCTATGAGTGAACAAGGGCTTGTTGTCTTTGGAACAACAACATACACTAACAAAGACAACATTTTGCTATGAGTGAACAACAACATACACTAACAAAGACAACATTTTGCTATGAGTGAACAACAACATACACTAACAAAGATAACATTTTGCTATGAGTGAACAAGGGCTTGTTGTCTTTGGAACAACAACATACACTAACAAAGACAACATTGTTAAAAAGAACTATTGACCCACAGTCACGAGGAGGCTGACACTCAAATATCCCTACATGTGATTGATGTCACAACACAAGGTACATCAATTAGAGATATTTATGTGTGGTCTCCAGACACAGACGGGTTCCTGCTGCTGATGGATCTTGTTGCAACTTGCACAATACACGTATCAGGTCAACTAAAGCTACGAACTGACAGAGGAAATTTCTACCGAACAACTGACATAAATGAAAGATGTGCTGTAATTGGAGTTTAAAAGTCAAAGGCATTAGTCGGATTCCATAACTTCACGGGTGCAGATTGGGGTGGAAAATTCTTCAACATATCAAAGAAGACATGGATAGTGAAGTTTCTAGCACTCGCACCCGATGACGAAATTGTAAAAACATTCCAGTCATTTGGATGTTTGGAAGAAGAAACTGTCACCAAACACATCGAGAGGTTTGTCTGCAATGTGTATTCCAGCAGGATTTCCTGCACGACAGTCTCGGAACTACGATGGGGGCTTTTCAGGATAAAAAGCTTTGGAGGTGAAAAACTCCCCCCCAACACTAAACACCTCACGTTGACAGAGCTCACTTCAGACGAGACAAATCATACAAAGAACTCTTCCACTTCCACTCCCCAATGGCAATGGATGGGAACAGGATACTGTCACCCGTGAGATGTTTGGCTAAGCCAGCTCATCTTGTTGTTCTAGAGCTGGTTAGATGCGAATGTAAGGGTTCGTGCAGAGGGAAGACCAACTGTTTGTGTCATAAGAATGGCTTACCTTGCACGGCGTTGTGCAAGTGCGTGGACTGCGGAAACAACGGAATATAGGTTAACCCACGAAGAAGACATGTAAAAGTGGCAACATGGTTTTGGTCAAAACAGCGAGATGTTCTGTCTGGAATTTCTTATTTTTTACACTGAAGGGAATTTTTTTTTCTCACTAAATACTTATGTCATAGATGGACTGTGACTGTTGAGTTGTCCAAATACGTTGTTTTTTCTCCTTGTGAATGCCTACACTTTGTTTGACTGCCTCTTGACATGCCTGGTTTGAGTAAACCTACCAGGGACTTACGTCCACACCAGTATAACTATCCTGGTGTTATGTGTGATGTAAATTGGATATCAGAGTACAATTTCATGTTTACTGCAATAAATTCAAAGATATTCAAGATATTGAAATCACATTCGTACAATCATTGGGCTAGTGTCTCTTAAACGTCCATTGTTTATTTCAGATATATATATATATTTTTTTTCTAAAATTTTTCTTTATTAACATTGTTGTTGGCATATTGGGCAATAATACAGGCACTTGCTGTAGGTATGTTTGAGACCCCATGAAAAAAAATGAAAAGTAAAATTGCCACCCTTGATTTTCTGCTTACTTAAACCCCAAAGAAAACATTCATGCCAAAAAAATACATACATACATATGAATGGCATAACACAATGGTTGTGGTTAGTATTGTAACACAGGTCTGCCGGGGTGAAGTGTAAAACGCTTTGAGTAGTCCCAGGGACCAGACAACACGTTATACAGCTATACACTTTGTATATACACACAGTGGATACATTCACAAATCTGTATAGCTACACACTGGATATAGCTTTATGTATATACATGCAGTGGATATTCCCCGTGTTTCCCCTGGTATATGACAAGCGAAGTGGGCTACCTCACTGTCTTTTCACCAACACGCCCAACATACGCGTGGTAGCGTAGAGGTTAGAAAGTTGGGCTCTCAATCGAGAGAACCCGGGTTCGAATCCTCCTGCTGCCGTTTCAAAGCTTCGGTAATTTTGTTCATCCCACATTGCCACAGTTCACTCAGTTGTATAAATGAGTACCTGGCTACAGACGGAGATAAATATCGGAATTAATTGTCTTTGCACAGTAATTGCAGCATGGCTGAATGCTTCCCAGAGAAGTCGCAATGGCGTTGGAATGAACAGATCTTGCACATCGTTTTACTCAGGGGAACATGGCATCTGCATATCTTTGTTGTATGTGAAACTTATTAATACAAGTCATTTACTTACTATGTTTACTTACTCGTGTTTATACATTGACTGATCTTTGTTGCATGTGAAACTTCACAGTTATCAATACATTTACTTACTATGTTTACTTACACGGTGAAACGTGTTTTCTGTGCCAGGTATCGCCGATGCTGCCGACCACCTTCTGTGAATGCATCCTACGGTTCTTCTGGAAGAAGTCTGACGCCGACCCAAACATCGGGCGTCAGGCCTTTAAGGCTTGGCTGAAGGAAAGTGAAGATTGGTGGAACAGTGAAGAATTTTGGAAGCGTTCTGTGTAACATCTGTCCTGGTGCCAACGATTCGTTCGCTTTCCTGACGCAGACAACCACTTTAGAAATATCAACACACAGTGCATGGTTTAAAAAATGTCCAGGCGAAACGCGAACAAACCATCTACAATGTAGATACCTTGGACGTGATAGTGATGCCTTGCCAAAGGGTAAACCTGATATATGGAGTGTTTGCACGATATTAACTTTATTTGTTTTTCTAACAGCTTTAAAAAGTAATTTGTGATGTCTGCGCAAATCACTTGTCGATATGTGTCTGTTTTGTTATCGCAATGTTTAATTTAGTTTATGGTTTTATTTATATAACTGTTTCGTTGAAATGTGAACCAGCCATCTACAGTGTGGATACCTTGGACGTGATGGTGATGCCTTGCCAAAGGGTAAACCTGATATATGGAGTGTTTGCACAATATTAACTTTATTTGTTTTTCTAACAGCTTTAAAAAGTAATTTGTGATGTCTGCACAAATCACTTGTTGATAGGTGTCTATTATGTTATCGCAATGTTTAATTTATTTTATGGTTTTATACCTTTCGTTTTTGGAACACTAAATATATTATATTGAGTTTAGTTAGAACCAAACTTTTATGAGCTTTTCCGCTACATTAATTAGTATCCACCATAATTTATATGATGCCTGCCTTATTCCTTTAGCAATGCAGTGATACACTTTAATTTTATTGGTTTGTTGTTGTATAACCTGATTATAGGTTTGATTGGATTGTGAAATAAATTTGTTTACTGTGTTCTTCCCAGTACATCAACAATAAACTATCTCACGTAGTACTCGGTTATTTGCATCTACCAATAATATTCTAAGAGAAATTGTGTTTACCTTGCGGTTCCAAAAAACTTTCAGACATTCATCACTGGTACATAGTGCTCCTTCCAATGCTAAACTTTTGTTGCGAGTCGTGTGCTTAATTTACTTAAAACTGAGCAGTCGTGCAATGTATGCTGGACCACAACTCAATGTATGCTGGACCACAACTCAATGTATGCTGAGTGCTACTGTATAATGTCAGTGATACTTGCAGTGACTTCTTAGTTCAATAGGAATGAAGTTACTATATTATCTTCAGAAAAATTCAGTCTTAAACTCAATATTTTATGAATTTAAACTTTCATAATGAGAATGTGGGACAAGTCTTATGATCACCATATTTGCACTGTGCAGTCCTTTATTAAATAAAACACGTATTAAATTTTAGGATGTTCCGTCTCATTCAGTTTATGCTGCAGCTGATATATCACTGTTTTGTCTAATTATTTTTTCTTCCAAATTGGCGAGTAACAAAGTTATGAAACTATTATGAATTATTATTATGCAACAGCAAATAACAACGGCTACTAAGAGTACCTTATTGACACAAAAACTGGAAAAGGTCTTATGTCTGAACTTCGAGCACTGCCAAATAGAAAAAAATTAAAAACATTACTTAATTCTTAAAATATAAATGGATTACGACAACTGGTCACATAATTCTGCTTCTAAAGGGGAGTTATTTAAGGGTGATTTGATTGCACTTGCTGCTTTATGTAAACAAATGTTTGTGTGTCAATAACTTAATTTATAAAATGACAAAAGGGAGCAAGTGACACAAAGTCACCAAATAAACAGTAAAAATAACACCAAATAACAAAAAGTACTAATAATTTCTATAAATACACTTAGTTAAATAGTCCAAAGATTCGTGTACAATTACTGTGCACAAGAAAGCAAACAAAAATATATGTTTTGTCCGATATTAAAAAAAAAACATCGTCACTTGCTACCTTTTGTCATTTCACGGCAGTATATTGTAAAATGCAAGGTCACGAATTTAAACACCAAACACACACAAACACACACATTACAGCCCTTGTACCTCTACAGAAGGGGTGGCCTTATGAGAGGGGACTACTGGCACAGTAAAGTACAAACACACACATTACAGCCCTTGCACCTCTGCAGAACAGGTGAGCTTATAAGAGGGAACTACTGGCACAGTAAAGTACAAACACACACATTACAGCCCTTGTACCTCTACAGAACGGGTGACCTTATAAGAGGGGACTACTGGCACAGTAAAGTACAAACACACACATTACAGCCCTTGCACCTCTACAGAACGGGTGACCTTATAAGAGGGGACTACTGGCACAGTAAAGTACAAACACACACACACATTACAGCCCTTGCACCTCTACAGAACGGGTGACCTTATAAGAGGGGACTACTGGCACAGTAAAGTACAAACACACACATTACAGCCCTTGCACCTCTACAGAACGGGTGACCTTATAAGAGGGGACTACTGGCACAGTAAAGTACAAACGCACACATTACAGCCCTTGCACCTCTGCAGAACGGGTGAGCTTATAAGAGGGAACTACTGGTACAGTAAAGTACAAACACACACATTACAGCCCTTGTACCTCTGCAGAACGGGTGATCTTATAAGAGGGGACTACTGGCACAGTAAAGTACAAACAAATGCAAAACTAAATTGCTATAGTAACAATTAGTTGGAATTTGAAAAGTATTTGAATTGTGTACAATTTCAGACACAGTAGCAATGGAATGATTTGGGTGTCCATGTCATTCTGCACTCATCAAAGAAGGAACAACGCATTGCCAGAAGATAAAATTAGTTAACTTCCTAGTATGTGAAAGCCAAGGATTTCATCCATAGATTTATTTTATTATAAATTAGCTTTCATGAAAGTTAAAACAGTCAGAATGATGACACGTTAATGCGTATTTTCATATATATTCATGATCAAAATGTGTCATTGACAAGTTGAAAGCACTGAATATAAGGCCACAGTTTTTTATTTTTAGGTTTACGGATTTTTACAGTCATGTCTAACATTGGAGGAGGGAAAAAATCAAAAATGTTTTACTGTCATGTCAAACACAGGATGGGTGAAAAGGAGACAGGAGAGATGAAGGGAAAGGGTTAATCAAGGCCAGTTTTTTTAAGGTTTTGCATGGATTATTGCAATAGTGTTTAAGGTAGCTGGGGCGGATATTATATATGCATGTCTTGAATTGATTATAGTTTCAGTTTTTAAGATAAATTAACAATTTCGTCACAGATTGTAGATTAAATACTACATAATATTCCAGATTAATAACATTTGCAGTTTTTCATTTATTTGGTTATGTTAGAAGATTTTTATTACATTTTTGTAAATGTAAAAAAATAGCCCCAAAATGCGAAATTATTTTGTTCTGAGAAAATCCCCAAATAAATGAATGACACACACATATAAGTATGACAGTGTCACTGATAACTTTAAGATATATTTGGGTTAACATAAACGAATTACGTCTGCTACACCACCATGATTGAATTTAGCAAGTTGAATGACAGCTTAAAGTAAAGGTCGTGGATATTGCACCGACAGTCGGTCCATTATTAACGCACGACTATTGCACCGACAGTCGGTTCATTAACGCACGACAATTGCACCGACAGTCAGTTAATTAAGGCACGGCTATTGAGTAGTGTACCGACAGTCGATTCAGGAAGGTGCGCGCTAGTTAGTAAATTGCAAAGATCTGGGCGATAATGCATGATTAACGATGTTTTGCTGATAAATAAAATTATTATTATAGTGATCTCTATGCTCAGCGGCAGAGCTACGTGGTAAACGAGCTATAGTGGATCACTCCATTTGTTGTGTATTTAGCCATTTTAAGGATTGTGTCTGCTGATGTAAAATGGTAGTTGTCCGCAGGGGTGATTAGCGTGACATCCGGCCTGCGTGACACCCGGCCTCCTGTCATAGCAACAGCCCTTGGCGTCTGCGTCTATTGCATATAACCAATCCGCTAACTACTGTATGGAGCAGTAGTCGTCCTGGACTTAGTCTTTTCACACACATTCACTTTTGTTATTTAAATCAATAATTTGATGTATTAGTTTACATGCTAGATACTTCGTTTGGATTAAGGTAGATTAATATCACGTCTCAGTAATTAATAAAATAGTATATCTGGAATTTTGTTACAATTACTTGTTTGACCACACCATAGAATACATATATAAATATATACGAATTATATATATATATATATATATATATATACATATAATATATGTACTGGTATAACAACATTGATTAAATGCAAGACAGTACTGTAGTAAAACATCAGAGTAGTTTTATTAACTTATAAACATTATACAGTATGAAACAGCAGTAGATACATATCTCCATAGAAATCACCAAATGTTAAACATTTGTAGAACATACATACATGCATGGAACTCACTAAATATAAAACGTGTACAAGTGTATATAAATGTACATAGAAAGATAAACCAGTTTCTTTACACAGCACTTTACAAAAAACATCTGATCATAGCATTTTTTTCTCAGGTATATTCTATACAATGAGCAGAAAATAGTACACAAGTTGTGTACATGGAACATGCTAAAATTTTGCATATAGAGAGTAGAAAACGCACATAAAGTCAACACCACAAGTCATTTTTTTTTCCGTTCCTGTCGCAGTGTTTCAATCATGTGGAGAAAGTAGTGTTTAAGAGAACAGGCTCCCCGTAACATTTAACCTTAGAATGAATAGAGGGTAGAGTAATAACAATTATTTGTTTATATTATTTTACTGTTAGTTATAATAAAACATTGCAAATCATGTGTATTCTTTTTTTTAATAATTTCTGCAAAATACAGTTAATTAATGTTACAGTTAAACTCATGTACTACGTGGACAATGTTCACGACTTAATACAACGGGGCCAAATAACTTAACTATACTGTCTCTGTCTGGAGTTATTTGCATCTACCAATAATATTCTAAGAGAAATTGTGTTTACCTTGCGGTTCCAAAAAACTTTCAGACATTCATCACTGGTACATAGTGCTCCTTCCAATGCTAAACTTTTGTTGCGAGTCGTGTGCTTAATTTACTTAAAACTGAGCAGTCGTGCAATGTATGCTGGACCACAACTCAATGTATGCTGGACCACAACTCAATGTATGCTGAGTGCTACTGTATAATGTCAGTGATACTTGCAGTGACTTCTTAGTTCAATAGGAATGAAGTTACTATATTATCTTCAGAAAAATTCAGTCTTAAACTCAATATTTTATGAATTTAAACTTTCATAATGAGAATGTGGGACAAGTCTTATGATCACCATATTTGCACTGTGCAGTCCTTTATTAAATAAAACACGTATTAAATTTTAGGATGTTCTGTCTCATTCAGTTTATGCTGCAGCTGATATATCACTGTTTTGTCTAATTATTTTTTCTTCCAAATTGGCGAGTAACAAAGTTATGAAACTATTATGAATTATTATTATGCAACAGCAAATAACAACGGCTACTAAGAGTACCTTATTGACACAAAAACTGGAAAAGGTCTTATGTCTGAACTTCGAGCACTGCCAAATAGAAAAAAATTAAAAACATTACTTAATTCTTAAAATATAAATGGATTACGACAACTGGTCACATAATTCTGCTTCTAAAGGGGAGTTATTTAAGGGTGATTTGATTGCACTTGCTGCTTTATGTAAAAAAATGTTTGTGTGTCAATAACTTAATTTATAAAATGACAAAAGGGAGCAAGTGACACAAAGTCACCAAATAAACAGTAAAAATAACACCAAATAACAAAAAGTACTAATAATTTCTATAAATACACTTAGTTAAATAGTCCAAAGATTCGTGTACAATTACTGTGCACAAGAAAGCAAACAAAAATATATGTTTTGTCCGATATTAAAAAAAAAACATCGTCACTTGCTACCTTTTGTCATTTCACGGCAGTATATTGTAAAATGCAAGGTCACGAATTTAAACACCAAACACACACAAACACACACATTACAGCCCTTGTACCTCTACAGAAGGGGTGGCCTTATGAGAGGGGACTACTGGCACAGTAAAGTACAAACACACACATTACAGCCCTTGCACCTCTGCAGAACAGGTGAGCTTATAAGAGGGAACTACTGGCACAGTAAAGTACAAACACACACATTACAGCCCTTGTACCTCTACAGAACGGGTGACCTTATAAGAGGGGACTACTGGCACAGTAAAGTACAAACACACACATTACAGCCCTTGCACCTCTACAGAACGGGTGACCTTATAAGAGGGGACTACTGGCACAGTAAAGTACAAACACACACACACACATTACAGCCCTTGCACCTCTACAGAACGGGTGACCTTATAAGAGGGGACTACTGGCACAGTAAAGTACAAACACACACATTACAGCCCTTGCACCTCTACAGAACGGGTGACCTTATAAGAGGGGACTACTGGCACAGTAAAGTACAAACGCACACATTACAGCCCTTGCACCTCTGCAGAACGGGTGAGCTTATAAGAGGGAACTACTGGTACAGTAAAGTACAAACACACACATTACAGCCCTTGTACCTCTGCAGAACGGGTGATCTTATAAGAGGGGACTACTGGCACAGTAAAGTACAAACAAATGCAAAACTAAATTGCTATAGTAACAATTAGTTGGAATTTGAAAAGTATTTGAATTGTGTACAATTTCAGACACAGTAGCAATGGAATGATTTGGGTGTCCATGTCATTCTGCACTCATCAAAGAAGGAACAACGCATTGCCAGAAGATAAAATTAGTTAACTTCCTAGTATGTGAAAGCCAAGGATTTCATCCATAGATTTATGTTATTATAAATTAGCTTTCATGAAAGTTAAAACAGTCAGAATGATGACACGTTAATGCGTATTTTCATATATATTCATGATCAAAATGTGTCATTGACAAGTTGAAAGCACTGAATATAAGGCCACAGTTTTTTATTTTTAGGTTTACGGATTTTTACAGTCATGTCTAACATTGGAGGAGGGAAAAAATCAAAAATGTTTTACTGTCATGTCAAACACAGGATGGGTGAAAAGGAGACAGGAGAGATGAAGGGAAAGTGTTAATCAAGGCCAGTTTTTTTAAGGTTTTGCATGGATTATTGCAATAGTGTTTAAGGTAGCTGGGGCGGATATTATATATGCATGTCTTGAATTGATTATAGTTTCAGTTTTTAAGATAAATTAACAATTTCGTCACAGATTGTAGATTAAATACTACATAATATTCCAGATTAATAACATTTGCAGTTTTTCATTTATTTGGTTATGTTAGAAGATTTTTATTACATTTTTGTAAATGTAAAAAAATAGCCCCAAAATGCGAAATTATTTTGTTCTGAGAAAATCCCCAAATAAATGAATGACACACACATATAAGTATGACAGTGTCACTGATAACTTTAAGATATATTTGGGTTAACATAAACGAATTACGTCTGCTACACCACCATGATTGAATTTAGCAAGTTGAATGACAGCTTAAAGTAAAGGTCGTGGATATTGCACCGACAGTCGGTCCATTATTAACGCACGACTATTGCACCGACAGTCGGTTCATTAACGCACGACAATTGCACCGACAGTCAGTTAATTAAGGCACGGCTATTGAGTAGTGTACCGACAGTCGATTCAGGAAGGTGCGCGCTAGTTAGTAAATTGCAAAGATCTGGGCGATAATGCATGATTAACGATGTTTTGCTGATAAATAAAATTATTATTATAGTGATCTCTATGCTCAGCGGCAGAGCTACGTGGTAAACGAGCTATAGTGGATCACTCCATTTGTTGTGTATTTAGCCATTTTAAGGATTGTGTCTGCTGATGTAAAATGGTAGTTGTCCGCAGGGGTGATTAGCGTGACATCCGGCCTGCGTGACACCCGGCCTCCTGTCATAGCAACAGCCCTTGGCGTCTGCGTCTATTGCATATAACCAATCCGCTAACTACTGTATGGAGCAGTAGTCGTCCTGGACTTAGTCTTTTCACACACATTCACTTTTGTTATTTAAATCAATAATTTGATGTATTAGTTTACATGCTAGATACTTCGTTTGGATTAAGGTAGATTAATATCACGTCTCAGTAATTAATAAAATAGTATATCTGGAATTTTGTTACAATTACTTGTTTGACCACACCATAGAATACATATATAAATATATACGAATTATATATATATATATATATATATACATATAATATATGTACTGGTATAACAACATTGATTAAATGCAAGACAGTACTGTAGTAAAACATCAGAGTAGTTTTATTAACTTATAAACATTATACAGTATGAAACAGCAGTAGATACATATCTCCATAGAAATCACCAAATGTTAAACATTTGTAGAACATACATACATGCATGGAACTCACTAAATATAAAACGTGTACAAGTGTATATAAATGTACATAGAAAGATAAACCAGTTTCTTTACACAGCACTTTACAAAAAACATCTGATCATAGCATTTTTTTCTCAGGTATATTCTATACAATGAGCAGAAAATAGTACACAAGTTGTGTACATGGAACATGCTAAAATTTTGCATATAGAGAGTAGAAAACGCACATAAAGTCAACACCACAAGTCATTTTTTTTTCCGTTCCTGTCGCAGTGTTTCAATCATGTGGAGAAAGTAGTGTTTAAGAGAACAGGCTCCCCGTAACATTTAACCTTAGAATGAATAGAGGGTAGAGTAATAACAATTATTTGTTTATATTATTTTACTGTTAGTTATAATAAAACATTGCAAATCATGTGTATTCTTTTTTTTAATAATTTCTGCAAAATACAGTTAATTAATGTTACAGTTAAACTCATGTACTACGTGGACAATGTTCACGACTTAATACAACGGGGCCAAATAACTTAACTATACTGTCTCTGTCTGGAGTAAACTAACTGTCACACTGGCAAACATTACATACATATGTACAGCTCTGTTGCTTAGCACTAACTACACTCTGAACACATTTCCAGGCATCTGCGGTAAAGAACCGCCTGATGGTCGCAAGACAAACATTGTCACTAACACAAGCATTGTCCACCTGCTCGGGTATGGTCTCTACCATGTCTTCCGTCAACTTACTCAAGTTACTGCCAGCAAGGGCAACAATGACGTGGTTGGGGGACACAAACCATGACAACATTCTTTCCTCCTTCCTGCTTGGCACCAGATTGATGAATGCCACGCATCCCACCCGCAGCTTCTTCTTTGGTAATCCTACCACAGTCTTTTCGCATCCTTTTGGCCTGCCTCGTTTCCTCATACGAGATGGTAGTAAGTTTGATAGATGGCAGATCAGGCACAACACTGGTCGTTGCTGTCACTGTCGGAACGTTTGGCGTCGTTTTGTTTGCCGCGTTCAATGTTCGGGCGTCTCTCATATAAAATTGACTATGCGTCTGTTGCTCAAACAAACGTAGCGCATTCTGCATTTCTACAAACATTCTAAAAGATGCGCCGACTCTAAACACGTTATATGACGCCATCTTTTTTGCTGCAACGGTTTTCATGTGGCGAGTGGCGCCACACGACGGCATGCGAATTCCCGCGCTGTAATGCGCATGCGTCGCAAAACTGTCGGCGCAATAGTGCCACAACTATTGTACCGACTTTAGGTGCAATATACACTCTAAACGCGAAACCCTAGAACTGAAGTCAAAGCACCACACAATCTACCCCAAATAAACATTGAACAACTTGCGCTGCTGTCAGTGACAGTGACAGATGATACGCTAAAGTAATTCATTATATACTTTCGTCAAATTGTTTGCTAAGATTAATATGTAATATATTAATGATTTCCAATACTTCCACATATGAAAAACATTCAGGAAAAGGGCCAACACTCACATCTAGTGCAGTTATTTATGAAACATTTAGTTTCAAGCAACGCGCCATTTTTGCCACCACAAACGCTGGCAAGAGTTCAGCGGTCAGCAATTCTCCGTAGCCAATCACGATCACGCGAGGCACTGTTTGCCAGGACCCATTATGGGAAAAAAAAATTTGCGACCGGGCCATCGGCGCACCCGACATTGAGTTCCGCCCACTTTCTACCATCTGATTTTTATCGCTCTTTTCAACATCAATTAGGGTTTAGCAAAAAATTGTACTGAATGACGATGCGGTGCCATCAGTCTATGCCATCACTCACCGGAAGGTTGCCACATACGCAAGTAGAACGGCGATTGTCACTTCCAGCGGTGACGACCCGAAGCCAAAGAGGCGAAAAGGAAAACGAAATGCTGCCCTGGTGAAACTGTCAGCGCACCGGGTAAGCTTAAAAGCTACAATTATGTGTTATTTTCCAGTGAGGACACCTACCTAAGATTCTATTATATACCCTATTATGTATTTGTAAAATTATTATTCATGCTATGTCTATGACATGACAGTTATAGCCTTAGTCATACTTACCTAGTCCTACGCCTATGCCCTAGCCTGTCAGTATCAGTACTCAAGACTCAATAGGTCAAGAAGACAATTAGCTGGGTTCAGCACATGTTTACCAATTAGATGCTGGAATGTGGCTGTAAGATGTCTGCGTAAATGAATATGCGCCCACTAAGCTTGTCTAGCTGGTGTTCATGTCATCATTTTGGTAGATTGCTGTTGCATTTTAGAATGCTTATAGTGCGCATATGTTCGAAATAAAATGTACAATCCCAATGTTGTAATTTTTTAACACATTTAAACACTCGCATTGTTACGTTGTCCAGATACTTGAAGACAAAAAGCTGCAGACCACCACTAGTACAATAACCAGTCTCGAGTCAACAGGTAGAGGCGAAGAGAGTATATAAGCCTGAGGAGAAATCGCCATATGTTGGAACTTTAGCTAAAGTACATATTACACAGGCAAGTTAAATGTTAGTTAAGAATTGTTTTTATTTTGCAGTGTATGGGCACAACATGATTTCTGCTGTGCTGAGGCGAATAGCAAAAAACAAGGCAGTCATGAGGTGCCACCACCATTGTCTGCTGCGATGAAGGATGTGGACAGAGCTGCTGCACGAGAACAGTTTGGTAGCAATACTAGATATGCTCCAGGTGTGGGTGCTAGTACCAGTACCTCTGCTTTGTGGTGATGGGTGTCTTGTTAATATTCCTACATGCTGACATTATTTATGTGGATATGGGCTCTTCTAGTTGCTCTATATGTATTGCATTAGACGTCAACCCAATACATAACTGGTCACGTGGTGTGGTGCTCTCATGTTATTGCTTCATGAATAACTTATTATTTGGCTAAACTTTGTAGCATGATTTTTGTAGTGTTGAAAAGGCAGTAACCTTACATATACCATTGGTCGCTGGGTATAGAGCTGTCTTGCAATATTGCTTCTTGCATGTCTTAATATGTTGTTTGTTATATTCAGTACCTTCATAAAAAAAGACAAGTAAAGTAAATAATGGCTTACATGTATTAATTCCAATGCTATGTTGAAATATTTATATTTCCAGTAAATAGCTTTCCTGGCTATAACTATATGATTAGCGTAGGTTTTGTTATGTTACTTTTGTTTTCACTTGGTATCTTTGTAAAGAAGCTAGTTGAAGACAAGTGAACACTGTTTTATTTCTAAAAACAAACATTACAAAACTGGAAATGTTTTCATGCATGCATACTTTCAACATTACAGCCTATCCCTGTATCCAACTCGTTGTTGGCCAGGGGCAAGTGGAAATGTGTCCAGAAGCTTTTGTACTACACATGCTGGCAGAATCACTCTGATGTCGTTGCCGAGCCATCCCCAGCACCACCTAGCCAGCTGTGTGTAGCCCACGTAACGAAACTGTCTGAAAACAAAACCAAGCAAATGCACACACAGAAGATACAAAGACGATGGCAATTAGAAAAATACTTAATAAAATGTCCAGTGTATTATGAGTGTTGACGATGAATAATAAAAAATTATGTATTCATGCATGGTGATTAATTATTGAAACTATGGCTTTGTTTGCTTTTGCAGACTTTGTCCACGAGGCTGATTGGATACCAACACGTTGTGTGTTCCAGAAGTATGTGATGAATAAACGTTTTTTATATCACACACACACACACACACACACACACACACACACACACACACACACACACACACACACACACACACACACACACACACACACACACACACACACACACACACACACACACACACACACACACACACACACACACACACACACACACACACACACACACACGTAATTTACATTATGCTAATGGAATGATTTATACCAGTCAGTGTTGTCCAGTCGTTTGGGGACGAGTGTCGTTTGGGGACGAGTGTCGTTAGCCCGACGGTCCGCATCGTCAGCGTCACTCGGAGTCGGTGACGGTTGCCAGGTTGGCTCGAGCCGATACCCATCTACCGCACGTTCATATGGCGCGACGGATCCCGGTAATGGTTCACCATCCGAATCATACAAGTCAACAGAAATGTTTCTACTCCTGTCACTGCTGTTGTCGTCATTAAAACGTTCTGAATCAACGCTGGTGTCATCAAATTCTGTGTCCGTCATTTCGCTTCGCTGTTAGCGTCGATTATCCAGGCTCCGCGATGTGGCGCCACTGTTTGTCGCACACATCGCCTGGACACAGAGTGGGGTCCCATTGTGACGGAAATTATGTATGCGCCCAGATTCTGGGCGCATACATAAGTAGCTAATTAAGCTCGATGATGACGCTGATTGGCTGCTGACACTTCATCCGGTAACGCCTACAGAAATACAAATGGAGTTGTGCTGTCGACAGAGCAAGAGTCCTTAAATTTAGAATTTGCACTGAGAGAAAAACAGTTTGCCTGCATCCAGAACATTACTGATGGACGTTATGTGATGGGAATACTTCCAACAGGGTACGGGGAAAGGAACCCGTCGATCTCGGCCCACGTCGATCTCGGCCCACCTGTTTAGTTGTTAATAGGGAATTGGGTAGTTGTGTTGGGTATATATTATGTGTACAGAAATATGTGTGTGTAAATAAATTAAAATGTTACACGGATGTTTTGTTTACCCGTTTTTACTACCACGTCCGACGTATGTATGTATGTATGTATGTATATCATCATCATTATATGTCTAATTTTTACATAAATGTTTCGATCACGTTGATCTCAGCCCACCAATTTAAGACTAGCTGTTAGCGTTGCTACCATGTCTACGCTATGCAACTTACGTTCCTATTGTGTACTCTCGAGTGCCAAATAAGCGTATAGGCCAAATAAAAGTATAAGGTATAAGGTGGCAAATCGGTCAAATTTAATAATAGTATAGTGCCGAATAACAGCATAGGGTGGCAAATTGTTCAAAACAAATAATAGTACAGTGCGAAAAAGTCACTCGTTTATTATTTTTTTTTAGCGCCGAATTTTTTTTTTACTCAACGTGAAGTCAAGGCGTCCCTAGAAAACTGCGCGGATCGCAGGTTTTTTTTTCTTCTGCCGAATATGCATAAACTTTGTGCCGCAGATATAGTAACCACATTTTACATCTGCGGAAAACCGGGAAATTTTCTGTTTTTAAATGGACATTAAAGTTTTATTGAATTGAATGCGCAAGCCCGTTTCTGCATAATGAGAATATAGGCGGGCACAAATGTTAAAATTTAATAATAGTATAATGCCAAATAAGATGCGTATAGGGTGGCATTTTTCATCAAATAAATACGCGTATAGGGACGTTTATTCGGCACTCAAGAGTAATGTTTATTTGCGGAGAATGTAATAATCACAATGTAATAATACCAAATGATTTATTATGCATAAAAACATTACAAAATCTCAGTTGGACATCCATTCAACATATTACACCAAATTATAAAATGCTGACCAATTTAATATATTTCTTTTACCAGAACTGCTGTCGAAAGGCTACTCTGGTACTCACAATAAATTTAAAGACTATTACCAGCACCCTATGAAAAAGACCGCTACAATGCTTTACATATTTTAGCAGCATTATTGAAAATATGTATAACTGGTATATACTATAATAATACCGCTACAATAAAAGGCGCGGAGCAAATTATAATATGCTGTCAAACACTGCCAAACTAGCATTACATCATATCATCCAATAAAATATATCCCATGTAAAGTTCGGTTTACGTTCCGACAGTTCAGTCTGAGGGGTGACTGTGTTTTACAGTTGGTCCGTGCAGTCGCGAACAGGCTCGCAGAAGTTGCAGAGCAGAGCTGTCGCCATTCTCGTATTCATCCCAGTATGCAAAGATCTTACGTTGGAGAATCGCGAATGTCTTCTTCTGATACCGCTGCAACTTCCCCTCCGACACAAGACGCACTTGTATCAGGATCATGCGGGATTCGTCGTGCAGCAGCGACACCAACATGTATACATTCATCTGGGCACGACCCCTGGCGTTTAATCGGTTGTGCCAACCCTCGATGTCGTTGTTTGTGCGCACTGACTGGTAGTAGACACTCCAAGCAGTGGGGTACCTCAAGGATCAGTATTAGGACCTATATTATTCTTAATATATATCAATGACTTGGACGACAGTATAACAAGTAACGTACTGAAATTTGCAGATGACACAAAACTGTTTAGAAAGGTTAATACTGATGGTGATAAACAACATTTATAAAACGATCTAGACAGATTAGTGAAATGGTCTGAGAAATGGCAGATGTTGTTAAATTTTGGGAAATATAAATGCCTACATAACAGGACATGGGAACTTGGATGTAAACTATGGGAGATACTGTTCTGGGTACTACTGTAAAAGAAAAGGACTTAGGAGTTACAATAAGCGCTGATATGAAAGTTTCAGAGCAGTGTGGTATTGCAACTTCAAAAGGTAATCAAATTCTTGGATTGATTAGAAGAAACATAACATACAAGGGAAAAAAGTTAATTATACCTCTTTATAAAGCAATAGTTAGACCTCATTTAGAATACTGTATACAAGCATGGATACCATATCGTAAGAAGGATATAGATACGCTTGAACGCATACAAAGGAGAGCAACTAAAATGATTCCAGAACTGAGAGACCTTAGTTATGAAGAACGCCTGAAGGAATGTGGTTTAACAACTCTAGAGACAAGGAGGTTAAGAGGAGATCAGATTGAAGTTTTTAAGATATTGAATGGGTATGAAAATATTGATAGAAATATGTTTTTCTCACTCAAGAAGGATAGCAGAACTAGAGGACATGAGGTAAAATTAGTAAAGGATCAATGTAGATTGGACATCAGGAAGCACTCGTTCTCACAGAGGACAATAAATGAATGGAACAAATTGTCTACAGATTGTGTAACTGCTAGCAGCGTGAATATGTTTAAAAACAAGGTTGACACATATCTCAGGAGGGCGGGCTATAAGTAGATGAACATTGTTGGACTCTCGATAAGCCAATGGCTTCCTTGTCCACTTGCCATCTGGGCCTTTGGCTTGGATGGCAAATCTTGTTAAAACTAATTAATGCACCACACTTCGGCTCAGAGCACAACGGCACAGTGATCTCGGCTCAAACGATTGTGTACCTATTGTGTCCTCAATTAAATCAGATACAGAACAATGACAGTGATAAGCGATTATTGTATTGTGAATAAAACGGAGCCACCTGCATATGGTCTTTGATCTATACAATGTTTTTCATCAGATCATTTTGAATGTGAAGCATGGTGTGTAATTCACACCTGCTCACTATACGAAACAGACAAAGCATTGCACTTAGGCAGGATCTAGTTATTGTGGCATCCCTTTGATGACAAGAACAGGAATAACAAACCCATAAAGCGAATGCTAATCCATTACTTGTTAGAACTGAAATGATCTTCCGTGTCACCAATTCGGAATAACATCGGCCGAATTCGGTTCGATATCTTGACATTTTACTTTTTTTATTCTGGAAAATGTACATCGCCACCACTCGCCGTAGTTACACGAGTGAAACAACAGTGAAGCATTGCATAGAAATCACAGACTAAATGTAAATCCATGTTACCAGTGACGTCACAAAACCATGTGATCGCTCATCTCATTAACTTATTTTACGCGCGCTGGTCGCATTAATTAAACATCAAGTTTTACCTATAATTAATTTCTCGAATTTCTCGAATTACTTTAACTTTATTATGTTAAAGTAAACTGTATAGTCTCTATTTTAAGTAACATAAATGTTATTGCTAACTAAAAATTACCTATAAGATCTGTTTTGGTATTACATGAAACTTGTTCAAAATATTAGTACTATGGTTCCAGTCTCTGGGTGTAAAATATTTAACTTTTGCTTATATTTATATACACAAAGTCAGGTTTTAATTCTAGTGTGGGAGCAATAAACAAGTAGTACATATAATGGCTATGCCATTATTCAAAAAAAGGCTTGCTCAATGAAACAATGCTAGAGCACAAGCCGAATACTAGGACATTCGTACTTCACACAAATCAAAGACAAATCACATGAAAGGATCTGCTCAATGGAACAATGCTACAGCACCAAGCCGATTACTAGGGCCTCCACACGTTCTTAACACACAGAAATCAAAGACAAATCACACGAAAGTATCTGCTCAAGGAAACAATGCAAGACCACCAAGCCGATTACTAGGGCCTAATTTAATGTCTCTACCGACTCCACACATTCTTACCACACACAAATAGTAAACTATATGCAGTAACTATATTTTGTTTTTTTCATAGTTGAAACTGGTTTTGATTCTAATGCATTTTTAAATGCCTATAAAATATTTGCGAGTTAATTTACTAGAAGCAGAACGGAATTTCACAGAACAGCTGTGCGAATAATTAACCTCATTCAAAATAAGTGGACCGAGATCGACGTGGTAGTAAAACTGGTAAACAAAACATCCGTGTACCGTGTAACATTTTATTTCTTTACATATATATATATATATATATATATATATATATATATATATATATATATATATATATATATATATATATATATATATATATATACATATTTCTGTACACATACTACCGAATTCCCTATTAACAACTAAACAGGTGGGCCGAGATCGACGGGCCGAGATCGACGTGGGCCGAGATCGACGTGGGCCGAGATCGACGTGATTCCAGAGAAACCGTCATATACACAATTCTCCCTCGTGTACTTGATATGTTACCGGTGTAACGAAAAATCGCGTCGTTGAAATATCTGGTCGGCGCAGAACTCGTATGCGCACGACCGGAAATAGATAACCGAATTTTTCGTTATTTACACGAAATATTTGGTCGCTGAAATATTTGGTAGTTTTTTAGATATGACCTGTGCTGTGTTGAAATGCACGAGAGGAAACAAATAAACCAAAATTAATATTTCAGTAGGCGATATATCCAGTAGGCTACATAAACAAAACGTTTGATCTGAAATATTTGACTGTTATATGTTGCCAGTTGAATGTAAAGCTTGCTTTTGATACTAATTTATTATATAATTACCATGTATACATGAATGTATTAAATTGTATGAATAAAAAAATACATACGACTATTTTCACATCTTAATATGTTTTTTACATGATATATATATATATATATATATATATAATTATATATACATTTTTTTCATGAGATCATGAGCTGTAAAATAACTATCCTTTTAGGATTAAGTGAATTGGTTGATAGATTTTGTTATGCATGAATAGTTGGGGCTAATCATAATGTCACTGCAATTATCCTACATTTAAGAATATGGGAATGACTGTTATTTCCTGTTGTATAGTTCGTGTTCATTATAAGTTGATAACTGTAATTATGCACATGATTGTGCAAAGTTAAGTTCAATTAAACGTTGTATGTTGCATGCATCAGATAATTAATTTACTAAGGATATAATTAGTGTATAATTACTATACTGGGTGAAATACATAGATTCACCGCAATTGCGCTTGTTAATTTTTTAGTTGTCCTTGTATTTTTGACTGACTGGATCGAATTTGTAAAACATGCTAATGGGTATTGTATGGTATTGGCATTCAGCGTTATGGTGTTGTGTACTGCATATTTTATACACAGAAATTGTGTTGCCACATAGTTGTATATTAAAAATGCCATGGCAGCTGCATATTCAGTTCAGAGTGAGTAGACCAACAGGCTTAGGATCCTAAATACTGACAATACCCCATTTATATCACACAGTAATGAATTGGGAGAGAATATGTGTATGTATGAGTCATGAATGAATGGGTACAATTGATTAAAATGGCTTTCATAAATATAATAGTAATAATTGTATTATTATGTGCAATGATACATGTTTAGCATTGATCATATTTATCCTAGATTGGGAGTGCATTATTTGAGTAAAGTAAACGTCAAATCAATTGTCACACAGTTTATTCATGCACACCAGTGTTTAGACACCAGGTTTCGGTGGAGTACAACCCTGTTATGATTGTTGTCTCACATGCCCTCTTTGCCTGTATGAGCAGTGTTTCCACAACGTAAAACGTGAAATGTGTCAGCAATAAATTATTTAATAAATACCATCTATAAGCAATGCATCATAACCGAAAGGTTATTAAAAAGAAAGGAAGGTATAGATAGAACAAATAAAGCACAACGATCCTAACTTCAAATAGTGTTTTCCATTGAAGTTAGAAGGAAACTGAAATAAAAACTAGAGTTTGAACATTTGTCAACCTCACTTTTGTTCTGACCCTTCAAAGTGCATGATGTCCAAGGCAAGCCCATAGAAACTGATAGATTGGATAAGGTATCTAATGCATACACGACTTGCTATTTACTTTAGTGATGCTTTCACAACTTTTTTTATTTGTTAATTTATTTTTAATAAACAGAAAAAATATGAGCACAAGAAATAGCTGAGGTGGCAATTTTGGCAAATACTGGACGAGGTGGGTGACAAAGACAGCGAGGTGGCCCACCTGCACAAGTGAAAATGTACCATATATTTCAAGAGCAAATGTTTCACTATAACATATCTCAATAGCATTGTTTGGTATTTTACCCCAGGACATGCAGAGGCAAGGGCAGCATAGTCGGTCAATAGTCTAAGGCGTTGTCCCCTCAGTGCTGCACAATGTCGTGCATACTTCGCTGGAACGCGGCCTGCCCTAAAAACAGATCAAATATCATTTGTAGAGATACGTAGCACTTAGTTTGATGTATAAATATAAATGTGACTGCAATTCCTACAATGTATACGTAAAAGCAATTTGACAACACTACTTTTGTTTTAACGAATGATAATTATTTTTGTGTAAGATCTTGAGGCTCCTGGCTGCACTCCTTATAATTATAGGAGTTATAGTGTACATTTAGTAAAAATTGTGTCTTGCCTCTCAAGCCGGAATTATAGTCAGGCTAACGAAAATTTTACCATGGATTGCTCCCACTGAGAGCGATGAAAATCAGGCATGACTTTAAGTAACAGTTACAACAAAAATAATGCATATTAAACTTCAACACTTTATGGAAAATATCCCCCTATGCATACAATAAGAAAACATAACTTAATTTTTTAGAATGTTAGAATTTTTTTCTCAGACCTCCAAAAATCCATTTCCACACTTTTTTTGGACATTGGTCCTATAGATGCTACATGGTGATGGCTTGTTTTGAAATTTAAAGCCTGAAGATTCTAATTATAATATATATATATATATATTATAATAGCTAACTTACTTGGGTTCTTGGAGTGTGAACATGTCATGAAGGTCGCTGAGCACAATGTCCCTCAGTTGTAAACACATATAAAAATTTAGCATCTTATAATTTCAAACCCTGCAAAATTCCATTAATATGTGACTGCTGTATTATAGAGTGACATTGGCAGACATGTATTTTAATAGTCACATTTCTACATTTGGATATGAAAATGAGGGATATGCAAATGAATTAGGGATGATAGAATACATAATTTGCATGATAGATGTCCATACAAAAATTTATGGAAAGTTCATCAAAATCCATAAAATATTAGCCAAGTTATGAAGTGTTTGAATTTGCCATTTTACGGTTACCATTATTGTCTTAAGTGTAGCTACCTTATCAGCAAACTGTCTCTTTGTGCTTGTTGTAATGTGAGCGTAGGCCTCTTGTACATGTGGGGCAACTTTGTCAGGATTCCACTCCACCATCGTCCAGTGAAAGGAAATCTGAAAAAAATCTTGGGATTTGTACATGTAAAAGAACTGGTGACAATATTGAAAACAAACAGCTTTAAAGAAATCATTTGCGCACTGTATTAGATAATTCACTACAAACGCGGGGCTCTAAATTAATTATACCAGTTGTCAGAAAATGTCTTTTTTATTATAACTGCCTGCGGACAAGTTGATTATTTGATGTATTTCTAGCCCTTGACAAGTGTAGACTTACAGTAAACCTCACATTAGTCGGAATCAAAGGGACCAAGCGATTTAATCCGAGTTAGGTGAAGATCCGACTTAGACATAGATTTCGTATGGGAAATAAATACATTACAAGTCAACCATTAGTCGGAATTCTGTCCAATCTGAGCGAAGATACGACTTAGGCGAGTCCGACGTATGCAAGGTTGACTGTATTTATAGTTATAAAGAAAAATGTTGCATAGTACTTACCTATCTGTCAAAAATATACTACAAAAATCTGTGGTCTTAAACTAAACATGCAACAGAATGAACGTTAAAGTGACCCGTCACAACAAAAGGTTAGATGAACATAGACTTAAGTCTAATTTGCAACAACAAAGCAACAATTTGTCTGCAAACACAAACTATTGGTGCAAAAAAGATCACTTTCAGCAAAGCGTGTTATCGCGGCATGTCAAAGTGTGTTATCGCGGCATGTCAAAGTGTGTTATCGCGGCATGTCAAAGTGTGTTATCGCAGCATGTCAAAAGCCCGATATTTATTCCTGTTGTTGAATTGGACAAAAATGCACCAAAACAAAAAACAAATTGATTAAGCACCTTTAATTAGGATACGTACCTAAGCACATGTGATCTGTTTGTTTGGAAATCGCCTGCATAATGATGCACAAAGACATTTTAGTCATAATGACAAGAAAAATAATTTCTCACTATTGTGTTATGAAAATAATAAAACATCAAACTACAGAACAGACATTTACCTTAACATAGCACTTTTTCTGTGAGAAGTCACAGTCATCCTTTTCACAATCGTGACTCCGATGTGCACACGTGTCTGCAGACCTATCCAAATGAAGTGAAAAATTGGCTGAGTATGTATAATATCAGAGACTGGTTTTTATGATATTTTGGTGAAAATATTACAGCCTATCCAACCAAAAGAATCAGCATAAATTGTCAACAATTTCCTACATGAAAACATTTATACTATACCAGTATCTTTCAATATATTTCAACTACATTGAATATGTAAGTACACGTATAATTATCATATGCATATATTATACATCTTGCGTTTATGCCAAGGGAAATTAAAGATCCCACTCGCGTTATATAAATGCATCCTGGTGTGAACTAATACCCGTACTCTTTAATATCATGGCAATGGCTATAATTATTAAGTTACACATTAAGTCTAACCTCATGCTGCTTGGGAAGTGTGTCATGACACCACGTTCAATGCAGGTTCGCAATGTTCACGCATTGCAGCCTGATCGTACTCGCCACTGGGGAATTCCTCATAACACACAGATGTCGCTGCTGCAATGGCGTAGAGCCCACAGTCAATGACCCCACTCTGTCGCTGACTGGTGTCAACAACACACCTGATTGTTGAGTGTGTTGTTGACAGCAGTGATGCAATTTGCATTTTGCAGTGCATGTTGATATTTCTGTTGAGCGTGTCATAAACGATGACATCTGCATCCACATGGGGTGGTGGAGTGGCGACAGTCACCCAGTGCAGTTCTCCATCATGCAGTACCTGCACAAACGGTCCACTCACAACAGCGAACTGCAGAACGGCACCGAGAACTGGGTTTTGCAAGCCGGCCATTCCGGGAAATTGCTTCTTCAGCAATTGTAGTGCTGCCCATACGTGGTCGTCTGTCAACATACTGAACTCATCTAAAACGAAGTCCACACGCTGCTGTTTTGACGAATCCACAACCTTAGCGTTTTTGATGTGTGGCCGCTTGGTTGGCACTCGCAGCAGTGAGGCAGTCATCGCTGGGCGGGTGGTAGTCGAAACGAGTGCAGCAGCTGGGCGGGTGGTAGTCGAAACGACTGCAGCAGCTGGGCGGGTGGTAGTCGTCACGATTGCAGCAGCTGGGCGGGTGGTAGTCGTCACGATTGCAGCAGCTGGGCGGGTGGTAGTCTAAACGAGTGCAGCAGCTGGGCAGGCAGTACTCATTAATTATTAAGTTAATGATTAGGTTAAGTTAATCACCTCATGCCTGGTATTTGATACAATGGGAAGAAATATGCAGCACCCAACCAAGAGGAAAGCAATAGAAAACATTACTCAAAATACATATAAAAAAACCCAGATAAGTTTACTATACCTTCATGAAACGTGCGTTCTAAGTATGGCTTGAGCTGACCAACGTTCACTTTGCGCTTCAACAGCACCCCGTCCTTCTCTAAGACCGCCTGATGGTTCGGTCCGACGGTCTTAACCGTGTATGGACCAAGCCAGTTGGCCTCCAGCTTACCACCTGCATCAGACAAGCATAATGTGATATAGTTCATTAAAATGAGACAACTGACATGCATCCTAACATCACCAAAAATATGCATATTATTATTTTAATGCTAATAGTAATATGTAAAATAATAATAAGCAGCCAAGTGAGAAGTATTTTTGTCGAGAGGGATGATGTGACTATAAAAAGAGGCATTTGTTTGATGAGTTGTCAATCATCAGCTAGCTCAGTTACCATCAATATTGTAGAATGTCTCGTCCTTGCATTCTTGCCTCTCGCTTTTAACAGATCTGGTGACAGCGCTAGGGATAGACTCCGCTGTACGGTACCTGCTCCCATTAACTCTCCGAGCAAGCATTGTGATAAAAAAAATTATAATTGACTAAATAATTACATTTTATGTCTGGTGTGTGAACCACTGGTTTCCATCTCATTGAAAAGTACTTTTTACAATTATTACCCTTAGTGTTCACCTTCACCATGTTGCGACGCAGCACGTGATCACCCTCCTTGAAATTAAACACCTGCACTCCCTTCGCCATTTTCTTGCTGTATGCACGCTTTTGTTTGGACTGGGCACAGGTGATGTTTTCTTGAATCTGTAAAGGCAAAACAATTAATACAATTTACAAATAGGATATCTCTGGGAATAATAATGCCATCCAAACAAGGTTTGGAAAGTTGCATTCAGCATACATATTCTGTGCAAATTATCAGACTTTAAAAAAATCATCAATACTGTTAAAGATAAACCAATATTTGTAGCTAAAACCAAGTTTTTTTCCATACTTTAATTTTGTTATTCAAATATGGCGGCCAGTTCTTTTGTTACCATGGAAACAGGCTGTGGCTGGAAAACATCAAAATATATTTTTTTACTCACTAAGACCCATTCCATACCATGTAAAATTTGAAAAAATAACCCTATCTACATGTGTCTGGCCTTAAAGAAGTGATGTATTAATCAAAGTTGTTAATCTATTTGTGCTGTGCAAAGGGTGTTCATCATATTTCATGAGGATAGTGACATTTGTGCATGACCTTCTCATCAAGTTTCTTGGCGTTCTCCATAAAGCGAACCACATTAGTCTCCTCACAGACACGTGCAACTTTGACATCAGCTGTCAGCTCGCCAAGGTTGTTCAAGGTTCCTGCCATGTGGGGATCACGCTTGAAGAGAGCCTTGACAACAGAAAAGGAAAATGAACAATTAATAAAATATAACTATAAACTGCAACTACTCAGACGAGTAGCACATTTATTTACATGCATTGTTTTATAGCATCACACCCACGCAGCAGTAAACGTTGTGTGTTTAAATTTGTTTTGCATTTTCAATCAAAGGACCAACGATTTTGTTTATTATATTTGTTATCTCTAGTTAGTATATTATGCATTCAGGTATCATTTACACATTATGTTGTCAGTAGTATCAGATACTGGGCTCTCGCTAGCGCCTGATCACTCGCTGTAGGCGAATCCAAATCGCACTTGCTGAATTGAAAAAATGCGGTTTCTCGCCTAATTGAAAAAAATTGGAGAGCCAGGATTTTGGGTGAGGGTTGTGTGAACTGAGTGAAATATGTTGAAATCTTGAGTGAAGTGAGAGAAAACGTAAAAAAATTGTCTTTAGTTTTTGGAGAGTGGAAAGTAGGCACTTTTGAAAACAAATTACTCAAACAAGTGTTCAGTTTTCAGACTGTTCAACGGAAGGAAATGCATGAAGGCTTGGGGAATGAATGTTGGATTTGGCAATTTGGCAAGACGAAATTTAAGCCAGAGATGCTCATTATTTGACATAAATATATAGGTATGTGCATTTAGTTAAAAAGACCTTTCACTTTGCAAGAAATGGTAACTTGTATTTGCTCAATTTGTACAGAGTCATCTTGATAGACTTTTGGTAGGAGATATTGCATGAATATGCTGCATGCACAATATGCAAATCCCAATCAGTCTTCTCTCTGCGACAAAACAACATAATGTATACAATACGATTTATTGCCAAACCTTTCTCAGTCATTCAGTACTACTTATATCCAGCATTCTTCTACATGATTCAGCAGAGTATTGATATATCCAAGGTAGCCTCACCCCCGAAGACAGGGAATGAAGAAATTATTAGTGCATCACAATTTAAGTTCAAAACTTGTAATTAAACAATTTATTAATTTTATTTTGTTACGATTTTTTTGTATGCAAAATGAATGAAGGTCTATAACAACATGATATCTTTAAATCACATTTGTAGAATTTTTCATTAATGGTTGCACTTACAGGATACTTACGTGTTTATGTATTTTGAAATTGCAGCACCAATTGACCTGTTTGTGCGTTCGTCTTGCCCGTTACAGGCCGGATGGTAGGCTGATGTTACAGAGTGGCGCACTCCAAATGCCTTCAAGATGTGATCATTGAGCTGACAACAGAAAACCGTAATCAATTACTGCAGGATAAACAACAATAAGATAGCTTGATTAGCATGGACAACATACATAATCCACATAATTTTTTTATAATGCATCAATCCAACGTAATGTAATTTCACATATAATAAATCATCTCGTTGTTCTAATCGGCAATGATAAATTGTGGATTCAATTTTACTTGAAATGAAAACAATGTTATTGGGATGAAAGCAAATTCAGTTGTGCATTTGTGCCATACCTCATTATTGAATTCACGACCTTGGTCGCTCAGGACGCGTTGTGGTGGCCCGTAGGAATAGAAGAGGTCAATGATGGCAGCACTGACAACCCCTGCAGCTTTGCTCTGTCACTGTCAATCAGAATTCATCATTGTACATTATTGTGCATTTGCACTTCATACATTTGCCATGACAGATACATATACTGTAATCCACATATAAAACATTCGTCCAATGGAAGCCAGGAAGCTATACAATATTGCCCAAAACAGCATCAATGTTAACCCTGTCAAATGTAGAGTACCGCAGAAAAGAGACTGCATAATGCATAAAATATAAATGCAATAGTATTTGAAGAAAGTCAGTTCAATTGGTTACAGTGAGGGCTGATAACAAAGTTAGCCTATAGTGTCATTTACCATGTCCATAAATGGATGTGTGAAGGTCGGTAATAAACTGTCCATATAGGAGTGGACACACAATATGATTGAAAGCCAAACAGAACTGTGCAGTGCTATTAGTACCTTAATCAGCCTTGCGAAGACAAACTTGGAAAACAAATCAGTTGCAGTGAAAATGTATTTACTGCCCCGTTCTGTTTCGAAGTAAGGCCCCATCAGGTCGATACCTACTACATCCCAGGTACCATCTGTTTTGATGGGCTGAAGCTCGGGAGCCACAGTCTTCATTTTGTGCATGTGCTGGCACTGCGGGCACGCTTTCACCTACAATGTGAAATAGAAAAGAATCAGAAGACATTTTGTTAAATTCAATATAAATATTATGCAACACAGAATGCGAGTTTAATCGCTGAAAGCCTGAAAAAAATAATCACAATGCTAAATTGTTGACGTCATTACCCGATGATGTAATAGTTTCACCAGCACTAGCAAAGTACAATAAAGTTATGACATAGTGGCATAGTCTCTATAACACTACACAGGTTTAACATATCACTCATGCTGTGATGGCAATTTGCGCTCCAATTACATTTATAAAGATAGTATGTTTAACTTACCCAATATATCACATCTTTTGCCATCGTAGTCCAGTAGTAGGTGACCTCCAGTTTTTTCAAAGTAACCGTCACGCCCCGATGACCCCCATTGCCCGGATCATCGTGACACTCTCTAAGTGCTGCCTCAATCTCAGCACGGCTGCGCAGCACTAACCGCAGACCTCCTTTTGCCAAAAAACACAACTTTCCCCACGGCAACACACACTATCCATTAATTAGTGAATATTATATAAATATTCAAAATATATTTTTAACTACTGGAGACAAATAACATGAAGAATGCTTGTTCCAATACTTGTGTGCAAATTGTCGGTCATAAATTGATAAGCTCTAATACTATAATTGCTAATGATTATTTCGTAGATCAGTGTGGTACGTGATAATGATAATATAATGAACTTAATGCGCCTGCGTCTCCAGGAATCTGAGCTCATAGGTGCTGTAATGAAACCTTTTGTTGTTGAAATATCAGGTTGGCACAGAAGTCGTATGTGCAGAAGTGGAACTAGATAATCGAATGTTTCAGTACATGGTGTACTTAGACAAAACAGTTGGTTGCTAAAAAAATTTTACTTAGGAAATAATCATTGTATAATTGCTATACTAGATGAAATATATAGATTCATCTTACGATGGTGCTTGTTTTGTCTGTTTATTTTCTAACTGGGAAATTTGCATGACTCAATATGACCCATGCTGCCATGCAGAGAAAGCACATTTGTCAATGTCAATATCAGTTTTGGGGACAAAAAGTTGTTGTAGCACAGATGATCTTAGATTCCTAGGGATATCTGAAAAATGCAAGAAACTAACCAAGTAGGGTGGTTGTTGTGTAGAAAGGGCACAATACATAATGGTAGCTAATTTGGTTCGATACACAACCAGAAGGCAGTGGAGCTGTTTAAGTAGAGGAAGTGATGTTGAGAAACGAGGGGCATTGATTACAACACATGCCAAACAAATATGTACTCCTTCGAGCTTAGCCAAGTCCTTTTTTTTTAGCAACATTGTTTAGCAGTGACTTGCAATAGTCAAGGCGACTACAAATTATAGGGGACTTGTGTACCTCGATTTCGCCATTATAACTATAGTTTTGCCTAAATTTGATACCTCAGTGCTTTAGTTCCATGGCACATACCAGGGCGCTATTTGGCCCTCAAAATGCGCTAAGATGCAACATTTTTGTAACATAAATATGCCTGAACTCTGCCATGGCCGGTCCCAAGCCCGGATGAGAAAAGAGGAGGGTTGGGCGTGGGGCTAGCACCCCCACCCCGTAAAAAAAAGATTGCTACAGAAACGCCGACAAAAGATACAGAGACTACAGTCCTGGAAGAGGAGGGTTCTTCATTTCGAAGACTTATGACGCCATGTGGTGAAAGCCGGGAGTCCTCGGAAGCCACAGGGTCGAGCACCCTTCTTTCGTCCAGGAACATCACGATTGGATCGTGGAACGTGAGGACCTTATACCAGACAGGGAAGACAGCACAGGTGGCAGCGGAAATGAGAAACTACAACCTTGCTTTGCTTGGAGTCAGCGAAACCAGATGGACACAGACAGGACAGAGAAGACTGCTTAGTGGAGAGATGCTGCTCTTCTCAGGACATGAGGAGGACAACGCTCCCCACACAGAAGGTGTAGCGCTCATGCTGTCAAGATCGGCACAGAGTGCGCTGATAGGGTGGGAAGCTCATGGACCAAGAATCATCACAGCATCCTTCAGAACAAAGAAGAAGAAGATAAAAATGAATGTCATCCAGTGCTACGCACCTACAAACGACAGCGATGAAGAAAACAAAGATCAGTTTTATAACAGACTACAAACGATCATCGACAAGTGTCCAGTGAAAGATGTCAACATCCTAATGGGAGATTTCAATGCAAAGATTGGAAAGGACAACACTGGGTATGAAGAAGTAATGGGAAAACATGGATTGGGAGAGATAAACGAAAACGGCGAGAGATTTGCTGACACATGCGCCCTTAACAAGATTGTCATCGGAGGCAGCATCTTCCCACACAAAAGGATACATAAAGCTACTTGGGTATCACCAGATCACGTGACCGAGAACCAGATAGACCACATCTGCATAGGCAAGACATTCAGAAGGTCCCTTCAAGACGTGAGAGTGAAGAGAGGAGCCGATGCTGCGTCTGACCACCACCTGCTTGTTGCCATACTGAAGCTGAAACTGAAGAAAAACCGAATGGAGACAGCAGTGAAGCGAAAAAAGTACAATGTCAGCTTCCTGAAGGATGCACATACAAGAGAGGAATACAGATTGAAGCTCACCAACAGATTCCAAGTGCTGCAAGAGCTGCTCGAAGAAGAAACTGACCTAAACAAGCAGTGGCAGAACATAAAAGAGACATGGACATCAACCTGCCAGGAAGTTGTTGGCCCCAGGACACCGCAGCAGAAAGAGTGGATTTCAGTGGAAACTTTGCGCAAGGTCCAGATGCGGAAGGAGAAGAAAACAGCAGTAAACAACAGCCGCACAAGAACAGCAAAGGCAAAAGCGCAAGAAGAATATACAGAAGTCAACAGAGAAGTAAAGAAGAGCATAAAGGTGGACAAGAGAAACTACATCGACAGCCTGGCAGAGGAAGCGGAACAGGCAGCAGGAAGAGGAAACATGAAAGAGCTTTACGACACTACCAGGAAACTGTCAGGCAAGTACTGCCACCCAGAGCGACCAGTGAAGGACAAAGAGGGAAATGCTATCATAGGAAATGAACAACAGCTGGACAGATGGGCCGAGCATTTCGAGGAACTCCTGAACAGACCCGCCCCGCCAAACCCGCCTGTCATCCACCCAGCAGAAGATGACCTACCTATTAACTGCGACAGACCTGCCAGAGAAGAAATCAAGAAAGCTATACAACAGCTGAAGAACAATAAGGCATCAGGGCCAGATGATATCCCGGCAGAAGCACTCAAGGCAGTTGTGGACACTTCCGTGGAACTACTTTACCCTCTATTTGGGAAGATATGGGAAGAGGAAGAAGTGCCAGCAGACTGGAGAGAAGGCTACCTCATCAAGATCCCCAAGAAAGGAGACCTCAGAAATTGTGCTAACTACAGAGGGATCACACTCCTGTCAGTGCCAGGGAAAGTCTTCAACAGGATCATCTTGGAAAGGATGAAAGATATGGTCGACCCAATGCTTAGAGACCAGCAAGCCGGATTCCGCCAGAACAGATCATGTTTAGACCAGATCGCAACATTGCGCATCATAGTAGAACAATCCTTAGAATGGAACTCTTCCCTCTACGTGAACTTCGTTGACTATGAAAAGGCATTTGACAGTGTTGACAGGAAGACCCTCTGGAAACTGCTACGACACTATGGGGTACCCACTAAACTGGTCAACCTAATCAAGAACAGCTATAACGGAACAGGCTGTAGGGTAATCCATGGAGGACAGTTCACCTGTCGCTTCGAGGTAAAGACTGGAGTAAGACAAGGCTGCCTGCTGTCCCCATTCCTCTTCCTCCTGGCCATTGACTGGATTATGAAGATGACCACAGTACAGAGGACAAGTGGGATCCAGTGGACACTATGGACGCAACTTGAAGACCTGGACTTCGCCGATGACTTGGCACTGCTGTCTCACAGCCATCAACAGATGCAGGACAAGACGACAGAACTGGCAGCTGTCTCCTTAAAAGTGGGCCTGAACATCCACAAAGGAAAGACCAAGGTCCTCAGGATGAATGCAGCCAGCACTGACCCAGTCACACTGGAGGGGAATGCACTGGAGGAGGTAGAGACCTTCACATACCTCGGCAGTGTCATCAACAAGCGGGGCGGCACAGACGCAGACGTCAGAGCAAGGATAGGCAAGGCAAGAGTGGCATTCCTGCAACTGAAGAACATCTGGAGCTCCAGGGTACTGTCATCACGCACAAAGATCCGGTTGTTCAACTCCAACGTGAAGATGGTCTTGTTGTATGGAGCAGAGACATGGAGGATAACCAACACCACCATCAACAAAGTGCAGACCTTTGTCAACAACTGCCTGAGAAGAATCCTCCAGATCCACTGGCCAGACACCATCAGCAACAGTGAATTGTGGGAAAAGACACAACAACGACCTGTCGAAGAGGAAATCAGAAGAAGAAGATGGGCCTGGATTGGCCACTCGCTCCGAAAACCAGTAACAAGCACCACCAGGCAAGCGCTGACATGGAATCCTCAAGGCAAACGGAGAAGAGGACGACCAAGAAACACGTGGCGACGGGACCTCCAGGCAGACACCAGGAAGATGGGCTACACCTGGAACCAGTTAGAGAGGATGGCCCAGGACAGGGGACTCTGGCGATCTGTTGTCGACGGCCTATGCCCCAAGAGGGGCGACGGGCATAAGTAAGTAAGTAAGTAAATATGCCTGGGATCATATTGAATGATGGAACTAAAGCACGGACTCCTGTGACTGAGCACAGCTCAACTCTATTTCAGATCCTCCGCTATGAAAACAATCTGCGTAAATCAGCTAAATCAAATATCAATAACTGCACATACCTCTCAAACGAAACTTCTTTGCAGATCGCGGCACACTGGCTCTAAATGTATTGGTAACGGACGTGTGGCAGAACCCATTTGCAAGGAAATAAAATATGTGATCGAAGCGTGGTGAATCCGCAGCAGACCCACACTGGCCACAGCCATAGGCATAGCCATCGACATCGTTCAAAACTGAAAAATGACAACATTGTAGGTATATAATATAAATCACACACACGCACGCACGCATACGCACGCACACGCACGCGCGCGCGCACACAGACACACACACACACACACACACCGGAGTAAAAATACAGACTTATGGACAAAGCTGATCAACCACGTAGAATTACTTTGGTTGGTTACCACGTGTTTACTAGGCGCGCGTTTTTTATATTTGAGTTAGTCAAAGTATATCAACTAGAACCACGTTAAACCATATAGCTCTAACCATACATGTGTACATGTAAAAATACATTAGTACAATGCAAAAGGTAATTCCAATGGCATTCGGAACTTACCGTAGCGCTGCAACAAAACAAGACAAGACAAACGTTGCAACACAACGACCGAATATTTCAGTAGGCTTGCCGGGAAATTTGCACGTGACTCAATGTGACCCATATAGGGCACTGCGCATGCGCACTCGTGAAAATCGACCATATATTCCAAGACACGATTTTTCAGTACACCGGGCAATATCGGCTGGCAAACGTTGACATGGTATTGCTTTTTATTTACTGTTGGTCATCGGAAGAAAGACTACACACGATCGATTGGCCTTTGACTTGGTGCGGTTCACCCGAAGCTGAGCGGTAGCACTACTGATACGGGTAAGCCATTGTATTGATTTCAGTTTCGTACATATAGCATATATGGCTGGCTATTAGTATTACGGTAACGCAGATTTCTCATGTCACTCGTGGTTCATGTTTGCATTGCAATCAAGTTAGTTCTAAAAAAATGCACCTGAAAACAGGTGAAAATAAAAAGTGTGATTTGGGGCTCTTACCCCTTGTTTTTTTGTAAAGCATTATTTTAATAAATTGATTATATTTTATACAATTAAATCAAACTGGCATACGCCTATATTACTTCCTAATTAGCTTACCTAGTAGCTATATACATGGTACACCCATTTGGTATTGCAGTTACTAATATAATATGGTATTGATGTAGCTCTCAGTCAAAGATAGACCCCTCATAAATGTAACGCGAATAACCGAAATAGCAAATTTTTCCTCTCTGTACTCTGTTTCAACGCACCCACAAATGGACAATGGCCTGAACTTGCAACTAGTACACGTTTTTGCTGACCAGAGAAACGATGAACACTTCTTTATGGCTTCAGGGACATTCAATTTGCAGAAACTTAACTCAGTTTTTTTTATCTGCTGAATACGCCTCACTTTGCAACTTCAATTCTAATTTAATTTGTTTTTTTCTTATTTGTTTCAGTTCAGATTTACATTTGTTCCTGAAGTGTAGAAATAAAAGTTAGATTAATCTTAATTATACCATGCTCAAATGAGCCTTTTTGTCATTCTTTGGTGTGTGTGCCATTTTTGCATACATGTGTCTTTCTGTGGGGAGATATATATATATGTATACCGCATATGCAATTTTAATTGAAACAGAACTAGTGTAATTAAAACGAAACGTAATTGATTTGATTTTGTGTAATTGTATGCAGCTTTGGCCATGTTTATAATGTATATTATAAAAATATTAACATGGTATTATAAACACGCACGTACTGTATATGCATGACAGCTGCATAGTGAATTTGTACTTGCCCAATGACAAAAGCAACTACTGTGTCAATAATTTTTGTCTGCTTATTGACATTATACTTCAGTCAGCAGCCTAGATACCGATATATTATAGTAGTATATGTCTTTTTGAATCAGTAAAAATGAGCAGATTTTGGGACTCATTCTGATTGGTCGAAATTTGAAATGGAGCGTTCTGATTGGTCGAGAGTATTTCACCACCAGGGGCGTCACGTGAAAATCCCCTATTATCGCTCAAATGAGCAGATTTTGGGGCTTTTTCTGATTGGTCGAGAGCATTTCACCACCAGGGGCGCCACGTGTCATCCCCTATTATCGCCCCTGAGGCATTGTTTTGCGGTAATATTGTCGCAGTTTCACCACCAGGGGTGCTACGGGTCAAGTATCGACGGTCTGATTGGTTCATAAATGTGCATAAATTAGCATAAATTACACCCTTTTGTAGGGAAACCGTCGCCAGGGGGCGCAACGTGTCATCCCCTATTATCGCCCCTGAGGCATTGTTTTGCGGTAATTTTGTCGCCAGGGGCGCTACGGGTCAAGTGTGTCGACGGTTCTGATTGGTCGAGAGCAGTCACGTGACCTACGACGTCACAGTTCCTCATTTGCATATCACGTGACCTCTCTATGGAGGCTGCCATCTTGTTTTGGTGCCATGTTGTTTTGCGATGATACCGTCACCAGAGGGCGCTGCTACGGGTCAAATGTGTCGACGGTTCTGATGAGTCGAGAGCCGTCACGTGACTTACGACGTCACAGCTCTTCTTTTGTACATCACGTGACCTCTCTATGGAGGTTGCCATCTTGTTTTGCTGCCATGTTATTTTGCATTGATACGATTAATTCCAGAAAAAACTGTAGGAACGATTACAAGTTAGGGTTAGGGTTAGCAACCTTAATGAAAGGTCAAAGGTCACCGACCTTTTGTACTTATTCAATTGCCAGTTGGGGCTAGGGTTAGTAACCCTAATTATGTCGTCTGTAGTTAACCCTGATACGAACCCTGTAGGGTTAGTAACCCTAATGAAAGATCAAAGGTCAAAGATCACCGACCTTTTGTACTGATACAATTGCCAGTTAGGGTTAGGGTGAGTAACCCTAATTCTGTCGTCTTCGGTTTAATACTGACGATTATGGCACGCTTTTCGAGACGTGTCTGGGTACAGAACCGGTTCAAACTGGTTTCATGTAGTTTTTTTATTCTTTTCTGGAACGTTCCAACGACGTCATGGAATTTTCCACGCTCACGAAAAGAAACACGATCCCGCATTTTCACCCTGCTAGCAGACTGAAACCTAGCGGACGAAAGTTCGTGCATGCGGCGGGAAAAACGTAGCCGTGCATGTAAGCTATAAGACGCATATCGCATCATTGCATTATATCGAGAACTTTTCGACGTATGTCGTTTCGCGTCGACACCTACATATCGCCTATAATGATACGAGTCTGCAAGAACACCGCGAGGTCAAAAGGTCAAGGTCAACAAAAAAACACCGCCGCTTTCTGGAACGTTCGAACGAAGTGAATTTTCCATAAACACCGCGAGGTCTAAAGGTCAAAAGGTCAAGGTCAAACCAGTTTTCCCGCGAAATGTGTCCAGATGCATGTCCTTATTTGGTATTGTTCTGCATGCTGTGCGCGTGATGTTCACGTGCTACGCGCGTGCTGTGCGTCAGAACCGGTTCAAACCGGTTCAAACCGGGAAAAACCCAAGAAAAAGTGCACCGTCAGCAGTAGCGCAGGCTATATAAACCGAACCGCTACTGCAATTACCATCACAACTGTTCTCCGATCTCTACAGAGCACTTCGATTCAACACCACAGCCACGCAGAAACACGTCGAGATGCCGCGACGGTAGCGGTACACCAAGTTTTGCAAGTATCTATTATATATTATCTTTGTTTGTACGAATGCTAACTAATACATAGGAATCACAATCGTTCTCCGATCTTTGCACACCTATTTCGGCGCATCACCTGCAAAGATGAAATACACATGTTCAAAATGCAACAAAGTGTTTGCAAGAAATTACCATTTACTTCGCCATATAAGAACGGCGTGTAATTCCACCACCGTTTCGCCACCAGCAATATGCATAAAATGTGGTAAGGTGTTTGCAAGAAATTACAACTTACAAAGGCATGAAGGAACGACATGTGTCGTTTCACCACCATTGCCAAAAAGAGCAAAAAGGGAAGATACTACACCCCGTCACCCTTTCATTAGCGAAGATCCCATGGACCCGCCCGAGCGTTTTCCCTTACCCGACGCTCTGTCAACAGATTTGTTAGAGGTCGTTCGCAACAATTGGTCCTCCATTAGGACACGCGTATCCAGAGGTCCTCTCCAGACCAGGGTAAATTTTACACTATGCAGTCTAGATACAACCACTCTAGAAACTCCATTGAAGAACATGTTCGAACAACATACCAATGCTTTCAAAATCAACTTGAGTTATGGGTAGTACCTATAACACAGGATGTTATAGGTATTATCATTCCTCCTGCAATTGCTGCGGTCGATACCTGGACGAACCCAGTCTCATCACCGACCGTGGTGATTTCGATGAGTTTTTAGAACGTATAAAACAAAATGACATCTTGCAGTGGGTCATATCGCAGAGACCCGATTCGCAATGGATTTGCGAATTGGTGACAAATGTGACTTTTTTTATTAATAAAATCATAAACTACCCAATTTGGTGCGTGAGCATGAATTCCCTACCGACATACATCAAGAAGAACAAAGCCGTCATCGGTCTGGAAAGAGAACCCGTCAATGACAAGAGGTACAACGATAATTTGTGCCTCTTTAAATGCTTAGCTCTTCATCGGGGTGGTGATGTCCGTCATTTGGAATCTGCCGTTACGAAACTTTACGAGACGTACAAACAGGATGACGATGTATCCATGGAAGAATTTGCCGGAGTCACACTCGAAGACCTCTATCGCGTAGAGACCACTTTCCAAACGAACGTGTGCGTTTATAAACTCGTCGAGTCTGATTATGATGACGGAAAGAAGACCGCAGAACTCGTCCGTCGATTGTTGTGCCATTATTCTGACACGATGTATCTCAATCTTCACGAGACACACTTTTCGTACACACAAAACATTCAAATGTACTGCCATTCCTATAAGTGCCGGAAGTGCGTCGAGAGTTTGTTTAAAGACGCGTGTAAACTGAACTGACACGAGCGCACGTGCACGGGAGGTGTGCGTCGGGTCTATCCCGGCGGCGTGTACCATTCGACTCCGTCGGTGTTCGAACGTCTGGACGACGAGAATATTCGAGTCCCCGAATCGTTGCGGTACTATCCGTACCGAGCCACCTTTGACTTCGAGTGTTGATTCGACACCGCACGACTTCCGTCGGACAGCGACAAGATGCAGTGGGTGGCGCGTCACGTACCATTGAGCGTCAACGTGGCATCCAACATGCCGGGACACGAACAAGTGCAATGTCTCGTCACGGATGGAGACACCAACAAGTTGGTGAGCGCCATGATGAACATCTTGCAATCGATGAGTGACGTCGCCTACGAAAACATAAACAATTCTTACGAGGACGTGCTAGCTCGACTGGTAAAAGTACGATCGAATTGGGACGAAACATTGCGCAATGCACAATAACCTGATAACCTGAGGAATCTCGTCAACCGAGCAACCCGTACAAAACGCTGATGAAACAACTTCACGACTGGCTTCATAAATTACCAGTCATCGGCTTTAATTCGGGGAAATACGATCTCAATGCCGTCAAACAGTTCCTCGTTCCCTACTCCCTGTCAAAGAAAGAAGAAGAAGAAGAAATGGAACAGGACGACAAAGAGAAAGAAGAAGAGAACGATGACATCGGGTCGTTTTTTGTCATCAAACGCAACAACACGTTCATGTGTCTGTCGACTGATAAGACAAAATTCCTAGACATGGCCAATTACATAGCCCCGGGATTCAGCTACGACAAATATCTGAAAGCGTACGGTTGTAAAATAACAAAAGGGTTTTTCCCGTATGAATATATGGACTGTCTGGAGAGACTCGACGATACCGCACTTCCACCAAAAGAAGCCTTCTTCAGTCAATTGAAGAACGAGGGTATTTCCGACGAGGATTACGTCGGTTGTCAAGAGGTCTGGCGCGATAACGGCATGACGACCTTGCGAGACTTTCTCGTCTGGTACAACAGAGACGTGGTTCCCTTTCTACAAGCCATCGACAGACAGTTCGCCTTCTACCACCAACGCGGCACAGACATGTTCAAGCAGGGCATCAGCATACCCGGTCTGACCTTGCTCTACCTGTTCAACGATCTTCCGGAGAAGACGTACTTTACGCTCTTCAACGAGAAGAATAAAGATCTTCATCATCTCGTCAAAGATCACGTGGTCGGTGGACCATCGCTCGTTTTTCACCGCTATCACGAGAAAGGAGTCACTAAGGTCCGTCAGAACGACTACGGAGACGCCAGTCGTCCTTGTCGATCGATCGTGGGATACGACGCTAACGCTCTTTACCTGTGGTCATTAATACAAGACATGCCGACGGGATGGTACAGTCGACACTGGGCAGAGAACGACTTCCGACCCGAATCGGCGCAGCTGCACGGACAGATGGCCGTAGAATGGCTCACATGGGAAGCTGCAAGAACGGGACGCGCCATACGACATCAAGTCAACGGTCGAGAGAAGAGGATCGGTAAACTTCCGGTGGACGGGTGGTGCAGCGAGACGAACACGGCGTATCAGTTCCACGGATGTTTCCACGAACGCATTTTTCCGAAATGCAGCCGGTGTTTAAAAACATCCGTCTGACCCGCGACGATCTCGGACCTTTCATGCGCCGATACGCCGAAGAGCACGACATCATGATGACTCCGCGGCGCATGCTCGTGGGCATTTTCCACGGCGACAAGATATTGCTCGCCACGCCGCTCCTGAGATGGTACCTAGAACACGGACTCGAGGTGACGCGCGTCTAGATAACGATGAACAAGAAAACCGTCACGTACGCCCTGCCCTTACACGTGGGATTCTTCGTTCTGCAGTACGCCAAGATGCGCATGTTGCAGTTCTATTACGACTTTATCAACATGTATCTGCAGCGTGCTCTTTTCCAGTACTGCGAGATGGATACAGATTCCGCCTATTTGGCCTTGGCCGGCGAGTCCGTCGACGACCTCGTGACCCCGGAACTACGAGAACATTATTTCCGACATCGATCCGAATGGTTGCCGTCCGAATGTTGCGACGAACATCAGAACGAGTACGTGCGCTGTCGACTCGCCGATCGTCCGTGGGTCGGTGACGAGACGTGCTGTAAGGCGCGCAAGGCGTACGTTAAGAGGACACCGGGTCTGTTCAAGGTCGAGTGGTCCGGTGACGGGTTCGAGGGGTTGTGCACAAAGACGTACTATTGTTTCGGAGCCACCGACAATTACAGCACCAAAGGACTGAGCAAGCGTCACAACGCCATCAACAAGGACGCGTTCCTGGAGGTGCTCGCCAACCGTCGGAGCGGAAGTGGAAAGAACCGCGGTTTCCGGGTGCATCGCTCGTCCGTGTTGACGTACGTGCAGGAACGAGCGGCTCTCACCTACTTCTATGCCAAACGTGACCATGACCATGGACGTTCGGTGGAAACATCCTTTCACGTGCATCGTCGCCGGATCGACAGGATGTGGTAAAAGTACTTTCGTGACGCGTATGCTGCATCACGCTGCTACGATGATCGATCCACCTCCCGAACGGATCACGTGGTGTTACGGAGAATGGCAAGATGCCTACGCAACGATGGACTTAGTCGACGTGTGATTCGAGGAACGGTTGCCGAGTGCATCATAGACGATCTCATGGCGGAAACGGACGAACGGGTCACGGCCTTGTTCATTAAAAAAGTCATCACAGGAACACGTCCGTGCTGTATCTCGTACAGAACCTATTCCCTAAAAACAAAGAGGGTCGTACCATCAGTCTGAATTCTCAGTACATGGTGGTGTTCAAGAATCCTCGTGACGCATCACAGATGTCGCACTTGGCTCGTCAGATGTATCCGGGACGCATCAAGTTCGCGCAAGAGGCTTTTAAAGACGCCACGTCGGTACCATACGGCTATCTATTGGTCGATCTCAAACAGGACACGCCCGAGGACATGCGTCTGCGCACGGCCATCTTTCCAGACGACGGTGTTCAGTACGTTTACTTGCCGAATGTATAAAAAGACCGAGTGCGTGGATAGTCTCTTCATTCGCACCATGTCTGACCTGGTGAAGAGACACATTGTGTGCATACAGGCTCTGCACATAATCGAGAGCAACAAACTGAAAAGGGCCATCATCGCCAACGCCGACGCCGACGCCGATCTGCTGTGCGCACTGGCCGAGTGTGCCTACAACATATTAAAAAAGAACATTCAATTGACCGAATTACAGAGGCGACGTTTGAGTATCCGGTCTTTCTACCCTTGCTCCAAGAGGTGCTGTTCAAGAAGTAGAGAGAGAGAGAGAGAGAGAGAGAGAGAGAGAGAGAGAGAGAGAGAGAGAGAGAGAGAGAGAGAGATGGAACATGCACGCAAGATGGTCTTGATGGATCCGCGACTGTTGGACACACTTCGCTCACCACCACCACCACCACCATCGACAGATACCCTAGATAAGAAAGTACAAACCCTCGACGACGAGATGGTGACAATCCTCGATAGAAAGGCCATCGACGATAGGACCAAGGTAACATTGTATAAACAGGTGTTGCAGCGGTACAACGCCTTGTCTGATAAACACGTCAAGGAACTGGTACGCGTGGTCTCGTTGAACGAGTCGATGTCAGCAGCAGCACCATCGGGAGTGGAGTCGGGACCTGTGGTGCAGGGAACAGTAGGAGTTCCTAGTAGCGGAATAGAGGCAGACGTCGTGGACACCGTTCCCAAGACCATGCAGGTCAAAGACAGACGTTTGATGGAGCATCTCAAACGAGATATCGCGTGGATCGCAAGTGGCGAACTTATCCACGAGGGTGTGCCGATTGTCGGAAGTAACGTTGTGGATCTCGTGAATGATCTGTTGCGTAAGAGATCCGATCCGATAGGATGGCAGCCATTCGCACGACAACTACGTACCATCAACCTACCCATGGAGTTGGTCGGTAATGCCTCCAGGAGAGCCTACATACGTCAGGCGACGACGACAGCCACTCCGTCTCGTCGAACTCGTGCTGGTACGAGTAGTGCACGGAGATCACTCAATTGGACACCCCTCGCTCGTCGACGTAGTCGAATGGAGCATTCCATGCCCATTCCACCCTCAGAACGACGACAACGACACAAGACTTTGACGTCATTGGCTAGTTGGTAAGACTTTTAAGGCGGTGCTGTACCTGTCCATAGCACAGTGTTCGCTGCGATGTCGAGCGATCCACAGGACGCGTACCGTTCCGTCGTTGTTGTGTTACATTGCGGTGGACTTTACTTGATCGCCGACACTATCGCTCGATATCTCATACGAGACGTACTATTTGAGATATGGTTTCACTAGACTTTCAGTCGTTCGTCATCGTTGTGGTCGTGGTAGTGTCTGTTCTGCTTTACGTCAAGACCCGTGTATATATATATATATATATATATATATATCCCATCACCCCTTCCACTTTCCTCCATGCATTCGCCCCATCTTCTCCTGCGAATTTCCATCTCCGTGCCACCACCCCTGCAAATCGCTCCACCCAGATATACAAAGCTCTCTCGTTGTTTCAGTTTCTTCCCTTCCAGTCTTATAGCTAGATATTTGTTCTGCTACCCGACCCAAAGCACCTTCGTCTTCTTTTATTCTCAATCCATGTCTGCCAAAGAATTCCTTCCACTCCACCAAATGTTGTTGAAGGTCTGCCTCAGTGTCCCCTACTACTGCCAAGTCATCTGCGTATAACAACTTGCAGAGAATCACTCGTATTTGTTTTCCTGCTACTGCCATGAACAACAGTGAATTTAGGGCACTCCCTGTCACAACCTGAATTCCTCCGATTTTTCCAGTTCGCACACTACTCTACCTTTTGTCTCTTCATGAGTGCCTTCCGCCTTCCTCGCCTCCGCCTACACCTCAGTGTGGCGACGGCCATTTTTCTCGGGCCTGCGTCATACGCCTTTTCGAGGTATATAGATCAGAGAGCCATATTCTCCTGTCCCAGTCTCTTTTACACCTGTTGCCTCAGAGTGAGCATTCTGTCTGCCGTACCTCTTCCTCTTTTGAAACCTTGTTCTTCTCATATTTCACATTCCATTATCCTCCTCATCTTTCCATCCAGCATCAGGGTAATTTTCCAACATCTTCTTTCCATACAGGGACTATCAACCCCATTCGCCACTCCTCTGGGATCTTCCCCTCCTTCGTGCAGTTACTTAACGATCGACTCGTCCACCTAACCCCACCATGTTCAGCCATTACCAGCATCTCCACTCGCACTTCACCAATACCTGTTGCTCGGCATCTCTTCCTCTTCGTTATCGCTCTATCTACCTCCGCATCACCGATCTCCTCCTACTTCACTTCTCCCTCTACTGCAATCGGTAGTTCTGGTTCGCTGTTTTCCCTTTGGATTAGCAGACCTGTAGCACATCTTTCCTGCCCGTGACTAACTTCCCATTCTTGTATTTGATTACTGATCCAGCTTTTACATTCTTGCTGTCCTCATCCCTCTCTCATGCCCTTTTATATATCAACTTCTTTCCGCAATCCTCGTCTTTCAGTATAGTTCCTCCTCCATTTCCCTCTTCGTTTTGTCGATGGCTCTCCTAGCTGCCTTCTTCTTCTGTCCGCACAGTTGCTGTAATATTGTATTCGGTTGTTCCCCACTCTCCTTGATCACTTCTAGCAGCATCTTCAATGTCTATTTTCTCTGGTTGGTTTCACTGATGACAGAAACAAAATTATTTTCAGATCACGCCCTTTTGATGTTTCCAATGTTTGGGTGCTGTAGATCCTACAAGTAGTAGGTCCCTATGTACATGTTTCTTACCCAGCAATTAATGTTACCGTTACTAAGTAGTTTTAGGCCATTGTTGTGCCTGTAAATGTGCCATTGAAACATTTCCATAAAAAGCACCACGCATTCAAGAAAAGCATAAAAGGCACACAAATGTTAATTTTGCATTTGTTCAATAGAAAAAAAATAGAAGTTTACAAAAGATGCATACAACATTTGCGCCATACAGTGGACAGGACACCAGTCTATAAGATGAACGATGAATCATAATGTTAGACATCCATAGCCCGATGCAACTGCTGCCGTGGATTGCATGGCAATGCTATTTATGAAACTTGTAGTGTTATATAATTTGTGTCAACACCTCCCACCTATTTTTGAGGCCAACTTCCTGCAACACCCCATCGTTAATTTTCCATTCGTTTATCAAACACTTACATTGTAATGTAAGATATCAATGGAAAGCTGAATTACTCATCGTTCTACCTTATATTTATTCACAAACAGATTCAAACTCAGATAATCAGAACCTAGCATTGAAAATACGTCATATTGTTGGTATATCGTGTGTGCGACAAACAGTGGCGCTACACCGAGGACACTGGGTAAAGAGTGATAATCGGTATAAACTTCGACGTTGTAACAATGCTTGGCAGTGATCCTGAAGTGGGTCATTATACAAATTCAGACAGTAAGAATGACTTCGCATGCATTTTGAGGTTGATAGTGGCAAACTGTCGGCCCGAATAACAACAACGACAACAAAAAACATCGTGGAACTCAAATGCTACACTTAGTTTGATGTACAACAGGTGGTCTGGGAAATCCATGTTATTAAAACGACAGGAAGTGTGCCTCCTCGAAAATTTCGAACAATGCGCTTAGATAAATCTAATAGGCCAAGTAGCAAACATTTCATTAGGCTACAACATATCATGACACATTTATTGTGCTTCTTCAGGAAATGTCGAAGAAAATGTTTGACTATCTCGAGAATGACACGCCTATCACATCGCCATTGAAACAGTTGAAAGAAGACGAACGAAACTTCATCAAGAGACTTATCAATCCGTCAGACAACGAACGCGATTCACTGGAGGCAAGTTATTCTTCTTGCGTACTTGCGCTTATATAAATCACCAAGGTCTGGCAAAATAGAACTTTCAGTTAAAATTTCCATAGTTCAGAATATATATATATATACATACATATATATATATATATTTATATATACAAATATATATATATATATATATATATATATATATATATATATATATATATATATATATATATATATATATCTGATTATAATCCACTGCATTCACAAATATATATATATATATATATGTATATATATATATATATATCTGATTATAATCCACTGCATTCGTGTTTTAAGCATCCAAATGGCCAGGCGGTGGCCGGACCATTTACCAACAAGACGTTTCTCTACGAGGTATGTCTATAGTTAAAGTAAAACAACGCGATCATTGATATTGACATTGTTGTTTGTACATTACTATTAGTTGGTACAATACGACATACCTATTTAAGTTTGAAAGGAAACTTATAAAAAAGCGAAATAACATCTTATAAAACAGTAGGCCTAGTACTGGCAACAATATTTACAGTTATAATGGTAGACAGTTTTCATATAGGTCAATTATCTGTAATTGTAATTGAGAAATGCATAATGTTTGAGTATTAATGTATATAGATATATCAATGCTACGTGTAAGACTTGCCCTGTGAAAGTGGTGCTTCTGCCAGATCGTTGCCAACAAACGGAATGGCATTGACGTGGACAGATGGGACTACATCGCTCGTGACTGTTACCAGCTTGACATTACGAGCATTTTCGACCACAAGCGCCTCCTGCAGAGCGCGCGAGTCATTGAAGTCGGTGTCGATCGAATTACCCACATCTGCTTCAGAGAGAAGGTATCTAACTTATGTAGGGAAATAGAATTGACCAAACTATGGTAGGATATAATCATAAGCGACCGCAAGGGGGGCAAGGGGGGCACTGGATCTGGAAATTTATTCGGACATATATTCTTGAGCTCAAAGTATATGCTAATTTTATATCTATATATAACAACTGCTGCATTTCAGCATTCACAGCTGGTTATTTTCGGAGAACAGCAAGCGCGATACCCTCTCCTCGTAACATCCCAGAGGTAACAAACATATATTATTTAGGCATATGAAGGATCTCGGAGCAGCATGGGGCCCTGGGGGGGGGCAGTGCACATGACCCACCGGTATGTGGACATGCTCTGGTACTGCACCAACCATTGTCCGAGGGCAAATAGCAAACACTATGTTATGGTTTTGCGGCCAGATACCCAGGAATCTGGCTAAGGTACACTGATTAGTTCTTGGGGCCAGCCCTCCCCAACCATGATACAACAAAACAATCTACAGAAACAGAAAGCATGACACGTCTACAGCCAGATGGACAAAGTGGGACTCTGGGAGACGACCATTCTCTTGGAGGCCAAACCTCGGCTAGGCTCGAGGAGCCATCTACCAAAAAGCAAGAAAGCAACTTAAGATTGGATTTTGGAATTTTAGGACAATGTTACAGACAGAAAAACTTGCATAAAATAGCAAAGGAAAAGTCCAGTTACTCAGTTGACATCTTAGGGATCAGCGAATGTTGTTGGCCAATTAAAACAGGGAAAGTTACACCTAGCAAATTAAACGAAAACACTTATATTCTGGAACTACAACTGGAGGTCACGGATGAGTTGCTCTGTTACTGCGGACCAATGGGAACCAATAAACAGCCAAATTATTAGATTTCTGACAAGGTGCTTCAAGCTTACAATATTTCAGGGCTATGCACCAACTAATGACCACGAAGAAGCAGACAACGATCGCGTTTACAACACGTTGAACATTCGACTTGCAGATGTTCCGAAGCATGATCTGCTTGCAGTAATGAGAGACATGAAATTCAAAATTGGGGACAACAATGAGGTAAACATAGTATAGGAACCATTAACAACAACGGAGAGTGACTTGTAGAGATGTGCTCACTCAATGACCGGGTCATCGGAGGATCAACATTTCTTCATAAAATATCCATACGATTACACGGAGCTCTTTGGATGGCATCACCATGGACCAAATTGATCACTTCTGCTTCAGGAAGAAATGTCAATCATTTATAATTCATGTACGCGCATTCAGAGGAGCAGATGTGGCTAGTGACCACCATATTTGCACAGACACGCTAAACCGAAAGCTCCAAAAGATGTAGTTGAAAGTATCATCCAAGAAATATGATGCTGTGAAACTAAGGAACCTTGAAATAAAAACTACTTTTCAAATGGAATTGAGGAATTCTGCAAAATTAATTCTGGGAACTGGCAGAAAGGCAACAGAAGAATAGTAAAATAGAGAAACTTAGCAAGCAGTAGAAGAAAGGAAAGTTTCCCAAAAAATGAGACTGTTGAATGCAATAGATGTAAACACAAAAAGACAAGCTAAAATGGACTATCAAAACAAAGCTAAAGAAATCAAAAATAAGGCAAGAAAAAGAGCATACATTCAGATATAAGTTGAAGAAGCTGCAAATAGAAATTATATGCATGCGACTTGCCAAATTAAAAGAGATTGTGTGGTGATTTTGGGAGCTCTTTGGAAGAGCCTATCACATAAAAAATCATGGACACATATTAACAACATTACAGAAGAAGAAGAAGAAAAGATGGGTCGAACACTTCCAAGAAATTCTAAATACCTGCTCCACAAGATAACACAGACTTTGGTATGATAAATGAAATGGATGCCTTAAACATACAAATAGAAGACATCAACAAAACTGAAGATAGGGATGCCATAAGAAACACGAAGAACAACAAGGCAACGGGAGAGAACACTATAGAAATGTTAAAAGAAAATGGAGAAGAAAACATTGACATCCTAGTAAAGCTCTTCAGCTCTTCAACCAAATATGGAAAAAAAACATCATCAAATTTCTATATGTGAATTCTCAATGTTCAATACAGATAGAACATGAAAAACAAGGTTGTATGCTTTCACCTGGCTTGTTTGGAATTGTTCTTCTTCTGGGTACGAGTCGCTCCTCTCTTTGAGGCTTACTGACTCGTTGACTTGTCTTAGATTTTATGATGAGATTGACTGGGGCAGTGACGAAGGGGGAGGCCAAATGGGGGGGCAAGCTTAGTCGCCCATTAGTTTATCATGTTACCACGTGGAACAGGTTACATATGAAAAAAGTTTAAAATGTAATCCAAAGGGGGGCATGGCCTAATGGCCACCCCTCTAAACACGCCACTGGATTTAACTGAACGACAAGGCCCTTGCATATGTGTATCATTTCACCTACCTTGGTAGTGCAATGTCCAAATATGGAGAATGTTCTATTGACACCAATAATAGTGGGGAGCATTTAAAAAACTAAATTTTGAGGTCAAAGGATATAAATACAGACAACAAAATAAGAATTTTCAACAGCAGTGTCATACCGTGCTATTGTTTGGAAACATAGAAAACAACCAAAACATTTGAACAGAAACAAGCAAGTTTCCAGACCAGCTGTTTGCGCAGACTTCTGAACATTAAATGGAACGAATTCATCACCAACGAGGAATTCCTTAAAAGAACAAATGCAAACCACCAGAAAGCCAAAACAGTTCACTAAATCATGAATTCATCCATTGATTTGCTTCTATGTAGTTATTGAAAGAAAATGTCAGCAAGTGAAAGTTGTTAGCTGTGTCATTCTTTGTTTTCAGACAGAGCGGTGCATCTATAATATGTTCTACACACGCAATGCGCTCTATCGAGACGCTTACATGCACAAGGTCAGCCATGCCTTGGACATAATGTAAGCAAATTGTTATTTTTCATTATTTGGTCGTTAGCATTGAACTGTGAAGGTTGCATTTAATTGAACCCGGTCAGCCCATTAATCCACACAAATAACCTACCTAACTTGTCCAGTGCAGGTCCTGCCTGAATTCTACATTTTCACTCAACTAATTTCACTAATTTTGTGAATATCTTAACCTCTCTAGTATCCATTATGACATGGTAACTGAATTGTAAAAACGTGTCTTTTAATTTGTGTGAAATCATTTGACAAATATTGTTTTATTTTTATTTTTGTATTTATGTTTATATTTATTTTATTGACCGATCCAGTCAAAATTCAGCGAAAAATGGCAAACGTGGACCGGCTACATAGCATTCACACTATTACAAATTTCCCGATCTAACGATTTTCGATGCAAAAGTACTATTTTATTAAACCAACTGCGCATGTTACTTAAACTACATCACAAATCTGAACATTAACTAAACTGTTTTTGATGGGTTAAATCAATTGAGGGGGGAGTTTTTAATTTGAGTTGTGTAGCTCCCCACTAGTATTATTGTGTACGGTTTTCTCTTGCAGGATGTCTGATGCCATGGAGAAAATAAACAAAGATCTGAAATTTGAAGGCAAAGAAAGGTGGGTCAGTACCAATGTAAATTATGATGTTACAGTATAACGTAATATGGCGTACGTTTTATCAGCTGAGAAACATTTGATGAGATAATTTAATATGTAATAATTATTTGCATGATAAACACGCACGCACGCACGCACGCACACACACACACACACACACACACACACACACATATGAACAAATACGTAGATGCTCTCCAGGGAACCTAATCTTCCAATTTTAAATGCAGTTTGTTTGTAAATCCCAGCATTAGCCTAGCATGCCGTGTAATCTTCCTGCTTGAGATGCGATTGGTAGCAACAAGTGGAACTTAAATGAATCCATGTGTCTATACAACACAGAGAAATGGCAATGTCGGAGTGTGTAGAGGACATGAAGGCCTTTAGCCAGATATCGGACCACGTCTACCACCAGATCTTGCACGGTAAACCCAAAGACACCTTTCGTGAAGCCGCCGAGATCCTATGTAGAATCGAGCGACGCGACCTATACCGCTGCATCTGTGAGAGCGATCCGCAGAAATGCAGTAATAAAGTAAGTAAGCGTGCAAATGATATACAGTTGAGCCAAATAGCCAAAGTGACCTATGGACACTGAAGCATCGTGGAGATTGGCATCACATGATAAAAGGCTACTCTTCAAAGTACCTGTTATTATCTGGTTTTAGCCAATCTGAAATATGTCCGTATAATATTGGCTGGAATGTTGTGTATATCAGATGCAATTCTTCTGTCACGGTTCTATGTTCTAGCTCTTCGTAAGAATTATTGGTGAGAACTATAATTAAAATATGTAGCAAAATAATCCTATACCCACTCCAAAATATTTAGTCGAAAACAAATAGTAGTATGGAAAATTGTAATAGTAATATATTCATATGTAATAGTAATATATTACTTTGCCTTCAGCATGTAATAATAATAGTAATAGAAAGGAAACAAAGTAATATTAATAGCAATAGATTACATTATAATGTAATTGACCCCAGGCATGTACGACAGCAATCTTTCACGTCTTAGAGCAGGTCTTCGTGGATCAATCCTAAGCGCCTCTCTCGCTGCTTCGCGGCTCGTTGGGCCGGACCACTTTCGGTAGCACTGCTACGCCTCTAGACTTTGAGCTCAAAGAGTTAAGATAACTGGGGTCTTGCTTGTGCTTTTTGATTGTTTTCCGAAGTTTGCTGGTCACTGTGTGAACCCGCCAAGTGCGTGGCTTCGTATTGTTGGTGTATTGACAGTGATAATGGTGATGACGTCGACAAGTTGTGTTAACCCAAGATTTCTTCATGTAGGGAGACTTAGATACAGAATTTGAATACATTTTGTAGTATGGCTTTCTAAAAGTTAATTCCAATTCCAAACAGGCTAGCAAAAAAAACACAGATGGCGCCGTTAGTGAACGTTTTGTTGAAATGTGTTTGTTGTTTGTTTTGGCGAAAGCTGTATAACGAATAGGTGAACCCTGCCATGAGAGTGCATGCGCACTAAGAACATCTAACAATGGCTGTCTTTTTCAACAGATCGATGAAGACAAGATCAGCAAAAGCATCTTGACAAAGCTCAATGTGACAAAGGACGTCTTTCAGATCTCGGTAAATGTGGTAGCTCACACACTCAAACAGTGCAAGGCATGGGTATAAACGAAGTTACAACAGGGGTTTATGAATCTTAGGCGAACACAAACATATTCCATTTAATGTTATATATATATATATATATATATATATATATATATATATATACATATATATATATATATATATTTATATATATATATATATCACACCCCTGGTATATTATATATATATATATATATCACACCCCTGGTATATTATATATATATATATATATATATCACACCCCTGGTATATTATATATATATATATATATATATATATGGTATTAAATTATTATGATATATATATATATATATGATATTAAATGGGAATATATATATATATATATTCCCATTTAATGTCATATATATACATCATAATAATTTAATATCACATATATATATATATTCCTATTTAATATCATATATATATATATATATATATATATGATATTAAATGGGAATATATATATATATATATATATATTCCCATTTAATATCATATATATACATCATAATAATTTAATATCACATATATATATATGTATATATATATATATATACATATATATATATATATATATATATATATATATATATATTCAGATATATATATATATATGTGATATTAAATTATTATGATGTATATATATGATATTAAATGGGAATATATATATATATATATATATATATATATATTCCCATTTAATATCATATATATATATATATATATATATATATCATAATAATTTAATACCATATATATATATATATATATATATATATATATATATACCAGATTTGTTGGCTTCTAAATCAACTATTTAAAAAACACTTGGAATTGGTCTCTCGTGATACTAAAATTGTCATATTTGACCCCTACCCTCATGGGCATGAAAAACTGTGTGTGATGCCGCACGGTTTGTATTTTCACGTACGCACGCACGCACGCACGCACACACACACAGACACACACACACACACACACACACACACACACACACACACACACACACACACACACACACACACACACACACACACACACACACACATACATTACTCGTGATGTATACAATTATTTGTTCTTCAAGGTAGTAAAGTTTGACTACGGCAACGATTTGATGAATCCTATGGATGGTGTTTTTCTGTATGCCAAGAAGCGTCCTGACGAAGTGATACAAAGAACACCACCTGAAATGGTAAACCTTTCACTTAAGGAACTGTATCTATTTTGGGAACTTTTCTAGGGTCCGGGCCCATCTCAATTTCACCGTTATAAACATGCACTATGTATAGTAACCATGCCCCTTTAATTCACAAGAAGGCGTTCAAAGCAGGTAAATATCAATTCGAGCATCGAAAAAGGTGATTAGATGCACTTTTTTATTTACATGTTCCGTAGATAAAGTGCGTGCGTGTGCGCGCGCATGTGTTTTACTATTGTATGAACATGCGTATGTGCATGCACGCTTGCAGATAGAGGTGTTGTGATTTGTTGTATCCGTCGTTTCAGGTATCACTGATGTTGCCAGGTGTTTTCTGTGAATGCGTCCTTCGGTTCTTCTGGAAGAAGACATCTTACGGCACACGCACAGCTGACTGCGGAGATGATTGCACAGCTGATGGCCGAAGGGCGCGCAATGACGAGATCGAAAATGCGCGCACAATTTGCCAGGAGTGGTTGCAAGAACACGACATATGGCAGGAAGAATTCATGCAAGAAGAGTAGTTGCGGAAATCATCCTTCCAGACATCTCCATTACACCAGCACTTCTGGTGCAAACACAGATTTTTGTTTTGGTGGTGGTTGCACGAACATTTTGACTGTTTTGGCATTATGTTTAGAAATTGAAATTTCAGGATTTCTAAGAAGTTATTTGTTATTGCATATATAATTATTGAAGAGGGGGTGTGCCATTTTTGAGAGTCTACTTCCCCCCTATTTTTGAGGCCAACCTTCCACCAACTGCTAGGACCAAACTCCCACCTCTCACTTCTTGTCATTGTACATCGCAAATCAGGTGTATTGTCAGACAACAGTGAGGAAATTCTTACATAATGCAATTACTATATGCTGGTCAGCCACTGTTGCAGTAATTTAGTTGTATTACCTGTTGAATACAGGTGTGAACTGTTTTGGTTAAATCTTGTCCCATTTAACTGAATACTTTGTCATATTTTATTTATGTACCATTGATGTACCTATGTAGTGATATACAATACACGAACACTTCAGTTTGAAGGCACGAATAATACTGGAATTGTTGAAGAAGAAAATGGTTGATGATTATTATGCAAGCCAGGCTATATCCTGAATCAATTTCTTCTTATCAGGGTCTTACGATACAGATATATCTTTGACTGAGCCGAAAGTTCAGTCAGTATATTTATCTTTGCATGTTGCTACATCCTGGTGATAGCAATGCAATGAGTGTGCTTTTACTGTAATATCAATAATGTTTCCATGATATTATATCATGACACGTTTCTTTGTTAAAGAAATTGCTTTTTACAGCAGCTTGTATTCCTGTGATATTTTCTTATGTTTTATTGCGTGGTACGTGTGATATTTTTGTGATCATTATGATGGTTTTGTTATTATCGTTCCTAGTGACGAAGTGTGTGGATTAGGTGATGGTTTCTCACTTTTATTAGGTGTTAGTTTTACAAACAAAGAGGTAACCGAGCTGTGCTGATTAGCCTCTAGTCCCACACCAAGGATTATACATCGACTGCAAATAAGCGAATTTGGAATATCACACAGGCTTAGTCGTAAGATAATGAACGCCATACATTCAGACCTTCTGAATGTAGAATTCTACTTAACTATAAATATATTATGTGCCACACAAATTACTGCTCTTGAGACTTGTTTATTGGCTTTTGTTCAATGTTGTTGGAGCTTTCTTATGTCAGGAAAGCATGACGCATCATATAGGCGTACACCACGTTGACAGAAGTCATTTTGTGTTTAACTGAATAAAGGTTGCCTCTCCATGTTGTTTCTTCAGACTTATTTAACACGATTTAACAATATTGCCTTCCAAGGCAAAAGCCTAGATGACAAGTGGACAAGGAAGCCATTGGCTTAGCGAGAGTCCAACAATTTTTCATGTGTAAACCGCCTCCTGAGATATGTGTCAGCCTTGTTTCTAAACATATCCACGCTGCTAGCATTTAAACAATCTGCAAATAATTTGTTCTATTCATTCATTGTCCTCTGTGACGACGAGTACTTCTTGATATCCAATCTACACTGATCCTTTACTAATGTTGCATTATGTCCTCTAGTTCTACTATCTTTCTTGAGTGAGAACAACTATTTCTATCAATATTTTCTTACTCATTCAATATCTTAAAACCTTCAATTTGATCTCTTGTTTAAAAAAAATGTCTTACTACTCGAAAGCCTTTCTATGGCGGCTAGCTGCCATTTACTATGATTAAGTTTAATTTGCTGCATTTAGTTATTAATATGATCAAAAATGACAGGCACAGTCAATGCTGTTGTTGGATTGGTTGCCTTATAAATTGTTTAATAAATACTACAATTTGGTTAACAGCTTGGTGTGCAGGGCCTGTATTTTCAAAATGCTTATGCATTGGTTACACAAATTTTCCATACATATGGTGATGTAGCTATACGTAGTAGGTGGGTGGGGAGGCACCCACTGAATATCTATTACAAAAATAACACAGCGAATATGTAATTAAAACACAAGCCTGCCAGTCTTGGCCGAGATTCAGCATGGATTATGTAATACTTCATTAGGCCTAGTCAGTATTTAGCATATCAGATAATATTTACCTTGCTATTTGATGAATGAACCTTCCCAGGACAGTTTTTGTCGGCATATTTACGGAAAACTTGAATTATGAATTTGAATTTTTTTCAAGAATGTGGGCCCTGACACATTGGACTGGCCGAACCAGTGTTGTCAAGTTCTGCGTTGTTTAACATGTTGTTGTTCTATTGTCTCAGAGGATGTGTTGTTGTCAAGTCCTGCGTTGTGTAAATGTTGTTGTTCTATTGTCTCAGAGGATGTGTTGTTGTCAAGTCCTGCGTTGTGTAAATGTTGTTGTTCTATTGTCTCAGAGGATGTGTTGTTGTCAAGTTTTGCATTGTGTGAATGTTGTTGTTCTATTGTCTCGGAGGACGTGTTGTTGTCAAGTCCTGCATTATGTCAATGTTGTTGTTCTGTTGATGGTTTCCTGCGTAAAGCCAATCCCGGTTATAAGGGCCAAGTAAGAGCTGCCTTTTAGTATAGCAATATTTACAAAAACTGCCACTCAAAACAATACAGTTCGCACTTTTCAGGTGCTCTTGAGCTCGGGCTTCAGATGATGTGTTTTGTAGCGAATCCACATCATTCATTTATATTCAGTTCAATTCATTTAAAAGTCCCTCTTCAATTCAATTATTTCGCTCATTTTGTTTATTTCACGAAAACTCGAACCCATTAGTATCGACTACGACATGCTACATATCGATTATGGCATGCTAGCTCGCAAATACCCCGTCTAACGTCATAGGTAGTCATGTAGTGTTCACGCTTAAAAAATAGCAATATGCCTTAATTACAACGACAGTGCAGATTGTCACATTTTTTTCAGAGGCTTTAACTTTCAAAGTCAATTCTTTCAATGGTTTTAACAAAAATAAGCACGCTTTTATTAGACTGACAGAGATCGCATGACCGAAATCAATGGCAGAACTTAAGCCATAATATCTTAAGAGCGGCACATGCGAAACCGTCGCAGTGAGGCAGTGACGCGAAATTGCGATCACACACACGCACGCACGCACGCACGCACACACACACGCACTCATACACACACACACACACACACACACACACACACACACACACACACACACACACACACACACACACACACTTGGAAAGCCGGTGTCATCTCAGGTGCCGCATCGACCGTTGGAGCAATCGTTTGTGCCCCCCCCACCCCACCCCCCGGACGCTCAGTTCGCTACTAATAATATCAAACATCTTTTAACCACAATCAACTTAGTGAAACATTCTTGTGATTTTCATAAAGATCATGAAGTTAAATATGATAAATACCTAGATAAATGTGCTTAAATATAAACGTTATTAATTTTGTGAGATGGTCCATTGTAAAAGACAACAGTAAAATAAGAGTTGTCTGTCATCAAGGGCAAGCTTTACATTCTTGCAGTGGTTGCGTTTTTGTCCCGTGCAACGCCGGCCTACGCGGATAGTATGACATAACAAGCATTGTATGATATAACAAGCATTGTATCATAGAACAAGCATTGTATGATATAACAATCATTGCTTATGATATAACAAGCATTGTTTATGATCGTAACCATTGTGACCAGATAATCTTAGAAATGCTATTTAGGGTGCGGGAAGTTCCGAAGAAAACTGCATCTGCGGTCTTCTCGGTTTCGAGTATAACATTAACATCGCAAAATCGGTCAACTTTTCTCACACAAGCTCTTTCAAGGGATAGTTGGCCAATACGAGCCGCCAATTTCCTTCCGCAGTATCTGCATGCGAACTCTGGCTGCTGATTTGTTCGATGTGCAAGCGCGAGCGCACGTTCTTGGCGGCGTTGTCGTTTGATTTCAGCATTAGTTTCTCTTTTGGTTTCGGCTTTTGCGGCTCCTTTTGACGGCCATACGCCATGCACTGCTATAGTGCGCCATCTCCCCCCATTGCCTCTTGTTGATATCGGCGGCGTGGAGGTGTCGCTTTGTGCAATCCATGTAGCGTAAGTTTGGTCCAACATTTCGCTTTGCCTGCCATAGCTTGCCGTACAGAACTGTCTTGGGCAGTCGGTCGTCATTCATCCGTACAACGTGGCCGGTCCAGGTAAGTTGCCGGCTTAGAAGCATTGTCTCGATGCTCGGCATATCGGCACGTTGCAGTACTTCATTTTTGGTCACTCGGTCTGACCACCTGATTCCGAGGATGACTCGTATGTGAGGTAGGTGTATCTGTGACAATCGCTGAATATGACGTCTATACAGCGTGTATGTCTCTGAACTGTACAGAAGACATGACAGGATGATAGCACGGTAGACCTTGCATTTTGTTACAAGTTTGATGTTGTGTTTGTTTCATAATCGTTCGCGTAGTTGTCCGAATGCGGCAGAGGCCGACTGAATTCGAGCCGACAGTTCTTTGTCGAGGCTGCAGTCGCTTGCGATGGTGCTCCCAAGGCATTTAAAGGTGGTAGCGACGTTAAGTGGCGTACCATTGAGCAAGATCGTCGGTGCTGTGTACGATGTCCCGGGAGCGGGTTGATGCAAGACCTCGTTTGCAGATCAACCTCAGAATGTGACACAAAGCCTGTATCGTCAGTGTGGAGAAGGTCCCGAACGCACATTTATTGTACCTTCGTCTTCGCTTTAAGGCAGAACACATTAAAAAACCTTCCTTCGGTGCATGTCATTGTGTAAACGCCTTTGGTGGTGTCACGATTTGAAACTTCGAGCACTGCAGCCAAGAGTAAACAGTGTCGGCGCTAGGACGCAGCCTTGTTTAACTCCGAGTGCCACAGGAAATTTCGATCGTGCTGCGTGATGAACGAAATCCGCACGTGTTTCCGGTAGGACATCATTTGCAACGACCAGCAATCGCTGGAGCAGAATGTTTGCAAAGATTTTGCTTGCAATGGCCAGATTGCGCGATAGTTGCTGCAGTCCTGTCGATTATCCTTTAGGTTTTTAGATGTTCACAATCAGCGCATCTTCACCAGACTCCCAGTAGCGTCTGTATCTGTCGAGCAAATTGGCAACGAGGGTGTCACCTCCGTGATTGTACACCTCAGCTGGGATCTCGTTGAATCCGGCTGCTTGTTCGATCTCTCGTTTTGTTGGAAATTTCGACGACGAAAACAATTGTATGGCGGCGGTTGACTTTGCCTAACTCAGTCAAATATCGAGTCGCATATAAAACGTACATCCACATCCATCTCAGAAGCACTTTCATCCAAAGATTCACCCATAAAGTCGCGAAAACTTCATGTGCAGTGAACGCATCTGTTTTACAAGAAATTACCATTTTAAAGCCCACCAGTGCTCACCTTCAAACGCGATTTTCTTCGAAACTTTCGACACGACCAAATGCTAATTTTAACCACAATTTTAGTTTCACATCAATCCACCCGATGACGCCACCTCCACAGCCTTTTTCCCCAACGGGCGCTTGCTTAATGGGTTAATCGTGGTATCATTCAATTCACTTTTAAATGTCTTGTCAACATCAATCTTGCCTTAAAAATCGACCAAAGTATGCACAGCATAAATTCTCAAAACCAGTGATGCATTCTGAAACAGCATATTCAGCTTTTCGCCATCCAAATTATCTCTAATAATTGAGCCGACCGGTATAGTATTCTTAGGGGCCGAATACTTGGTTACTATGGTACCTAATGCTGCGCCTGAAATAGCAAACACCAGATAGTGGACAACATTGGTGTATATCAACCAAACCACCGAATGTGGTCTCGTCACCGTTAATTGCTTATATGTTTGAAACGCCAGGAAATAGTGTAGGCACTAAGATGGCGCATGAAACCATAATTAAGTGGGCACAATGGTTGTAAATCATATCTGAAAAATTGGGTCACATATAACATAATAAACAGTTTGCATGACCAGGTAACCTTAGATATGCATCTTGGGTGGCTTTGCGGGTAAAGAAATAAAAAGGTACACATTGCTGAAATGTTACAAGACACTATCAACTAATAGTTGGGTGCGACGAGTGATTTCTGAACCAAATCCTCTGTGTCTATGGGATCCAACAGACACATCTTGTGGGGTAATAAAAAGGTAAATACAAAGAATGTAAATAAAAAGCGTAAACTAATATTTAAAATCACATTTCTATGAAGACACACACACACAACACACACACACACACACACACACACACACACACACACACACACACACACACACACACACACACACACACACACACACACACACACACACACACACACACACACACACACGCCGACCTACAAGCAGCCCGTTGCTCACCGCTGCTGGAAATACTGTGTTGATCAGCAAACCGGACATCCTGAGCCGCTGGAAAGTCTACTACGCGACGCTACTAAACCGACCCTCCGAAATCGATGACCAAATCCTAGAGTTAATCAAACAGTGTCCCATCCGAGATGAGTTGGATGAATTTCCGACAAAACGAGAGATCGAACAAGCAGCCGGATTTGATGAGATCCCAGCTGAGGTGTTCAATCACGGAGGTGACACCCTCGTTGCCAATCTGCTCGACAGATACAGACGCTTCTGGGAGTCTGGTGAACTACCGCAGGACTTCAAAGATGCGCTGATTGTTAACATCTAAAAACCTAAAGGATAATCGACAGAACTGCGGCAACTATCGCGCAATCTGGCCAATTGCAAGCAAAATCTTTGCAAACATTCTGCTCCAACGATTGCTGGTCGTTGCAAATGATGTCCTCCCAGAAACACGTGCGGATTTCGTTCATCAGGCAGCACGATCGACATTTCCTGTGGCACACGGAGTTAAACAAGGCTGCGTCCTAGCGCCGACACTGTTTACCCTTGGCTGCAAGTTTGAAATCGTGACACCACCAAAGGCGTTTACACAATGACACTCTCCGACGGAAGGTTTTTCAATGTGTTCCGCCTCAAAGCGAAGAAGAAGGTTCCACAAATGTGCGTTCGGGACCTTGTATACACTGACGATACAGGCTTTGTGTCACATTCTGAGGTTGATCTGCAAACGATACTTGACACGTTGGCCGCTGCTTCTGCGTCTTTTGGACTCCCTATCAATGTTCGAAAAATTGAGGTCTTGCATCGACCCGCTCCCGGGACACCGTACACAGCACCGACGATCTTGCTAAACGTTACGCCACTTAACGTCGCAACCACCTTTAAATACCTTGGGAGCACCAATACAAACGACTGCAGCCTCGACAAAGAACTGTCGGCTCGAATTCAGTCGGCCTCTGTCTCGTTCGGACGACTACGCGAACGATTATTAAACAAACACAACATAAAGCTTGTAACAAAATGCAAGGTCTACCGTGCTATCATCCTGTCATGTCTTCTGTATAGTTCAGAGGCATACACGCTGTATAGACGTCATATTCAGCGATTGCGACATATACACCTACGCCACTTACGAGCCATCCTCGGAATCAAGTGGTCAGACCGAGTGACCAACAATGAAGTACTGCAACGTGCCGATATGCCGAGCATCGAGGCAATGCTTCTAAGCCGGCAACTTACCTGGACCGGCCACGTTGCACGGATGAATGACAACCGACGGCCTAAGACAGTTCTGTGCGGCGAGCTATGGCAGGTAAAGCGAAATGTTGGAAGACGACACTTACGCTACATGGACAATGCGACACCTCCACGCCGCCGATATCAACAAGATGCAATGGGGGGAGATGGCGCACTATCGCAGTACATGGCGTATGGCGTCAAAAGGAGCCGCAAAAGCCGAAACCAAAACAGAAACTAATGCTGAAACCACCGCTGACAACGCTGCCATGAGCGTGCGCTCGCGGTTGCAAATCGAACAAATCAGCAGCCAGAGTTCGCATGCCGATACTGCGGAAGGAAATTGGCGGCTCGTATTTGCCAACTATCCATTGAAAGAGCTTGTGCGAGAAAAGTTTAACGATTTTGCGATGTTAATGTCATACTCGAAACCGAGAAGACCGCAGATGCAGTTTTCTTCCGGACTTCCCGCACCCTAAACGGCATTTCTAAGATCATCTTGTCACAGTGGTTACGATCATAAACAATGCTTGTTATATCATAAACAATGCTTGTTATCACACTAGCCGAATATGCCGACGTTGCACGGTACAAAAAGGCAACCACTATAAGAACTTAAAGATTGCCCTTGATGAGAGACAACTCTTATTTTACTCTTGTCTTTTACAATTGGCCATCTCACAAAATTTATAATTTTTATACTTAAGAACATTTATTTATTATTTTATTTTATTTCATTTATCTATGAAAATCACAAGAATGTTTCACTAAGTCGATTGTGATTAAAATTTCTTTGATATTATTAGTAGCGAATAGAGCGTCCGGGGGGGGGGCACAAACGACTGCTCCAACGGTCGATGCGGCACCTGAGATGACACCGGCTTTCCAAGTGTGTGTGTGTGTGTGTGTGTGTGTGTGTGTGTGTGTGTGTGTGTGTGTGTGTGCGTTTGCGTTTGCGTGTGCGTGTGCGTGTGCGTGTGCGTGCGTGCGTGCGTGTGCGTGCGTGTGTGTGTGTGTGTGTGCGTGTGTGCGTGTGTGCGTGCGTGCGTGCGTGCGCGCGTGCGCGCGAGTGCGCGAGTGCGTGCGTGCGTGCGTGCGTGCGTGCGTGCGTGCGTGCGTGTGTGTGTGTGTGTGTGTGTGTGTGTGTGTGTGTGTGTGTGTGTGTGTGTGTGTGTGTGTGTGTGTGTGTGTGTGTGTGTGTGTGTGTGTGTGTGAGCGTGTGTGATCGCAATTTTGCGTCACTGCCTCACTGCGACGGTTTCGCAAGTGCCGCTTTTAAGATGTTATGGCTTAAGTTCTGCCATTGATTTCGGTCATGCGATCTCTGCCAGTCTAGATCTCGCTGGTTTTGAAGACGCTTGTCGACTTTCTGCAGTTCTTTTTCGAGGGCAGTTGGGAATGTTGTTCGTGGTCACCCTCGCCAGCCAGCAACGTCAGCGGGTGTATTGGTCTATGACCAGCTGTGTAAGGGCTTCACGTGTCATGTGAAGCACATGTCCAAACAGACTCCACAGAGCTTTGATGGCACACTAGCTCAGTGGGTTGTACGCACATTTCGGTAGAGAGCGTTGTTCGAGATTCGCTGAGGGTATCTGATGCCGATGACCTCTCTTAACTAGCGACGGCGGAATGCATAAAACCTGGCCCATTCCGTTGGCGTTGGCTACACGTGCCCATATTGCATGTGAGCACATGGACTATAAATGCAGTGTACAGTCGCAGTCCGAGGTCTTGAGAGCATAGAGAGCACAACTTCTGGAAAGGCACAGCCGCAAGTTGTTTTCTCCGTACCACGTCTTGCACGTCCCCAAGTAGAGAGCCTTGCTTGCGTGTCAAGCGTGTCAGTCCTCTCCAGCACGGTTGTTTCTTCTGTGAATTTTGGTACTTTCTGTTTTGGTGTAATTGATGTTAAGATATAATTTTGACAGGCGACCAGGAGCGATTCGTTTTGCCTCGTCCAGAAAATGGCTGGAATTACTGATGAAATCAACGTCATCGGCGTATGCCGTGTAGTATGACATTCTCCAGAGCATTGCAGCAAATTGTCTCTCAGATCACGGAGGGCGGCTACCAAGTAGATCACGAAAAGCACAGGCGATAGACTCCTTGTGGTGTACCCCGTTTTAATCTTGGTATGTTGTTTTTGCATTCCGATTCACAGAAGAACAGTCATTAGCTTATATCGCCTGATGGTGTCAAACGCATGACTCGTGTCGATGCCTTGTACATGCACAGAGCTTTGAAAACGTTTCGTTTTGGCGGCTAGTACGACATCTGCTGTGCTGCCGCCATATCGAAATCGGCTTTATCCTTGAGAGAGGAATGCGTCGACTTCGTCTGCTATGCGTGCAAGTACTATTAATGACAGCGTCTTTCATAGTGCATCAAGTAGCTCTATTGGTCTTTGTACGTACTTGGTTTCCAGATTTCGAGAGTATGATCAAAACCCCATGACCAAGCTGTGAGAGTGTTTGCTGTTCAGTTGATGTACGGTTGAAGATGTCTGTTATAGGTTGTGCAAGTATTTCGGATCCACATTTTAGTAGTTCTCATCACTTTCGCTATATATCAGACTTGTTGGCAAGTCAGAAACTGGAAAGTGAAGACCCAAATCAATAAACTGCAAGTCAAGTGAAGTATCAAGTAAATGACCTGCAAGTTCAAGTCAAGTCCCGAGTCAAGACAAGTCCCGAGTCATCTGATTTCCAAGTCAAGTTAAATAACTAGCGTTCACCGTTCCAGTCATAAGTCAAGTCGCTCTCAAACGATTGCACTTCATATCTAGTGAAATGTCAACGATTAACAGGCAAATTTATTAAAGGTATTGTTTATTACGTTGATGATTAATACGATACATATAAAATGCATACATACACGTAATATTAACAATCTAGGTTACAGTCATTATCATGGTGATGAAAAGGTGATAGCTGCAAAATGGTAACGATAGTAAACTTTGTTAAAATTAAAACAAAGTTCTAATGATCATTATGATCATATTATTTCTATTGTAAAACGCCTAAAATTTAACTTTGTCTCTTGCCATTAATTGTGACTAAGGAAATGTCATTGTTCATGCAGCTAACAACTGGCTTGCGCAATTACGTTTCTGGTAGGCAACACTCACTATCAAACAGTGAACCAGACCGATTACTGATTACACTTCATAAAGATCAGATCAGAGAGCATCGCACCTCCAATGCGAGCTCGGTGTGGACGCATAATAATGCCGCCACTGCTAAACACCAGCTTCAACGGGTAACGGGCGATCTTACCGCTCAGCTGATGGCAGCCGTTGGGAGTCGCGCTTCGTCAGTTGCGAATCGAACGGGGCGTAGGGCTCGTCTCTGTCGTCTGTCTGCCGTCGTCGAACATATCGTTCACTCGCGTATCGAACTGGGCGAAGGGCCGGTCTCCGACATCTGTCTGCCGTCGTCGGACGCATCACTTCACTCGCGTATCGAACGGGGCGAAGGGCCGGTCTCTGTCGTCTGTCTGCCGTCGTCGAACATATCGTTCACTCGCGTATCGAACTGGGCGAAGGGCCGGTCTCCGACATCTGTCTGCCGTCGTCGGACGCATCACTTCACTCGCGTATCGAACGGGGCGAAGGGCCGGTCTCTGTCGTCTGTCTGCCGTCGTCGGACGCATCCCTTCACTCGCGTGTCGAACGGGGCGAAGGGCCGGTCTCCGGCGTCTGTCTGCCGTCGTCCAACGTATCACTTCTCTCGCATATCGAGCGTCTTTCTCCTGTTTACGTGTATCTTCAACGCGCATCTCGGCCTAGGTGGACGATTACTTCTGCTAAAACATTGGCACTTCTGGCCAGTCGTAGGAGAGTGCAGATACATTCTACCTTTAAGGTTACGCTTTCCAGCATTAGGAAACATAATTCTAATTATAAAAAATACAAGAAATGCTACATTACCCCCCGCGAAGAATCTATTTCATGGGCTTCGCGGAAAAAGGTATTCACACTCCTAACATCATAACTCTTCACACTAATCGTACACGGGAATAAATCCGGTAGAGGTCGTTTTTAACGTCGAGCGAAGTCACTATGCCGTTTCAACGGCTACTGGATTAGCAGTTGTTAGCGTGGCGCACCATTTTCATCAAATGCGCGTAGCCCGCCGTTTTGAGCGTTTGTCAAAAATGTTGTCAGCGACAAGACGATGGATCTGCAGTGTTATAGAAGAGTCATGGGCACGTTTGCCTGCAAGCTTGTAGTGTTCTGCATTGTAACCATATCAGTGCATGACCATGGTGGTAACTTCTCCTGACTATGCATACAGTATTACACAGTTTATGTGACGTCAGGAGTACTGGTGTAGATGAGCATAGACATGAGGTCTACAAATAAATATACGATGATATCAAGCCAAATACAGTCTGGGATTTCTTCATCTTCATTACTTCTGTACCGAACACCATATCTGGCGACGAGGCCAGCTCAGTTTCTACACGTTACTGGAGATAGGCGAGGAAAAAATGCTGACAATTACGTCAAGACAGATAATGACTACTTTACAAGAACATTTCGTACCAACGGTGAATGTAGCTGCGGAGCGCTATCGTTTCCGCCAACGGGAACAACTTCCAAATGAAACTGTCGATAGTTACATCGCAGCCCTCGGGGAATTAGCGTCGACGTGTAAGTTTGGTCTGTTCTCTGATGAAATTCTGAGAGATCAACTAGTTGAAAAAAAACTAACAGTGAGAGAATTGACATTTTATAAGGCCATTGAACAAGTTCGATTGGTTAAAACGGCCATAAAAGAGACTTGTAGAGCGTGCGGGAAAAGGCCACTACGACGTTGTTTGTGGGCGTGGGGGAAAAGTCTAACAAGTTGACTGTTCCAATGACTACGGTGCAGATGTACAAGTTCTGTGGTCTAAGACTAAGAATTCTAAGAATTGTGTGAAGTGTGCAGTAAGTTTGAACTCTGTTGACATTACATTATTAACTTACTTGTCGGATGTCTCGCTCATGTCACTACAGTTATTTGACAAATACTTTGTTAGAGAAGCATTAGAACCATGCCCAGTCTCAATAACTGGGTACACTTCTCATAAAATAGCTACTGTTGCTTGTTTCCATGCTAAAGTCAAATACAAAGATAACTATTCTTCTGCCAAATTCCATGTCTAAGACTAAGTCTACTCCCACGGTGCCTCCAAAGATAAAATCAGAGTTTCCTAAAATGTTCTCTGATAAACTGGGAAAAGTGAAACGGTTTCGACACCGTGTTAAAATTCGCTCCCGTGTGAAACCTGTTCAACAGAAGTTGCGCAGAATACCGTTTACATTTCGCGATGCAGTTTCTGCGGAACTAAGACGTCTTGAAGAAGCGAGTATCGTGGAGCTAACCGGCGCGTCGGAATGGACTTCACCCATCGTAGTAGCTTGGAAAAAGAGTGGTCAGATTCGTGTATGTGTGGATCTGAGAAAGCTGAATGAGGCTGTTGTTGAAAATAAATTCCCACTCCCTACAGTTGACGAAATGCTCAGTGAGATGCCTGGCGCTACTCACTTTTCTAAACAGGATTTGAAATCGGCCTACCACCAGCTTGAACTAGGTCACGAAAGCCGAGATCTTACAGCCTTCGTAACGCATGTTTTTCCCCAACTTCTCAACCAAAGTAAGCACGATGAGAGAGGTACAAAATACCGAGCCATTTTACTGGACCGATGCCCAGAGACGGATGCCGATCGCGCGTTCAACATCAAATCCAGTATCGTGAACAGTCCAGGTCTGGCATTATTTGACCATATGAACGAAGTTATCGTAACGACAGATGCCAGTGGGTACGGACCGGGGTGGTGCTTACTCAACGTCAAAACGATGGTTTGGAAGTCACGGTGGCATGTGCGTACAGAACGTTGACGGCACCAGAACGTAGTTACTCCGTTGGAGAACGTGAGGCACTTGCCTGTGTTTGGGCTGTTGAAAGATGGCATACTTACCTGTGGGGGAGACATTTCACTCTTCGCACATATCACCAAGCTTTGGTAACCTTACTCTCCTCGAAGGGTACTGGCCACATATCCATGAGAGTAGCGAGATAGAACGCTCTGTTATTACACTATCATTACATAGTTGAATACAAACCTGACTCGCAAATAAAAATTGCTGACACGCTCTCGCGATTGCCGGTCATCACTTCAGACTCCGCAGTTAATGAAGATGTGATAGTAATATTTACTTATACTTGTAGTGATGTTACACACACTGAGCTGAAGAAGGCTACAAATTAGGATACTGTATGCACTCAGCTTATGACTTCCATTAATACCGGATGGTCTGAAGCAAAGAAACAACTTTCAGTGGCAGTACAGCCATACTTTCTGATCAGACATGAACTATCGGTTCATGGGGGTATCGTTTTTCGTGGTGAACGCGTAGTAGTCCCTGCTGCACTAACTTCGCGTCTCGTGAATTTTTTGCTCACGAAAACCACCAGGGCATTGTTCGTACAAAACTACGATTACGAGATCTTTATTGGTGACCAAAAATGGACATGCAGGTGACAGAAGCGGTTAAACATTGTTTAACTTGACAAATGGCAGACAAGTCTGCAGTTATTAGAGTGGCTCCTATGCAGCCAGTTACACTACCACAATGACCATGGAATTTTGTTTATAGATTTTATCGGTCCACCAGCTGCCGAGAGGTAACAAAATTTCCTTGATCGATTATCGCAGTAAGTGGCCCGAAATATTGCATTTGCTTCATATATTATTACCGTCAAAACGGTCATTAGCTTTCTGACAACTGTGTTCAGTCGGGAAGCTTAATCCGAAGAAATCGTATCGGACAACGGACCGCAGTTGATATCCCACGAATTTTAGGAATTTCTCCGTATCCGTAATATTGAACATACGTTTTCGGCAGTGTATCACTCCGAAAGAAACAGTGACGTAGAACGCTTGAATCACATTCTTGGATAGACAGTTCAAACTGCTCGTATAGAGAGACGTTTTGTCAAAACTGCTGTGACATAGTTTCTAGATACATACCGCGCGACACGACACGGCGACGACCGGCGAAGCACCGTCTGTCAATACACGGCCGTCACATAAGAACATTGCTGGGCATTGTTAGATTGACTCCAACCCCACTTACCGCAGTGGAAGTGGAAGATCGTGTTAACACGCGACATGCGAAAGCAAAAAACAAAAAAGTTGGAAAATGGAATGAGAAATACTTAACCTATGGTCAGATCACTCCGTTTAACTAACGACTACGTAATGGGTCGTTGTCCACAACGCAATGGTTAACAGGATGATTTTCGTATTTTGCATAGTTAAACTGATGGTTTAAGAATGTACAATATTAATACATTATTTGCTATTAAAGTTTAAAGATTTATTCATTTATTACAGTAGTTCATTTCTTTAGAAGAAGGGAAATGTGGTGTTCTGCATTATAACCACATCAGTGCATGACGTAATGGAGTTAACTTTTCCTGACTATGTATACGGTATTACACAGTTCATGTGATCTCAGTAGTACTGAGATCACTCTATACGAGCAGTTTGAACTGTCTATCCAAGAATGTGATTCAAGCGTTCTACGTCACTGTTTCTTTCGGAGTGATACACTGCCGAAAACGTATGTTCAATATTACGGATACGGAGAAATTCCTCAAATTCGTGGGATATCAACTGCGGTCCGTGAGGTCTACAACTAAATAGACAATGATTTCAAGCCAAATACGGTCTTGGACTTCTTTATTACTTCTGTACCGAACACCATAAAGCTACCATTCATCTTGGCAATCAAAGCTACTAGATTGCGTGCCAAATCAACCAAACTTTCTAAGGCGAAAGGAAAATTCAAGGGCAAGTCATCACGCCAAGTCATTCGCGGTCAGCCTCAGCATCTGGTCTGAATCACGATGCCGGCGTTGGAGGAATTGCATTTACGATCTTATTAGTCATTGCTGTTGGCATGTTGATGTTCGTATCCCCGTGGCATACGGCATGTGAAGGTTCATCGTCAGCCAGACTGCCTTTCACCACGATAAAGTAAGACTATATTTTTTGGTGTTTCGTTTTTATAGAAATCAGTCATTTGATTTTGTCGATTACAGCAGATTTCTAGTTTTAGGAGTTAGCCTCCCCTCGGCTTCCGTGAGTAGACTAGCTCTTTCTAGAATTATTAACACGTTATAAGTTAAGTACTGATGAAATTAAACCCATGATTTATTTTCTTGAGAAACTTTTGAAACAGTTTATATATATATATATATATATATATATATATATATATATATATATATATATATATATATATATATATATATATATATATATATATATATATATATATATATATATATATATATATATATATATATATATATATATATATATATATATATATATATATATAAACTGTTTCAAAAGTTTCTCAAGAAAATAAATATATATATATATATACATATATATATATATATATATATATATATATATATATATATATATATATATATATATATATATATATATATATATATATATATATATATATATATATATATATATATATACGACCGTCAGCCATCCGATGAACATGGCCGAGACATCGCAGACGTCTCTGGCTTAACAACGTGTAAATGCTGGAGGAGTGAGTACGCTCCAGGACCCCTGTGTTCGTGACCCAGTCCTGCCAGGAGATGCCGAGGATAAATCTGAAGCATCGAAGGTAAAAACTATTCAGTTTCTTCTCTTGTCTTGCATACGTCGTCCAGGCCTCACTACCGTAGAGCAGTGTGCTGAGAACACATGCCTGGTACACATGCAGTTTCGTGTTTTCTGTCAGATTGTTATTGCTCCACATACTGTTGTTCAGTTTGCACATGATGGCTGCAGCTTTTGTTATACGTGTGTTAATTTCAGCATCTAGTGACACATTACTAGTGAATGTGGAGCCTACGGTACGTGAAGCTATCAACAACCTCCAATGTCAAATTGTCGGTGTTGATTGATGGCAGCATAACAACATCCTGCACCATGACATTTGTCTTTTTGATATTGATGGTCAGTCCAAATTCTTTGCAGGCGAGAGAGAGTCTATCCATTAGTTGCTGGAGATCTTCCTCTGTGTGAGTTGATAGCGCGGCATCATCAGCGAAAAGCATTGCTCTTATGAGGACTCGGCGCACCTTTGTCTTGGCTCTCAGGCGGGCGACATTAAACAGCTTTACGTCTGTTCTGGTGTCTAAGTAGACACCCTCTGTGGATGGACCACAGGCGTATGACATTAGGGAGAAGAATATGCCAAAGAGTGTTAGTGCCAGGAGACATCCCAGTTTCACTCCACTGCGGATCTCAAAGGGTTCGGATGTAGTCCCATCATGACGGTGCGCTTCATGTTGTCATGAAAGGAAGAAATCACACAGGGCAGCTTTAGAGGGCAGCCAATTTTCTCCAGCGTCTTGAATAGTCCGTTTCTGCTAACAAGGTCAAACGATTTAGGAGATACCGCTGTAGTTATTGCAATCGCTGCGATCACCTTTGTTTTTGTATAACGTATCTTTGCATCGCGTATGTCCGGAGGAACCGCTAACTCATTCCAACAGAGGCACAGAAGTTCATGCAGGTGCAGCAGTAGAGCACGTTTCCCGTACTTGATGACTTCAGGTGGTATGGCGTCATTTCCATGGGCTTTTCCACTGGCAAGTGAGCCGATAGCTTTGCTGAGCTCTTCCACTGTGGGTTCATTATCTAGTTCTTCCATAACGGGCAAGCTCGTAATTGTACTTAGTGCCTCCTTGGTGACAGCATTTTCTCTGGAGTACAGGTCTCATTCTACAGCCCTCATTCTACAACTCGTTGTGAACAACTCCCACCACAACCTGTGGAAGTTCCGCCAACACTTCCGACTGTTAATGACGAATATCCTTCTCTGTCCTCTGCAGCAGCTGCTCGTGATGATGATGTGACATGTTTGGATGACAGTCATTCCACAGATAGCCCAGGAGATGTTGGTAGTAACTCTTAATGTAGCCATGTGAGCAAGGACGTTGATGTGCGAACTTCGAATAATGCTATCCCTTCACACTTTCGGCTAACACCTTTAGATGACAAAGTATCCAAAGTTGACATTGTTATGGTCTGTGTTCAGTGTCGAGCACCAACTGTCTTTCAAAATATCTGACCATGCTACAAAATTGTTTGCTAAAATTGTCACGTATTCCCTTGTCTGTTCAGGCCGAGCGGACAGTGATGCCACCTGGAGAGGAGGGGGATAAAGATCTTTGTGTCATCACGTGGTATGTCGTCGTCTTAGTGAATACTCACCGTCGTGCATATACCAGAACATATGACATGATGGCAGCGATAAAGAATTACCTATAAGCAGACAAAGAAATGCTTAAAAGAGTGTTGTTGTCCAGAGATTGCCCGAGTCAAGAAGCCGTCAACGTTCTGTATTATCACTCGTCGCCCAGATTACTAGTATAGAAGTAAGTGCGATTTTGTTTCGTTCCCGAATACTGTATGGCATAGTGGTGTGACAGGTTCTGCCTCTTCCGGATAGCAAACAAGTTGAACAAGGAGGAGGGAGTAGTTCACTTCAGCTCCCTGTTTTAGGCCATTGTTAGGGAGGCTAACAACATTTAAAAATAATTCAGCTTTGGCCTCACTGTCGAAGGGGTAGACCCAAAGGATGACTTTGACACGGTTGGGGAAATTTGACGGATACTTCGTGCCCACGAGGAATGTTATTCACGAGCGGACGAAGTTTCACCAAAGGAACCAGAAGCCAGGAGAGTCAGTGGAGTTCCTTCGAAGTCTCCACGACCTGGCAAAGTATTGCAATTTTGGACCAAATGAGAACGAAAATATCAAGGACCGGCTGATAGCAGGAATGCTCGACAAAAAACTTTCACATTGATCCAGCTTGGATGGTTATACTGTCAGTCTCGGGGACGAAACTTAGTTTCAAGATTGACTCAGGAGCTGACACGTCAGTCATCTCGGAGGAGACTCACAATACCCTGAGGCCGTGACGGAAGCTGAAACTTTTAACGGCATCACTACACGGCGTGTGCGGACCACTTCAGTGCAAGGGACAATTTGTAGCACACACGGGACGTAAAGGCAGTCATTCCAATTCCGTATTGTCGTCATCGGTGCACGGGTTAATAACCTTCTGAGTCGCAGCGTCGCCATCCGCATAGGCTTCATTCTTAAAGTTGAAGAGTTTGAGGTGTTCGGTGACATCCAATGCCTCAAGACTGAGCCCGTAAATGGAGCTGAGCCGTGTGCGTAGCCAGACGCGTGCCTATACCTCTTCAACAGAAGTTGAAGGAGGAACTAATTCGTCTCCAAGCAGCACGAGTTATCGAGCCCATCACAAAGCCAACGTCGTGGTGTGCACCAATGGTCCCCGTTATGAAGAAATCAGGAAAAGTCCGCATTTGCATTGATCTAACGAAGCTCAACCAACAGGTGAAACGAGAGAATTTCATCTTGCCGACAATAGATGACGTCACTTCGAAGATGACCGATGCAACAGTCTTCATCAGTATCGACGCTGCCAGTGGTTTCTATCAAATACCACTAGATTATGACAGTCAAGAGCTAACGACTTTCATTACACAGTTTGGCCGCTAGTGCTTCCGCCGGCTGACATTCGATATCACGTCAGCGCCAGAAATCTTCATGCAAAAAACGTCGCAGTTGTTCGAAGGGGTATAATATGTGTTCTGGGAGGAAGGAAGACGACCGTCACATTGAGACTGTCATGAACATCGTCGAGACGTCCGGTCTCAAACTGAACAAAGACAAGTGTCTGTTCAGGCAGTCAGAACTAAAATTCCTGGGCCACCGATTCACAGCCGAAGGAATCGTCGCAGATCCAGGAACAGTCACCGCTATCATGGACATGCCAGCGCCAACAAAAGTGCTACTGTTGCGACAATTTTTGGGAATGATCCACTTTCTAGGTTCATACCTGCCGTACATACATAGCGTCACCCGTCCCCTGAACGACCTGCTGAAAGCTGAATCGGTTTAGTCGTGGGACCTACCCAGGAAGAAGCATTTGTCAAGATGAAAAGGATGGTGTCATCAACAACAATCTTGGTAAATTACGACGTCACAAAGTCCACCTGCGTGAGCGCCGATGGCAGTTCATACGGCATCGAGGGTGTGCTCGTGCAAGATCACGGTGGCGGGAGGCTGAAGCCTGTAGCGATCTGCTGGAGAATGTTGACTATCGCCGAGCAGCGGTACGCTCAGATTGAGAAGGTGTGCTTGGCGAGTGTGTGGGCGTGCGAGAAATTTGACAGATTTCTCTGTGATGTATAGGAATTTAGACTGTTCACCGACCACAAATATCTTGTGCCACTGATCAACGGCAAAGACCTCGACAAAACGCCGTTAAGATGTTAGCGACTACTAATGCGACTGATGCGATATGGGGCTAAAGCTGAATATGCCCCGGGGAAAGATCTAATAGTTGCTAATGCTCTATCGAGAAGCCCTGTTGAGACCACTCCATCATCATCAGTCGCAGAAGACGTCGAACTCCAAGTTTAGATGGGGGAGTCAAGCCTTCCAATGTCACCTCAGAGGACGACCGAGTTGCTATCCTGCACGATGACGCACTCTCCGGGCAGCTATTATCTACACGTTAACTGGGTGGCAGAGATACGAGAAGGATGTACCGGAAAACCAGAAAGATTTCTTCAATGTCCGAAGCCTCCTTTCTGTCTGCTGACATATGCCGACAGAATCGTCGTCTCTACCGCTTTCCGCCCTTAAGACGAGATATATTGGACAAAATTCATGCAGGCCACCAGGGGATTACGAAGTGCCTTAAATGAGCCAGAGTATCCGTCTGGTAGCCGGGAATAATGCTAGACATCAAGTGCGTAGTCGATGCCTGCGAGCACTGCCAAGTCCACAAACCAAGTCGACAGAGGGAGCCACTGACGACAACTCCTCTACCCACAGGACCGTGGCAGAGGGTAGCGGTAGACCTTTGTTTGTCCCAAGGAAAAACCTACTAGTAGAAGACTACTACTCCAGGTGGATTGAGATTATGCATGTCAGTAGCAATACATGTGCAGCATGCATAGCGAAGTTGAAGGAAACGTTCGCCCGATTTGGCATCCCAACTGCGCTGGAATCAGACAATGGTCCTCAATTCTCGTCGTCAGATTTAAAAAAAAATACGGGTTCACACATGTGACGATGAACCCGTACATGCCCAACACCTATGGAGAAGCCGAGCGGGCCGTCCAAACGGCCAAAAGGATTCTCATACAGGAACATCGTTTGCTCGGTCTCGTGGTCTACCGGGACACAATCATCTCCGCCTCGGGATGCAGCCCCGCTCAACTTATGATGGGTCGTCACATCCGCACGATCCTTGTCAACATTACAGTAGGCACTGAGGCGAAGCTAGCCCAATCAAGACCTGGTCAGAAGGACTATGATAAATCATACCAGTTCCACTGCAACCGTCGCCATGGGACACAGCCACTGCCGCCACTGTGCCCCGGTGATATGGTGAGGGTCAGGACTGACCTCGACAATAACTGGACCAAAAAAGGGGTCGTGACTAACCCAACCAACACCCCACGGTCATACACCGAGCAAACAGAGTCTGGCACCTCCCGCCGAAACATGCGACAACTTCAAGCTCGTGCCACATGAAACATCATGTCAGGGACCGAGTTTTCTACACAGTCACAAGTTCCGTTGTCAAGTACGAAACCAGCCGGTGCCACAGGGTGTTCCGCCAAGCCCACCTGGAAGTCTAGCAAGTGAGGTGCCGTTGAGCCTGTCTCCGACACCACCAAGCCTGATGTGCGCCGCTCATACAGGTCCCACATCAAACCTAAGAGACTGGTAGAGTTGTGATACTCATAAAGAGTTAATGAATGAACTCCAGCTAGTGTGGGGTTGATTAGACATCTAAGTTACTCTGCCCAGTTGTTTTGTTTTGTTTTTGTTTAACCTAAGTAAACTTTGCCATCAATGTATACAGTGTGGGCATGGTTACTCATAAAAGGGGGAAGTTGTCATGCATTCCCTGGTCTGGTCAGGCCGAGCGGACGGTGCTGCCGCCTGGAGAGGAGGGGAATAAATATTTCCGTGTAATTACATGCCGTGTCGTCGTTCTGATAAGTCTTAGTGAATATTCACCGTCGTGCATATACCAGAACATATGTCAAACATGTTTCCAAATTAACAAATTGCTGCAAAATGTTAATGTGGGCGAACAAAAACGCAATGGTTTGCAATGTTATTGCAGATGAGTTGAGAATTCCACTGTTTCCGCTATGCAATCAGGCCCAGTTTCTCTTTTGACAGATGATATCACAAATTTCACAAACCACCAACAATATTGCTAACTGGTCAGGTATTTTGACAACACTACTGGTTTTGTTAAAGGCAGCTTTTACAAGGTATTACATCTCTCTCGAGCAACTAGTGAATCGATATTTTCAGCTATCACATATGCATTTCCTAAGGATCACATCCCCATACGAAACATGATTGCGCTGGGTACAGATGGCGCAACCACTGTGTTGGGGAGAGTATCAGGATTGTATGATAGACTCCGATTCGGTGCATTTTCACAGGTTGCATCTTGTGGCCCAAAAAAAGCTACTGATGTTTTCCCTACTCCGGTACAAGCCCCTCCAGTTGAGATATTTTATTACTTAAAAAATCATATCAACGATCTGAAAAATTTACAGAAATACAAAATTCTGTGAGATATATAAACATAAATTGTTGAAACCATCAGGTACCCGGTGGCTTGCTATGCACCAGATCAATGGCAGATTGTGTGAGCAATTGGACGCTTTGAAAGCATGCTTTAATTCAGATCAAACAGACTGGGTTTACGCAAATGACGGTAAACGAAGGATGGTTTATAAATTACAGAGGGAAAGGTGCAGAAAATCAGAAAAATGTGACGTAATGATCATCTGTGGTTGAGTTACATTTTTCTGAGAGATGCGTTGCCCATTAACGACCCACAGGGACATTGTTGACTTTAATCTACGGGACACTGACAATCTACGTGATTTTGATGACATTGCATATGGAGATGTAGACTTGTTTAATTTAATGGATGAACTGACTGACAATGGACATGAAGATATAGTTGACTGTTTCAAAACAACAAGTCTTAATTTTACCAGATTGCTGTGTTTGACCTGAAACAGTTGCCTTTCGGTGATCCCATTGTTGCAAGCATAAGTGATTTGAACCCATTGAAACAGGGTACAAACTGTTGCAGGATGTTCACAACTTTGGCAGACAGTTTTCCAGACATGTTGGGTGAAAATGAAAGGCGCAGATTGCACGAGGAACTGAGAAGGTATGATGTCTGGAAGCCTTCAGTTCACATAGAATACAGTTTTGAACATGATACTGACTCTGGTGTTAAGACCTCACTCAAAGTGTCAGCTGACCAGTATTGTAATAAGGTTTCCGAAGTGAAAATAGGGTGTACCTTTGAATTTCGCTTTCTAGTGAAATTGTCTCCAGCTATGCCGTGCATACGACATGGTAATGTAGAATCTGAGCAGATATGTTCTCGAATTTCTTTAGCTAAAAATAAATTTCGCTCACGGATGACAGGGAATATATTAAATGGTGTACTGACTGTCAATTTTAATGTAAAGGAAAACTGCTACTCATTTATTCCATCAGCAAGAAATATAGAGAAAGCCAAGCACCCTAGACAATATAAGCAATGTAATTCAGATGTTGAGTCTGAACAGTAAGCCTACATGACGTGGACCACTGTGTGACTGTAGCCTGGGAATAGCTCAGTTGGTTTGATGTGATCTTGAAGTAGCCTAGAGTTACATGTTATCATGTTCACTGTCCACCGACAGTTCACATACTGTTCACAGACTGTTCACAGTGTCAGACCAAGGAATATATGAGGTGACTGTTACGTGCTCAGTGTCTGTGCTAGAATTAGAATTATAAATGATATCTAGTCATTGGTGGATAGGTTGTAAGCTGAATGTTACATGTTCAATGACATGTTCAAATGCGTGCGTGAGTGCGTGCGTGCGTGTGTGTGTGATGCGAGTTCTACTTGATTGAATGATACACACATGTACGCGCACGAACATCCACATTTCAATGAATCGTGCAATATTTATTAATTGCTCAACTAGGGCTGTGTCATAACAATTTAACAAGGTTTAACAAGATTGCCATCCAAGGCAAAGCACCCAGTTGGCAAGTGGACAAGGAAGTCATTGGCTTATCGAGAATCCAACCATTTTTCATCTATATGTAACGCGCACTTCTGATACATTTGCATTTACAGTACGGGCGAACGTGTGTGTGTGTGTGTGTTGTTACACTTGTAACAACTTGCCTCAACGTGTGTGTGTGTGCGTGCGTGCGTGCGTGCGTGCGTGCGTGCGTGCGTGCGTGCGTGCGTGCGTGCGTGCGTGCGTGCGTGCGTGCGTGCGTGCGTGCGTGCGTGCGTGCGTGCGTGTATGCTTGTGCGTGTGCGTGTGTGTTGTTACAATTGTAGCAGCTTGCCTCAAACATATTGTTTGCAGTTGAATGCACGTGGACGATAACAAATCATGTTTTTTTCAGTTTAACGTGTACTTAACATAACCCCCTATATTCTATATAGAAGACACGTTCCAAGTTTCATTCACGAAACCTAATATGTGGCTGCCTGAGATAATATTGTGTGAGCATTCCAAGAAAAGTCATACAACTATACATAACTAGCCCCGGTCTCCACAAAGGCTTATTTTTTTCTGAATATGTTTAGTGTACCGTACTGATTATTATCATTGTCGTATTTTATTCTCATTCAGTGCACGCCGGTTGACGCAAGCGGACGTTTAAGTGAATTCGTACGTATTTCTATTTTACCTTTGTAAAAGAGAGACCCGAGTTTTTCTGATTAACACATTTTTTTTGTAGCGCTGGTTCGTATGCGGCTCGTAGGAAATATGAAAATAAGTGAAATCAGAGAACGTTCATTTTACATATCCAAGGTGTGTTTAATTTACCTGGTAGAGGCTTCTGTCAACGTATCACGTCGACTTCATACGTTGACGAAAACCTCTAACAGGTAAATTAAACACACCTTGAATATGTAAAATGAAAGTTCTCTGATGTGAAAACGAACTATCCTGAAGAATGTTAAGTAAAATAAGAAAAAAAGTGCTTTCATTGTGACGTGATGTTGATTTTCATAGTCCATATATATGAACTATCACAGTAGTATAACAGTTATTACGTATACTATGACACGATTGAACGATAATTGGCTTCCTAAGCAAAACACCACGGGGCAAGTGGACAAAGAAGCCATTTGCATATTGAGGGTCCAACAGATATATTATATGCACAGTGTGTCCTATCGCAGGCTTTCTTTTACAAATTATAAGCGCGCAATATTTGAGGAATATATAAATATAATATTGCACAGAGAATCAGCTAAACTATCTTTACCGAAACAAATTTACTAAAATAAACACAAACAAACAGTCGGTAGCAGGTAGTCAGTAGCAGGATAGCCTCGTAGAAGCAGTTAGCAAGGATTATATGCGAACGAGGGTTGCGAGAGTATTAGGCAAATTACTCGAACGCGCGTAGTGATACATAACACTTATGTATGACCGCGTGGTGTGATCGGAGAGATCCCCACAGATACAGTATGCATGATAAATGCCAGTCACTAGTGATATAGTTAGTAATTGTAGCGGGTGTATATTAAATAGTATTGTTATCATTGTTTGTTAGTCTGGCGTAATACATCGGGGAATTGTAGATCGTACGTGTACACACCATTTGGGGGCCGGCATGCTTGCTGTGATGATGTATGTCGTTTTGATGGTGAATGCTTGCATAATTGCTGGCGCTTGATTACTGAATTAAATGTAATTTATTTGGCCTATTTTACTCTACTTGCGTTGTTATACAAGCATACGACTGGCACTGCAGTTTCTGGAATTCTGGTTCAACAATCTAAATGCATCATTGTATGTTACACAGAATTTTATAACGGTGGTATACTATACCATAGCATGTAATAGCATGTAATACCATGTAATACAATGGTATATCATGTAATTCCATGGAATATTTTCATCAGGGTAGCCACCATACGATGTCACTCAAGTGAAAGTACATACGGGTGGAGGGGGAGGTAGCAGCCTGGGAGGGGGAGTGGTGCTCAAACACCCTCAGTTAGTCATGCTTCCCATTTGTGACCGCTTTTGATATGACATGGTGACTTTCATTGGTGTGGTGCTTACGGGTGGTCTCATATGTCCTCGCAGTAAAACAATATATGGCGTTCAGCATTGGATCAAGTCACCACTCGGTGGTGTGGTGTGGCACTTCAGATAACGTGCACTTACTAAATCGTCGCGTTGTTATGTAAGGGACAAACGTGTCAAACCACGACCTGCTACCACATAGTTTCAGAAGATGCTATCATTGTAGGCCTGCACTTATCTATTGATCTGCACTCCTGTCACAACAGTTATGCCGACGGCACCGATTAAAGGCGAATGTATATCGTGAGAACCTGATTGTAACTGTTAACCTTCTCGTAGGCGTCAATCAGTCCGTTCACCCGTCTCAAAAGGTATTCACACCGGCGACCGCCGTCCTCTGTCGCCCCCCAACAGTCGACCTTTCCGTGCGAAACAGACTACAGCGAACTGTCTGTTATGTAAACAGAATGACACGCACACGCTCACGCACACTCACACGCACACAAACACGCGCGCACGCACGCACGCACGCACGGATTATTGAACGATTCATTGCATTGATGCATTGGGAAAGATTTACCATAGAGGGAGAAATTCTCGCCCGCCCGCCCGCCCGCCCGCCCGCCCGCCCGCCCGCCCGCCCGCCCGCCCGCCCGCCCGCCCGCCCGCCCGCCCGCCCGCCCGCCCGCCCGCCCGCCCGCCCGCCCGCCCGCCCGCCCGCCCGCCCGCCCGCCCGCCCGCCCGCCCGCCCGCCCGCCCGCCCGCCCGCCCGCCCGCCCGCCCGCCCGCCCGCCCGCCCGCCCGCCCGCCCGCCCGCCCGCCCGCCCGCCCGCCCGCCCGCCCGCCCGCCCGCCCGCCCGCCCGCCCGCCCGCCCGCCCGCCCGCCCGCCCGCCCGCCCGCCCGCCCGCCCGCCCGCCCGCCCGCCCGCCCGCCCGCCCGCCCGCCCGCCCGCATGAGAGGACTGCCTAATGATTGTCCAACCAACCCTTATGAAAATATACCATCGTATCCATTGGTAAAAACCATGGTGTTTTGAAGCATTTAAACCATTGTAAAATACCATGATATTCTATGGAAACCATGGTAAACCATGTTATACCATACAATTACCATGCACAATATATGAAAAAGGATGGTCTACCACAGTTTGTAATACCATGTAATACCATGGTATATCATGTAATACCATGGTATGCCATTTGATCGACTTTGCGCCGTCGACGTGACAATTCTAAGAAAAGTGATAGCTCCTTTGATATGCGCGGGCCATTAAACATAAAACCTGCTAACCATTATGAAAACATACTATGGAATTACATGGTAGGCACCATGGTACACCACGTAATTCCATGATACGTTTTCATAACGGTTGTTTACCAGTTTTCTCCGTCGTGTTTACGTTTGTAAGGCGGTTTGTGCTTTTGCGGAACAAAAACCCTCCCTCCATCCTGTTTTCCTTTTTATATAATTCACGTATCACGTAGACAACACGTGTACACGTAACTACGGTTGTTCTTAATCGTTTCTTCCTTGAAGAATGTTTACATAGTTATTATATTTACACTCATTGTGATTATGTGGAACTATAACGTATAAATCACGACTGCTTGTTCTTGGGCAGATTCCAGTAGACCTATTACTATGTGTAATTTGTTTTTCGTTTTGTGTATATATTACAGCATATTTAGGTTTGTCTTCAGACTTAGGGCCGGTGGCACCCACATTTTGTTGCATTTTAGGTTTATATTCAGGGTTAGTGTGGTTGGACTTAATTCGACCAGTAGTAAAATGTCTAGAATTTGGTGTGCAAATGTGGGCCTAGTCAACATATATTTGTTGACAGCCATTAAGCAGCTAAGGCCAGTATTTCCATGACATGTTTATTTTTCAATATGTGATGCATACATTATGCTATAGATTGTCAATCCCGCGGTATAAATGGTTCCACCATAACTGACGTGTGTGTAATGACGTACAACAAACAGGACAGAGTAGTTTTTACAGACACGGTACACATATAAAATGTCTTAGTAGAATCAGTACGCTGATTCTCTTTAGTAGAATCAGTACGCTGATTCTCTTGTACTTTTACAATTGAACATATATAATAAACAGACCCTTCACACTGGATGAAGTACATATATAGTACACTAATTAGCATGCTTAAAAGCAAAAAGGAATGTGGTATAGCTAATGCATAAAACAGTCCCACATAAATAAGTGTACCTATTTTTAATGTGTGTTTATTGCCTTGGTTAATTATATTGCTATAATATATTATGTCTCAAATGAACTGTGGTAGCGAACACAGGGATACTCGACCAGACACAATGAACACCATCACATCAAACACCAGAATTCGTCAGTGTCTTCCATTACAAGAGAGGTCGCGATGTTTTCTACTGTAGTAATCGATAGTCAAACCTCTCCGGTTACGTTGACCTTGTTACGCGAGCTATTTGTGTTACATAGCTGTCCTGTTAAAAGCGTGCCGCACACCGCAAGACTGAACAAGACCCGACGCCACACGACCGACCTAACCCAATCGCGTATGATCGACTGATGACCTCATGACTGGCCTACTACTAGCCGCCGTACAAATAGGGTATCATTCACAACTGAACATAATTATTATGATCGTGTAAATGTAGCCTTGTTTTTGCAAGCCACAATCAGTCACAACTCTTTTTGTCGTCGGACATCAACAATATGTCGCCGTCCGTGCGAAGAAGTTTGATACAGTTACAATAATGACCACTAGCAGGCCCGTCCTCGGGGAGTCAGACCACAGTTGAAAATTGCATTGGTGGCCATGTTAACGTTTTGTTCGATTATAAGAAAACGTGACCACTAAAAATTCTGAAACTTTTTCACAGCAACTGCCATCATCTCATTGACATGCTGACCAAGTTTTATCAAAATCACATATCTCCAGCTCTTTTAAAACGCCCCGACATGCGATGCCCATCAATTTTGACAAAAATAGCCTTGTATTCATGCGCCCACGTGGCCCATAGCAGAAAAATTCCCATAAATCCCTCCGCCTGTTAAACTCTCAAAAAAAATGCACCATTTCACAGCCAATAGCTTCTACAAACAAACCTGTGAATATGCCTGCTCAATTGCACTTATGTCACATCATATGAATTCTTTAAATTCACATATCGCAATTTAATACGCCCTACATTCGTGTGAAACAATAAACAGGAAGGTCAACTGTGGTCTTACCCCTCGGTGCTTAGAGAGGGTGGGGTGGGGGTGGAGGTGGGGTCGGGAACATGTTCGATGTTCTAGTTGTTTAGGGCTGTTCTGTGCAATTTGAAAACTGCTCACTCAATTCCATTGTTTTGCTCATCTCATTTCAAATTCATTTTGCGAAAAGTCATATCTGCCTAGTCTACTACGACATGCTAGCAATTTGTGTGCGCAATTTTTTATGTTATATAAAGTCAAACACTGACGATCTTAGGCTTAGCGCTTGTGACATTCTTGTCGTATAGTCACGTGATCACCGAGAGGTCTGAAGCCATCAGCCTTGACCTCACAGTTTATGCTTAAAGACAAAAAACTTTATTTCAGTCACATATATGGGCTTATACAGAATATTGCATAACGTAAAAAAAAAAAATTTATTAAAGTATAACTGATGAGATTCTCAAGAAACCTGGAAGGGTTTTTGGTGATAACCACATATAGTAAAAAAAGTTATAACTGTGCGTTGCCATAAATAAAATAAGATATAAAAAGAAAAATAGAAAACTATATTACAATAAATTCAAATGCATGTAAGCGATTGACTAGTAAGATTATTAAATAAATGAAAATTGGTCAGGCTGAATAATAAGTACCATATAACAGAAAGTGTATATTCTACAAGAAGATTGTACAATAATAAGTAGAAAAAAAAACAAACTCTTAACTAAAATAGTTTAACACAGCCTTTCGCAGCACCAAATATCTTAAATTTGACAACACAGTTATAATCATAAGCTGTGTGTACAATTAATTTATACAATGATACATTAGCATTTTTATTATAAAATAGTGTTTTGATACAGATGTGAAAGATATGGATGGAACTGCACCAATATGTAATCTTTGTTAGAATTATGAATAAACATGCGTGTTTAATCCCGTCATAAGTAAGTATGACTAATTGCAATAATTTGCAAGAAGGTGCTGCTTTAGCTTGCGTTTAAATTGGCAATCGGATGTAGACTTTTTTATACGCTGGACTGGAATTCCAGAACAAGGGGTCCGAGTATTTAATTGTAAATTTCCTGTCGATTATTTCTACATAATCACGTCTATAAATTTACTAAATCGTGTGGGTGAAAGACGCCCACGGGGGCTCCTTGCTCCGCACTCCAAGGGGGCGTGTTGCCCCCTGTAGGCATGGTGTATGCAACTCTCAATTCGCGCATTAATATTAAGTAGCGTCTATATTTAGCGTCTATATTTTGTAAATATTAACAGGACTGTATACGTCAGTGTTTAACATGAAACACAGTTACACGATGTTTGGTGATTTGTGTGTTTTAGTTCAACATTGTAAATATGCATTTTTTTACATCAGCCATGCATGAAACATATTTTTTCTAAACTCTCTATTTCGTCTGCATATGCTTTTGGGCAGAATATGCACTGGATAGCGGCATTGCATTCATCCACCAGAAACAGACAGCAAGCGCATGCAATGCTAGAAATACGGGGGCGTCTTACCCATGGGAGCTCCTTGCCCCACCTTACCCTATTATTTACAGTTTTCACCCGATTTACGTTACGAACACATGTTACATGTTCAATGGAGCAACACTTGTGAATCCATTTCAGTATGTCAATAAAGTAGTTTTTGGTATATCGTGGATACCCTAGTTAATTTGTTTCAATTTGTTTCAAATTTTTATGCAAACATAGCTGCATCCATCCTCATATGAGTGACATACATTTGAACAATAGCGTATGTCGACGTTCCTTGGAAAAGAGAGAAAACATTAAAAAAAAACGTGCATGGAAACTGTTCAGATAAAATAAACAAATAAATCTGAACAGGTCAAGAACATTCCATCATTACTATCAACTTGCGTGCGTGCGTGCGTGTGCGCGCGCGCGTGTGTGTACGTGCGTGTTTGTGAGAATCGAACGAGACTCTAGTAAAAAAACTACATGCCTGTTACCGCAATGGTATCCATGCAAGAGGAGGATATATTATGTCATCCCTGAATTCGAGGGTTGCTGTTTTACTGAAACATAAAATTGGTGATTGTTCTTGTAACTGTCCACTGTATAGTCTGTATGTCGTTGTAGGTGCTGGTCGAAGCGGAAAGCTGACAAATGGCGACAGCTACAAAGGTATAGGTTTTACGTGCATTTTACTCGTATCTCGATAAGCCACTAAAGCAACTGTCATTAAGCATGGCGTGTAGGGCAGTCCAAGTCATACACTATGTAACCAGTGGAACCCTCCATTTTATATAGCTTCTTATAAAAAGGGTGACAATAATTTTTTATTTTCTATTCTATGCTCACAGTGCAGCTTCACCGTTGTGATTTTGGAACCTGTGTCTTTGCGGTTATTCTTCCTTCACTAGTGCTTCCCTGCCGCAATCGGCGACAACCTTTTCACGTAACAGCTGACATTTTCAAGAGTAAAGCTTTTGGAAATTTCACGAAGGCATCCCATTGATATTAGTTAACAGTATCGTACGCATTTATGGCAACAAACTACATTACAGACGACTCTGGCTTTACCTATTTGTTTTGTGATGTTTCATCAGTTCAGGGATGTAGTCACAACAGTTGTGCGTGATTGTGGATCTGTATCAGTTGTGCGTGATTGTGGATCTGTATCAGTTGTGCGTGATTGTGGATCTGTATCAGTTGTGCGTGATTGTGGATCCGTATCGTGCTCACGAATAGCAGTGATACTTCCTTTCACGATTCTGTCGGAAATAAAGAATTACCCGAATTTTAACGCCAAAATGTCCCACATTAATCTGGAGTATTATTTGATATTTCAACTACAATTTGTGAAGAAATTGTTGGTTTAAAAACTTTTACTGAAACTACTCAACTCAAAACAAGCATATAATAGCCACCCGAACTACCTTAAGTGTGGACGTCTACCCTATTTAGTTTTTCTTTTTTAAAATCGATATATATATATATATATATATATATATATATATATATATATATATATATATATATATATATATATATATATATATTGACCAAATCTATAATGTGGTGAAAATGCCCAATATAAAACGGTGTGGTTCCGTAGCCAAGCGGAAGTGTCGCAGTTCTTATGTAAAAATATGTTCTAGCCGTTCCATCCTGTTAGGGTTAGGGCTCGGACCTTTGCAAATCATATCCCCGCTTAAAATTGTCAGTTCTTGGATCGTAACACCATCCTAAACGAAACTGATGTTGCCCTTGTCTATTCTATGGTGGGCAGCGGAGCTACGTCATCTTTTCACCAAACACGACCCGACTCAGTCTCAATTATACTCAGACATACAGTAGTCTACAATATTCTAACACCCCCCTTACCAGTAATAGAAAACGAATGTTTATTGTTTGTTGAAATTAACATTAATTGTGCATTCGTTCTTGGCAGGCGAATGTGCGTTCAATGGTTCTACAGAAGCATTGTCCTTGACAAATGTATGACTAAACCACAACATGTGCAGATTATTCTAATCTAGTCTCTCAAATATTCAGGCGCCCGCCTCGTTCGCATGGACCGCCTAGTTGGAGACTCGGCACACGATCCGGGGTCAGGTGCAATGTCGCTCGCACTAGCTTCAGAGGAGGATCATATCCTATTCTTTCAGCGAATCGGGGGATGCCTTGTGTCGGTCGAGCTGCCAGTTCTCTAAGCTATTTTGTCAACTTGGGTTCGTACACGCACTCTCTGTCCTACGTAGAGTGGGGAAGGTCGTTACTGCTCGTCTGGTCGTGATGATGTTTCATTGCAGTAGTGTGGCTCTTAAATTAAGTAACGCAAGTTGCATGTCACTGCCATTTCGCAAGGTTTTTTCACGATCGGATTCACGTGTCTTAAGCTTATTTCAATGAATCCGTTGCTTCGCGCATAATGAGGCGAGCTGGTCACATGTTTGATTCCCTAAGAATCAACGTACCTCTTGAACGGTTGTCCACTATACTGTGGTCCATTGTCTGTCATAATTTCGCCTGGACGACCGAACGCACAGGACATCTTCAGACGATCTGTGACAGATTGGCTCGTCACAGGAGTACGGATTCCATCTACTATTTATTTACTGTATTGGTCTGAAGATCAAAAGATACTATCGGTTATCGAACTCAAACAGATCTGGACGACAAAAAAACTAGATGGAGACATGAAATGTTAAAGTTACGATAATGGACTGGTAATGCGACGATCTATGGGACGCTCTTCAAACAGAAAATTATCCTGTATTTTGAAGACGAAAATATCGAGATTGATGACGCCAAACATCGCAAGATATACAGAGGCATTGCCGACGAGGGATTGCGACTTTTAAATATGATGCATTGGTGGTATGCTGTCTTTTATTTTGGTTCAGGATATAATTAATTTCGTCATAAATAGTATTTACTTCTTACTTGGGGTGGGTAGATATGTTGGTGCATAAATTTGAATAATACGCAACCTGTGTGTTTTAGAAAGCTTGTTAATCACTTGCGCAACTCTTGAAGAAGTGCTTTTAAAACTGATTACATTTGCTGTTAGATCTCGATGTACAAGAAATCCTATTCCCTCGTGGCTGTTATTGTCATTTCCTCTGGTATAGAGTAAGTTCCCACCTTTAAGCTGATATAGTTTTCCCCCTCCTCCTTGTTTAACTGATCCCAAGAATATCCTAGTTGATATTTTCCAATTCCTTTTCAAGTTCAAGAAGTCTTCTATATCCAAGTAGTGATCTGGTGTTGTACGTTCCTGTTGTTAAGTTCTTTATGGAGCCTATCCGAACCCAGGGATTCTTAGCACCAGCTGTTCTCTCATCACAGCAGCCGCTCCCGTGGCTGTTGACTTGAGAACTGCTAAGGACTGAGGTCCTTTGCTTTGGTCGTGCAACCATAATTGCTTGAGGGTCTGTGGCCTATGTTCGCCATGCTGGCCACATTTGCAGGGTGGCGAGTTCTAAGCAAAGTCGAACATCCAATTGGCACCCATACTATAGTTCATATGGGGATACGCCTTCACCGTCAACTGGGGATCTGTGTATATGTACCCCAGATGACATTTGTGATGTCTCGATCCTTCTCGGGATCAGGCGCCTCTACCCTACCTATCCGATGAAATGCTAGTTCTCTTACCAATTGGATGCAGAGAAGAGAATAATGACTAGAACAGTTGGAACGAGCTAGGGAGGTAGAGGTGGCTCAACACCTCACTTTGGCTAAAGTGTGTGGGTGTGTGTGTGTGTGTGTGTGTGTGTGTGTGTGTGTGTGTGTGTGTGTGTGTGTGTGTGTGTGTGTGTGTGTGTGTGTGTGTGTGTGTGTGTGTGTGTGTGTGTGTGTGTGTGTGTGTGTGTGTGTGTGTGTGTGTGTGTGTGTGTGTGTGTGTGTGCGCATGTGTACGTGTGTTCGTGTGTGCGTGTGTGCGTGTGCGCGTGTGCGCGTGTGCGCGTTTGCGCGTGTGCGCGTTTGCGCGTGTGCGTGTGTGCGTGTGCGGGTGCGTGTGCGTGTGTGTGTGCAGTGCAATGACGCCAATAGCCGGCGTCTGGATAATATAATGGACATTGGCTAGATACCTTCCGAGTTGCTAAAGGGATGGTTTTCCGAGTTGCTAAAATGATGGTTTTGGGCCAACACACATATAAGAGTTACTAAAACATAACCATTTACAACTACAATCCGCACAATCGCCAGTGGTTTACTAGAAAAACCTTGTTGGACACATAGCATCTTAATTTCATGGGCCGTGCCATACTGTATGAATACCATAGTCCAGCAAGCAAAATTGACTGGGCCAGTGATGGCTCTAAGACATGATTGGCCCAATGATTGCTGCCATTGGCTTAACTGGCGTGGGCTTGCCATGAAACAACTGTGATTGGACCAATGATGGCTATCAATCATTGGCTCAACCAAGTTTTGTTAGCTGGGGCCAGTAAAAGGCCAATGATGTTTTCTTTGGCGTTTGGCATGGCCTGGTGTGCAAATTCTCATTGGGCCTATAAAAACAGCCACTGATGGGCCAATGAAAAAGGCACAATTGAACCTTATTGGTCCAATGAGGTTTTGCTAGCTGGGATGTTGTATCATGGTATTTTACCATTGTATAATTTCATAAGGGTAGGCAGCGCAAATAACACAGTCGATATATGGACACTAATTGACACAACTCAAATAATTATTCAGTCAATGCATGCACGCTATAATGTTCCCAATAATTGCGTGCGAAACAATGATGCCATTTAGCAGCAAACATTTCGGTATACCTGAATATCGTAATCGGGATTCACCCACCATTACCTTGTGCATTGTGTGTGAATTTATTCTGTTATGCAACATGGCATCATAACTTTCAATTTATGGTACTGGTAATTTGATCACTGTTTAGCGGCGTATAAATACAGTTGCCATTGTCGAATGTGAAAATCACCCTGTAGTCTTACACGTGTAACAGTGGCGCCACGTGGTGAATCTGGAACCTAGTTGTTTTGGGCACCATTTCAAGGAAACAAAACTGTAGGGGTTTACGAAAATGCCACTGCAGGTTGGTGAAAGTGTACAGTTTTCACTCAAAAAGAAAGGTTAGTTGTGCACAAGGATTGATTGCCTGACTCGGTGACTGACTTTTAGTATTGCCATTTGGCATTACTATTATATTGTTTCCCGAGTAATCATGAACTAGATTGGCCTAAATTATTTACCACGCTGAACGACATTTTTTTATCTCATTTGTCCTATGCCGATGCATTCATTCAATCATTCCACACCATTCCACGTACAAAACAGCACATATTCTTAAAAAAACATTGTATTTTTGCGCACTATTTCCGTTCAATTAGCGCCGCGACGCATCAGCGTCTTCTTCAGTGAGCGGCTTAAACTTTCGCTCGCTCAAAAACACACTATTCTTAACGAATGCATGCTTTTTTGTACGTGGAATGATTGAATGAATGCATTTGCACTGACAAATTGGGATGAGAATGTCGTTCAGCGACAACGGAGTAAATAAATTAGATCAATCTAGTTCATGATTACCGCCGGTTCCCGAGTGTGGGCGATAATGGAGGAATTTAACGCAAAACTTTGGCTCATTTTTTAAAGATTGTTCTGGACAACTTGTACCCTCGGTAAAAAAGCAATGAACCAAGAGGGTATCACTAGCCAACCTACTGTCCATAGATCAGTAGATGAGCACTTTTACAGCCATGCCCAGGCCCCAGCCCATGGCGACTACATATTATAAGCTGTGAACCTAGCCTACATATTGACATTGTATGTTTATATACTGGTCGGCATCAAATTCGAGCTACTTAATAGAATATGCTGTTTTCACAAAATTATGAAGAAACTTTTTGCGGCGCAAGAGATTGATATACCAAACAGTTACTTCATCTATTCAAAGCAAAGAAATTGTTAGAAAACTGGTTTTGAGTGAAATACGTATGATAATCAAATGCTGACAAGTGCCGCGAAACGAGGCTGTCACTGAAATTCAAGCTAGATACTCCGAATGTTACAAAAAGAGTCTCTGTGCAGTAAGATGAACACATTAAATGTACAAACACATTAACTTTTCTGTGATGATTATTACGAATAGTTGCATACATTTTCGTCCGATAAACTGAAATATAGCGCATTTACATCAAGACCACCAATGTCTCCAATGTGGCGCGATAGAACTGCCATCTAGCGATCAAGGTTCTTATGAAATACCAAAATCTTCCTCAAAAAACTGTTTGTGTAATTTTTCTTCGAAGCAATACTTTGTTGTACATTTACACTCCCAAGGACCGATGATGGGTGATATATACGATTAATGACATTTGCAATGTTATATCCAGTGAGAATTTCAAAATGGGTCGAATTCAGGAATGGCTCGAATTTGATGCCGGTGAATATAAGTATTTGATTATTTACAACATTTAAAATAAATTTATGAAAAAGTAGGGAGCAAACCGAGGTGAATCGCCTGCCGGGGTGACCCATTGCACAAAAAAGAGTTGTGATAACAACAGGCACCTCTCCATGTATTCCATTCACCAAAATACTTTTATATTGGTTTAGTGAATCTGAGAATTTGGCCCTTTTAAAAAAATAACGCGCAATTTCAGATGGGCCAAACTAACCCCAGTTAAAATTTACTAAAGCTCAAAATGTAATAAAAGTGGGAATATACTATTCTAAATTAATATTTAATCTTAATGATTAATTATTGTTAGGTCTCAGACTGAGTAAATGTTTGTCCAGCCCCTATGGCCTCGGCTGTCCACGTTACAGTTGTACGCCATTCAGAAATTTTTTTTAAATGTTAAGAAATTTTTTTCTCAGAATCATTTAAAAATGGATGTAGCATTACACTAAAATTACCATTTTGGTGAATGGAATGCATGCAGAGGTGCTATAACAAATCTTTTGCACCGAGCCAAGCCCACAGACTAAAGTCATCCCAGGTTACGGTATGTTGTAGCACAATAGTAATACCAAATACCAGGTAACCAACATAATTTGTAAAACCGTACATTTTTATTAAGCAAAATATATAGTCAACTGGGGGTTGTGAATTTATACATTAAATTAGCAGTTGCCAGTGAGTAGCTGTTTGACTTTGGTGTCTGTGTGTGTAATGTGTGTGTGTGTGTGTGTGTGTGTGTGTGTGTGTGTGTGTGTGTGTGTGCGTGCGTGCGTGCGTGCGTGCGTGCGTGCGTGCGTGCGTGCGTGCGTGCGTGCGTGCGTGCGTGCGTGCGTGCGTGCGTGCGTGCGTGCGTGCGTGCGTGTGTGATTTTGGGTGTTGTGTGTGTATGTTTGTCTGTGTTTGGTTGTGTGTTTTTCTGTATCAGACATGTTAAGTCTCCCAGAATGGCTGGGAAACTCGCACCTTATTTAGCATTATACTATTATTAAATTTAAACATTTGTGCCAGCCTATATTCTCCGATAATCGTGGCAAATTATGCAGGGCATAGTTTTTAGGAGAGCAATCCCTCTCACTCACTATCTAGCGCTAATCAATCATCCACGGAGCGGTTTACCGCTCGCGATAAAATCACTTGCTCCCAACTAGGTTTGTATGTTGCTCCGTCTGACGGCTTTCATCCTTTTGAACGACAGTCGTGAATTTAACGGGATCCCGTGCTTCTGGGGATCCTATATTAGACCGTTAGAATTCCATGATTAGATTAATCCGTCAGAATCCTTAGTTCTCGGGAGCACGACATGGTATATTATTAGTTTAAATGCCTTTATCATCATGTAAACTGACCGTAAATGGTTTCCGCTGAAACGGGCTTGTGTATTCAGTTCAATAAAACTTTAATGTCCATTTAAAAATGGAAAATTCCCCGGTTTTTCAGAGATATAAAATGCGGTTACTATATCTTCGGTGACACGAATACGCACAAAGTTTATACATATTCGGCAGGAAAAAAAAATACAGGCGATCCGAGTAGTTTTCTAGGCCTAGGGACGCCTTGGCTTCGCCTTGAGTAAAACAAAATTGCTAAAATCGCTAACAAGACAAACATACTAGTGATTTGTTTGCACTGTATTATTATTTGTTTTCAACAATTTGCCCCCTATACTATTATTTGGCACTATACTATTATTAAATTTGACCCATTTGCCACCCTATACTATTATTTGGCCTATACGTTTATTCGGCACTCGAGTACTTCCATAAATGATAAAAATTTACAAAATCTAAAACGAAAACTTACCTCCTATGCCTAGCTCCATGTCTATCAAAAAATGTATTCATATGTGGAGGTGTTGTCGCAATATAATGAGCTCCATACGTCGTCGCTATTATATTTAGAACTAATAACACGGTGATGGCAGCATTTTCTGCAGAATATTGCACTGTTACATATTTTCAAAAGAATGTATGTTTGTATTCACGCACATTCAAGCGCGAGTGACACAGTACGGAGTTGTTATGAAGTTTGATTTTACAGTAGCTGTGGAACTAGGCGTAGCATATGGTGAGTTTTTGCAAATTTTGATCGTTACATGGAAGTAAGAGTAAGAGTTATTTTTGACCACATGTAGATATATGAGAAGTTTAGTGGCTTTATGTGGTCGTTTTCATGGTTAGGCCAGAAAGTAAAAGATCGATGGTTACTGGTGTCGCTAAACTGCTTCAAATGAGCCGTTTCTGTCTATCACTTGCCGCTAGCGGTTCAAAATCGTAACATTTTACATGGTATTCCTGAAAATTTATTGCCCGTCTTATTAACATATAATTTTATGTGCGCTTCGTACGTTAAACGCACTAAACATTTAAGTTGACCTTTGCATACATTTTTCTGTTAATTTTGATGTTGGCTTATGTATGTACTGTACAACATTAAACTTTGTGTACACACTGAAAAAGCATTTTTGTTAGTGCCTTTGTTGTTATTCATCGATTTCCTAGAAGTAGAATTGTCAAGCGCTTATTGATCGCCCTGGTCAACATGTCAGCCGCAATGAGAACTGAGATTTTACCAGAATCCCCGACTTTTAGAACAAATTTTAACTAAACCACTGGCATGATATTCTTGATTGTAGTTGCAAATGGTTAGTTTTTAGTAAATCTAGGTGCATAGCATTTTGTTTCGCCTTAAGGATAACTTTTTCAGCTCACAGTTCATTTTAAAACATATAACGATGGTGTAGGCATCGTTATGTTTCCTTTCTTTTTGTTTTAATTTTGCTGATTGATATATAATTTATGGGTCATTCTCCTGAAACGTGAGCCACCTCATGAGAAGGCGAGTCAAAATTTCAAACTGGGTCAATTTGTTTTTAATTATTGTGATGGAATTTCAATGGTTTATCATGCATAAAAAGTGCATTAAAGAGAATGGACGATGCTTTCTGATGTGCAGCTACTTGTGGGCTTCATGTTATTAAAATGCCCAAATCCTTTTAAATGTTGGTTTTCAAAGTACATCTTAATTAATAATGTAATATTTCATGTTTTTATCTTTATTAAAATATATTTACTGTCAGAAATTGTACAAAACAGTAGTTTGATTAATACATTAAGTATCCATTATATTTCACCTTCAAAACTGCATATTTTATTGTTCGTATTTTATATGTGTAACAAAGCGGCATGTGTGCATGTTGCAAAACTGGCATATTTTATATCAAAATATTTAGAGGTACATGATCATGATAGTAACACATTTTGCCTGGATATTAATTTTAACCAACCTATATGTTATGAATACTAATAAATTCAGTATTACAGTATCCCATAAAACAGCCGTTCAGTTAACCAATAAAAATTGCCATACATTCCGTTTAAAAAATTGGGCCAGGCAATTTTGGATTCTCGGTGAGTCAAAACAGTTACCCCACCTAGTATACAGGGCGTTTCTGGCAGGTGTTCAACGATTGTGTTCATGGCCACATTGAGCTCAACCCGCTGTGTGTCGCTATCATCGACACGCCCCAGTTCCAGCGACTGCGCCACATCAAGCAACTCGGCGGCTGCTACTACGTCTTCCCCGGGGCGTCCCACAACCGGTTCGAGCATAGCATCGGGTGAGGGATTTTAAGGAAAATAGTCCAGGAAGTCTAGCCCATTTATTCACTCAACGTGGAAAAAATTGCAGCAGATTACAATGCATTTCTATGAGGTCTTCCAAGCACCGTACCAAAAGAGAAAAATTCCTGTTGCAGAAGTATATATAATTTGCATAAATCCAATATGGCTATACCAAATATCAATATGTTACCAAATCTCTGCTCCTCTCAGATGACATATATATCAGTGAGTTAACATTTTCGAATGGGGTTCTGGACACAAATATATATTTTAAATACTTAAAAATGTATTGGATGAATAGTTCATTCAATAAGATTGCCAAATATCAATATGTGTTTACTCTCAGATGACATATTTTAGTAACTTAAAGGGAAATAAATGTCATGGTTTTGGGCCTATATACCTATAAGAGTTACTAAAACATAACTATTTGCAACTACAATTAAGAATATCATGCCAGTAGTTTACTAGGAAAACCTTGTTGAACATACCGCATGTTAATTTCATGGGCCCGCCATACTAGACAACCCTACGTCACAGGTGCCGTAGTCTGGCAATATTCACTCCCCAAATGAAATTATATTTGTATACCCTATTCCTATACTTGCCATTAGCATATGGCCTTGCTGTTTGGGTTGAAACTAAACCTATGTAACATATTTTGGCCTTTGTTTACTAAACTAGTCCTCTTTCTGAAATAATAACCCGTTTTATTAAGACTACGTTGGTTCTGTGTATACCAGCAGAGCTTAATATGTCACAAAGTAGTCTAGGTTACCCGATTTCATAGAACTGCACGTGCTCCTATCTGTTGTGCTGGTTAACATGTTAGCCCTCAGTCAACCAGAGAAATGACCTGAAACTTTTAGAACACATTATGAGTAAACCAATTTATTCTGCGTAGCTACCATCACAGAATGAGCTATATTGTCCTTTGATTTTGATAAATAATAAGTATTGGTTTTGAACCAATTGTCACTGCTTGATCACCTTTCTGGAGGGTGAAATCTTCGAAAGGTTTCCCAACCATGGATTCCTACCTATCTAATGTATGGACAATTGATTCTTCGCTGGACCAACTCACGGCGCATCCAAGCAAATTTAATCAACTTCAAGTGCCTAAACAAATGAATCTAAGGTTTTAAATATCTATTACATGACAATCCTTCCATTGTAGCTGTGACTATCCACTAAATAACTCATTTATTGCACTTGCAGAGTGTGCTTCTTAGCAGGACAACTAATCGAAACCCTGAAGTTCAACCAGCCCGAACTCAACATCACTGACCGAGAGGTTCTGTGTGTCAAGATAGCCGGACTCTGTCACGACCTGGGTATGTGCTTCTCATGCTACATTCGTGTTTCTATTATAACATTGACACACATATATGAAAAACTATCTGTCTCTGACCACACATTCAAATATAATATGAAAAATGGGCTGTTGTCAGTGTATACTGGTTGGTGTGGTTTTTTACCTTATGTAATATAATATACCGTTTTCACAAAAATGTGATGACATTTTGCGCATGGTGTCAATATTCGAAACAACTACCAGTTATTTCATCTATCGAGAACAAACAAGTTGCTTGAAACATTGGTTTGAGTGAACTACTCACCAACATCGAACAACGGAAAGATACGTTTCTCAAAGTGAGGCTAGCACCGGAATTTGCCTTAAAAGAAAGAGTCTCTTCGAAAAAGCCTCACTGTGCGGTAATATGCAACACATTAAATGTATACAAATTATGAGGTTGTTCAATTACTTTCCTGTAACGTAAAGTGCCGTAATTTCGTCAGTGTCCTAATATCGTCATGTCGTGTCTTATTTTTGTAAATATTACCTTTCTTGTATTATTTGTTTTCAAACATCAATGCAGAGAACAAATTACGTTACTGATATGTTATATTACCACCATGAATAGAAGATCGTGGAACGAGGCTGACATGTTAAATGCCCATGAAGCCGTCAACATTAACAATGTATCTATATCAGCAGCAGCTAAGGAGTGTGGGGTTCCTCGGATGACTTTGAGTGACAGAGTTAAAGGGAACGTTCCCATGGATATGAAAATGGGACGACCTCCAGTGCTAGGAGATGACCACTAAGCCGCCCTAGTACGATACACCCATTACATGGCAGACCACCCGTACCCCATCACAAGGACCCAAGTAATTGGACTTGCGTGGGCCATTGCCTGCGACAGGGAATTAATGCTTCAACAGGAAAACTTGGCATCCTTAAAGTGGTGGCGTGGTTTTAGGGATAGACACCCTGAGCTTTCCCTTCGAAAGCCAGAGTCAATCGACCATGGGCGAGTGGCACATGCCAAACCAGACATCATCAGAACTTACTTTGATGTTCTGGATGCCACTCTGGAGGAGAACAGTCTGATGGAGAAACCCTATCAAATATATAACTGGGATAAAGCTGCGGTATTCCTCAAACGCTCTACACAAAAGGTACTTGTGCCAATCAAGAGCAAGCACTGCCATGCATTGGCACAATGTACAAACCAGCAAATAACCGTCTTGTGCTGCATCAACGCAGGTGGAGGACATTTACCTCCACTCTTGCCAGCAGGAGGACATACAAGAAAGATGGACCACCAAACGCTCCCTACAGTTCTTCTGAGAGTTAATTTGTTGATCGCGAAATCTGTGCTGAGTGGTTTCATAAGAATTTCCTAGCTCATCAAAAGAGTGACCACTCCCATGCTATAGCAGGATGCAGCAGCAGCCCACATCTCGCCAACCCTGGCTATTGCAAATTATGTCATTCTCCTTTGCTTTCTGCACAAACTCACTCACATTCTACAACCCTGCGATCTATCGCACAGTGAAAGCTGAGTTAAGCGAAGTCATGTATAAGGTAAAACTGCTTAGAGGGGACTGCTGGAAAAGCAACACAAATTTCCAGCAATCTTTAAGAATGTCGCTGAAAAGACATTCACAGCAGGTACAATCATTGAATCATTTCGGAAATGTGGGATCTTTCGACTGAACAGAGATGCCATCAGCAAAGAACTGATTCAGAAACCAGACAAGCAAGATGCTAAACTCGAGATAACAAATGTAGCATCTGTTCCAGTGTCAACCCAACCAGAATGTGTAGAAGATGTAGACGATGGGCACACAGAAAATCAAGAGGAACCCAAGAGTAAAAACAAATCACTGGGGAGGATATCATGACTATTTCATGTGATGCGGATTGGTAAGTGCAAAACCACCAGAGCTAGAGTACTGACATCTCAAGACACTGCAAGAGAAATACGAAAACACGAGGAAGCTAAACAAGATGCAGAAGAAGCCAAGCAGAAGAGGAAGGAAGAACGAGCAAAGAAGAGGATGTTTAATGAGATGAAGAAAGTTACAAAAGAAGAGGAGAGAATTAAGAGGCAGAAATGTGCTGAAACGAAAGCAATACAAGAAAAGAACAGGCAACCCAAGAAGCACATTAAGCATTTCCAGGCATGGCAACGATTGCTAATGAAATGCAAAAACTTTGCTGCATTTGTTCAATGCAGCAGAGAGGTATTATCGGAAGTAAGAGACAACGAGCCTGTCATTGTTCTACCAACATGTCATGTAGTTGATGGAGTGTCCTCAGACCTTCTGTGTGACATGGTCGAATATTCTGACCTGAAACCCATGCCGATACCTGCAGATACCTGCATATGGTGACTATCTTCCTACCATGATAAGCTATTATATACGCGGGAATGCAGATCACCACGTTGAAGCCAGAGTGAGAATTGCTGTGGAACTTGCTGTTCACGAGGACCTGTATTTAGATAACAATTTCCTTGCAAAAGGCATCAGCGACTGCACCTCAAGCAGTACGACATATGCCATGTTTTCTGATTTTTATCAGCCCGGCACAAACCTTCCTTCCACAGAGATACGTAGGTTGTTTCAAGAAGAAACAATGAGCGTTGTCAAACCAGGAGAATGCATGGGCATTTAGCAAATCCATGCCATATCGTCCATACTTGGAGCAAGAGTGAGATCAGTATACCCAGGAATGGGTAATGTAACACGTGACCTCCACCGTCTTATCATGCCTAGAAACATGCGGTTTGAGAACATTCTGCACATCATGTGGGCTAGTGCGATCAGTTGCGCACGGTCTCGCTAGTGGCAGCCAAACCATTTCGTTCCTCTCCTCCGCGCTGACCTATAAGCGATCACGACAGTCGTGATTGTGGAAGAGCAGAGCATAACAGTACAAAAACAACTACATGAAGAACAGGAGGAAGAGCAGGGTGCAACAGAGTGAGAGTGGATGGACGGTGAACTAGATGAAGAATAGAGAGCAACAGAGGGAGAGCATGTGGGTGATGAACTGGAAAAGGGCAATGTGCAACACAGTTAGAGCGGATGGATGGTGAACTGGAGGAAGAGCAGGGTGCAACAAAGGGAGAGCAGATGGACGGTGAACTGTAGAAAGAGCAGTGTGCAATAGAGTGGATGGACTGTGAACTGGATGAAGAGCAGGGTGCAATTGAGGGACAGCGGAAGGACGCTGAACTGGAGGAAGAGCAGGGTGCAACAAATTGAGAGCGGATGGAAGTTGAACTGGATGAAAATTACAAGAACCCTTAAACGTGTATTATGTGTGTAGCCAATCGTAGCCAATCGTAACCAATCGTAAAAGCATTTGCAGGTTTTCCCCCAAATGCCATACGCCTTGGGAGGTACCATTTAATTCACCATCCTATAAACTAACTTTACATATAATTGGTTACAGTTCAGCGCTGCTTTGCAATAAATGGTACCTTTTCAATATAATGTGTCATATGAACTGATTAACATGAAAATGAGTGACGACGACTTAATAATATGAAATGTAGCAGCCTATATGTGTTATCAGTAAGGTTTGGAATTGACGGTGGAATTGCTTAGTAACATTATATTCTTTAATAGTTATTGATAGCTAACTTTAGGAATGTCATAATTACTGGCAATGAACTTAGGGCATCCCTGTATATAGTGCGGACGGATATAAGACACCTTGTCGAATTACAGACATCCAGGAAGACGGAAATAAGTTACCGAGTTCCTTATTCCGTCATGTGCACCATCTCGCCTTTGCAACACTCTATGTAATTTACGTTTAACATACATATGCCCAGTGTGTGCTTCGATTGTTCCCGAAACGTCACTCTGTACAATGCTACCGAACATTGTTTATGTGCGCCACCTGCAGGTTAAATGCATCTAGCTGAAATCGGGGTAACACAAAACCTGATAATATTAGGGCACTTTACGTTAGTGATTATTACGGAGAATACATGTTGTTGATTAGGATGTTGAAAACTCAAAGTTTACAGTAAATTTGATGAAATATCAATAACACCACAACTGATCCAAAATGACTGGTTAGCAAAAATCCAGGAGAGGTATCACAGCAGAAAGTACATATCAAATGGCTGAATGCCATTTTAAAGCTTTTTATAGCAAACTTGACTTGGATTTGGATTTATCTTAGCCTAGGATTTTAAAAGTTGGAAATGGAATTGACATTTCGGAATTGAAATTGATTTTTGCAAGACGAAATTGGAATTGATTTTTTGGAATTGACTGGAATTGGAATTGACAAAACATAATTGACCCCATATCTGCCAGTGGGTCCATTTTTATTATAGAAAATGGACACTCCATATAGAATTTGGTCCAACTGTTGGGAAGGGTCATTTTCTACGTGTCGTATATAATATTGACCCAACAGAATATGGACCCAATAGAACATGGACCCGGGTCCATCTTCTATGATATACAACATAGAATATGGACACCATAAAAAAACAATAAGTATGGTAGAAGATATTTACACTCACGTAATTGGTATAGCCGAATCATGGGCCAACAAATACATAGCAGGTGCTCAATTAGTACTTACAGGATACGTAATGTTTAGGAGAGGTCGAAGAAGGGAGGGAGAGTTATTTTATATATTAAAGTATCTATTCAAATAAATAAAATTTGAAAGGGAAGCAGATTGTGATGAAGCTGTTTGGTGCAATATAGTTAGAGGAAATTCAACATTAATTCTTGGATTAGTTTACCGAAGACCAAATATAAACGAAGAGGATAACAAACAAATGCAAAACGTTATAAAGGAAGCAAGTAAAGGGGAATGTATCATAATGGGAGATTTTAATGGAAATCTCAAGAGAGCACAAGGGGTGTTTCTATTTTTAATACAAGAAACCTTCCTTACTCAACATGTGCTAGAACCAACCAATGGAGAGAATGTATTAGATGTATGTATTCACAAAATGAATTGATGCACAATATCAAAATACATGAACCATTGGATAACAATGATCATAATAAAATACATTTTGACATCAAAGTAAAATCAGAAAGTAAAAATAAAAAATACAGGAGAAACTTCCACAAAGGTAAATATAAAGATATGAGAAAATACTTAGCAAATCTAGATTGGAATAATGTGCTGAGGAATAAGACTGCAATTGAATGTTGGAACATTCTAAACTTTGAAACTGAAAGTATCATTGATCAACTTGTTCCTTTGAAAAGACAAGGAAAATGTTCTACAAAGAAACAATTGCCAAAAGAAGCTATTCATAAAATAGCATACAAGCAAACTATGTGCAGAGTTTATAGGCGTACCCTTCTAAAAGAAGCTATGAACATAAATTAGCATATGACATAAAACATGACTGGAAGAGTTTTTATGCATATGTCAGGAGTAAACAAAACATACGAGACCATGTTGGACCATTAGAAGACAGTACTGGAAATATAATATCACAAAGTATTTTAATGGCAGAATACCTAAATGGATGCTTCAGTTCAGTGTTTACTAGAGAGGATATTACCAGTTCCAGATGCTAAATTTCAGGAGGCTAAATTGGACTTTTTAGGGCAGTTAATTGTAACTGAAATGGTAGCTAAGAAAATAAAGGCAATGATGGATAATAAATCATCTGGAGTGGATGGAATTCCTTCAAAACTTCTAATGGAAGTAGAACAAATTAGTATACCACTTGCAACAGTGTTCAACTTGTAATTAAAAGAGGGAGTGGTTCATTTTTAATGGAAAGAATCAAACTTCATAACATTATTTTAGAAAGGGTTCGAGAAATAAATCAGAGAATTACAGACCAGAGACCAGTAATATCAGTGCTATGTAAATTATTAGAACGGTTAATTAAAGGCCATATTGTGGACAGCATAAATTATTTAATCCGTCTCAACATGGATTCTTAAAAGCGAGGTCATGCTTAACAAATATGTTATGTTTTTTGGAAGAAATCATTAATTGGATAGACGAGGAATCACCAGTAGATATTTCTACTTAGATTTTCAGAAAGCTATCGACAAAGTGCCACATCAAATATTACTACTTTTTTTTTATCGTCCAAGTCATTGATATATATATATATATATATATATATCAATCAATGACTTGGACGATAAAAAAATAAGCAACATAGTGAACTATGTGGATGTCACAAAAGTGCTTAGAAATGTTAACAATGGTGATGAACAACATTTACAAAACTTTTTTCTGGAAAGTGGCAGATGTAATTTTGGGAAATGTAAATACCTACACACAGGACATGTAAACTTGGATGTAAACTATAATAATGGGAGATACTGTTCTAAATGCTCCCGTAAAAGAAAAGGACTTAGGAATAACAATGAATGCTGATATGAAAGTTTCAGAGCAATGTGGTATTACAGCTTCAAAGGGTAATCAAATTATTGGGTTAATTAGGAGAAATATAACCTACAAGGAAAAAGCTAATTATACCGTTGTATAAAGCAATAGTGAGGCCTCATTTGGAGACCATATCGTAAGAAGGATATAGATATGCTTGCATGTTTACAGAGGAGAGCAACTAAAATGATTCCAGAAGGAGTATTAATTATGAAGAATATCTAAAAGAATGTAGTTTAACAACCCTAGAGACAAGGAGGGTGAATGGAACAAATTATCTATAGATTGTGTAACTGCTAGCGCCGTGAATATGTTTAACAACAAGGTTGACACATATCTCAGGAGGGTGGGTTACACATAGATGAAAAATGTTGGACTCTCGATAAGCCAATGGCTTCCTTGTCTACTTGCCATCTGGGCCTTTGCCTTGGATGGCAATATTGTTAAATCTTGTTATGTGAGCATTACTGAAAGTTAAAAGTTCTGAGCACTATTTGGTTTTGTGTGACAAATTATACTATATGGAATATCGACCCTTGGGTTCGTTTTCTATATGACATGGAAAATGGACCCCCCCATACAAAATGGACCCGGGGGTCCATATTCCATTATGGAATATGGACATCCTGGGGGTTTGGCAAACATGTATTTAGATGAGACGTTAACTTTTATTTTCATTTATTGTGCAAGTTATGCAATTTATTTACTATGAATATCAATATGCATACTCAGAAATGTTGCTCTTGTGCTATGTAATTAACTGGTAGACAATGCATAGATAGATGAAATAAACATTACATTACAAGCAGACAATAAATTAATTTTACTTTTAGTTTTGCTCAGTGCTACCAAAACACGCAAACAGTGTTTGAGAAAGTTCAACAAATGAAGATTCAGATTTGACTATTCACATGATTACATCTCTAGTACCATTGGTAACTAATATGATGGAAAATATTAGTTTTGGATGTCACCCTTTGTTTGCTCAGGAGAACTTGTACAGTCTCTATTTTACGTTTTATTTACAAACGCATTCAATACGTGCCGTACCATACAGGGGTGCAATATTAAATGCAGTATTGAATGCTTTTCATATGCACCGAACATTATTTACATCATAATGTGGCCATCGTGTACGAAATGATGTATGCGATGACAAAATCGAGCCACCCAACTCCACTGTCCTTGGCATCATATGCTGGATTCACGTGTATCCATGCTTTCTTTACTAAGATTTTCCATCCAAGCCAAAGGTCCACTTGCCATCTGGACCTTTGACTTGGATGGCAAATCTTGTTAAACCTTGTTAAATCTTTCTATGCCGTAAAAATAAACTATAGATGTTTGACACGTTATTTTCTCCTCTTTCTTTTGCACCAGTTTAGTGATCTCCAACCTTACCTTACGGTTCCCCAACCTGACCTTACGGTTCCCAACCTTACCTTACGGTTCCCCAACCTTACCTTACGGTTCCCCAACCTTACCTTACGGTTCCCCAACCTTACCTTACGGTTCCCCAACCTGACCTTACGGTTCCCCAACCTGACCTTACGGTTCCCCAACCTTACCATACAATTCCCCAACCTTACATTACGGTTCCCCAACCTTACCTTACGGTTCCTCAACCTGACCTTACGGTTCCCCATTGCCATTGTCCAATGTGCATGTTTGATCATGAAGAAAGTATTGTATTTACATCATCGTGTATAAAAGAACAAGTGGAAATTTTATTGTTTAAAACCAAACGACAACCCACTGCAACGACATAGAACATAGTACCCAACAATTTATTAAATTTAAGGCATATGAAATAAATTTTAAATGGCACATTTGCAAAGTGAATTGCTCTGTGAATCGTACTGGACAGCTGACGGACTAGCACAAATAACAAATAATTATTTGTGGTATTTTGCCACTGTCTCGTACGATTTGCATGTCGATGCACATCGGAAAGGTGGCACTTAACATAGTAATTTCTTGTATTATTTTCTGGTATGTCATCGTGTGCTATAATGATTGCATGTTATTACATGATGTAACTCTTGCATGTCATTATATTTTACGGTTTATGTCATATTCTTTCTAAATTTAAGCTAGATGTTCCTTATACAATTGCAATTGAATACACTTTCTTATTAATATTAAGTTAGTAAGTGCATGTGCTGTAACTTGTTTCTGTATGTTTCACTGTTGTTAATTCATGTGTATTACCTGGTATGTATTTAACTATAATTATATTTTCCTGTCTTAGAGATTAACAAATATTTGTTACAGGCCACGGACCCTTCTCCCACTTGTTTGAAGGTTTCCTGCATAAAGCCAAACCCGATTACAAGAGCCATGTAAGAACTACCTTTTAATTTAGCAATATTTACAAAAAATGCCATTTTAATGAGTTGTATAGTTTGTAGAGGCTTTATCGATCAAAGTAAATTTTATTGATGATTTTACCAAAAGTGTGCACACTTTTATTAAATCTACTGTGGATAATACTTTAAATAATCACGCACTACATATTTGAACATCAACGAACGTGATTCGTGATTGGTTAGATCAGTAGAGGAACTTAAAATTCTTAAATTCAAACTCAAATTGTGAAAGTGAGTCGGAACTCCTGAACGTCCAGAATGGTAGGACGTAGGTGACAGATAGATGACAGTAGGGCATGGACGAATATCGCGTTTGTGTTTATCTGAACCATTGTGTGTCTTCAGCACGAGGGACTGTCCTTGCTTATGTTCAACCATCTGCTGGACGAACATGACATCATCAAAAACCAGCTGAGTCACAACGATCAACAGTTCATCAAGGAACTCATCCAGCCACCGCCCAAATACTGTAGCTCGCAAGCACGTACACTCTACCATTTGCGCACTGGCAGTGTTCACCCAATTTAACCCAATTATTAAAGCGCACTGGCACGTACACTCTACTATTTTCACACACACACGCACGCACACACGCACGCATGCACGCACACATACACAATGTCCACGAAACTTCACCCAGTTACTATAGCTCACTGGCACGTACACTCTACCATTTACGTGCAGACAATGTTCACCCAACTTTGCCCAATGAAGTTACTATAGCTCACTGGCACGTACACTCTACCATTTACGTGCAGACAATGTTCACCCAACTTTGCCCAATGACGGGGGTTTTGCTCAATGTCCGATTTCTGTAGAAATCTTGCTTGACAGTAATATTATTGAATAATATATAAGAAAATACTGACTTAACTCTCCAAATTTTCCCCATTTCATGTACTGATGTTCACAAGTTTCTGTGACACTCAGGGAAACGCCTTTATGCCTCCTGCACAAACCAGTATGTCCCTGTACACACACATTATTGTTACAGTGGTATCAACGCATTTGTAGAGAGATACCGAAAGACCCGATGACAAAATCGGAGGACCAAATGGCTTGGTCACAATATCTTATGAAAATACCGGAGGATCCGATGACAAGACATTTCTCTACCAGGTATGTGGCCATAGACATTGATTGGACAAACACCAATAACTCCTCGTCTGTCATGTTAGTAGAAATAGGACTAGCTGCAGGTGTGCGTCACACGTCAAGCTGTTCGACAACTTGTGAACGTCTCACGTATGTGTCGATGTGCACATGAAAACCACGCGTCTGTTGGGTTGAAGACTTACTACACGTCAACGTTATCGTTGTTATTTTGTCATATGTCATACTCCTGAAAGGTGACGTTCCCAAAAGAAGATCATTTTAACAATACTGCCATCCACAACTACAAGTTCCAAATGGCAAGTGGACAATGAAGCCATTGGCTATCGAGAGTCCAACAATGTTATCATCTGTGTATAGCCAACCCTTACCAGATATCTGTAAATTTTATTTTTAAACGTATTCACACTACTAGCATTAATACGATCATTTGACAGTTTAGTCCATTCATTTATCATCCTTTGTGGGAATGAGTACATTCTCATGTCCAACCTACACAGTTCCTTACCTAATGCTGCTTTGTGTCCTGTGGTTTTACTACCTTTTTTAAAGGTGCACAATCAATTCAATTATTTTTGCTCGTTTTTCAAATTAATTTAGCAAAAATTCAAACCTGCCTAGTATCCACTAAAATATGCTATCTCGTGTGTTCAACTTTTGTATGTAGTGATATCATCAGACATACTATTAAATTATTTTGTATGCAGAATTTATTGAAGTGAAAATGGAAACGCTGAAAACTTACAAATTTCACCCTTGGTGAAATTTCATAACTTTGACATGTGATCAGCAAGAGGATGGAAGTCACGCCCATAATCAGCCTTGACCCCGATATAGTGTTTACCATTTTGGATAGCCATTATTTTGAGCCGTACCAGATCTAACGACTAAAGTAAATTCTTTCGATGATTTGTATTCTTTCTAGCGTGTCTATGTTCTTATGATATGGCCTCCATGCTTGTATACAATATTCCAAATGCGGCCTAATTATTGCTTTGTATAAGGGTATAATTTGCTGTTTCTCCTTATACATGATAGTTCTCCTAATTAGCTCTAGAATTTGATTACTTTTTGAAGCAGCAATCCCACATTGCACTGAAACTTTCATATCACCACTAAATGTTACTCCCATCGTTGATGTGCATATCTTGTAATAACGACATGCCCTACAATAAGCAACCAGCTTGTTTAAGAGAATCATCTTTCTGGCCGTTGTTTCCTCTCACGGGTTGTTGGTCTTGTTTCTGCTGTGCGCCACAGTCAACAGCTGAAGATGTCGGAATGCGTGGACGACATGGTGGCATTCAGTAAGCTCACGGACCATGTCTACCACGAGATTCTGCATGGTGTACCCAAGGTGGAAGCCCTCGGTGAAGCCGCCAACGTCTTGTGTAGACTCGAGCAGCGCAAACTGTACCGCTGCATCTGTCAGACGAAACCGGTGGAATGTTCCATAAAAGTAAGAACACATTCCTATTGTATAACGAGGCAGAATACTGGGCAAAACACATCCAACAACAAATGAAATCATGATGGTGACAAGAATAGCATAATATATTATTTTATTTGGCATATCATAATATTATATGTACGTCACATCACTATTTTGCAATCTTGGCTGTTTATTTATTAATTTATTATTTATTGATTTAAACTGTATTTCAGCACTTTACATATTTTATCTATTAACGTTATTGAATATCTAAGACACTTGGTCTACACTTATTTTTTATTAATTAGTTTAACTTGTGTGAAGCACTTTGCATTGTAATGTTGACTTATTATTATTGTGTATAGCAGAAAGTGATTAATTTCCATTGAGACATTTCAAAAAGAAAGTTGTTGGACGTTATGTAAATTCCTTTCACAGGCCTTGACATTAAGCTTTTGTACCCAGTGGCCCGTCAGGCCAGTAGATGTTAAAAGTTACTGGCCCAATTTTTTTTATTGATTTAAACCACTATTTTTTTTAATATATCGGATTACAAGTCGAAAGGGTGCGAGTTTGGCCTTTATTGATTTTGCTGTTGGTGATTTACTTTCATGCTTTCAGTAAGTATTCCGTATAGCAGAACATGTTGCTGCAGGAATCGTTTGAGCATCAGATGCCCTCTGTCGAAGGCGAAGCCGCAACAGGTTGCGTTTTGAGAATGATGGGTGATGCCGCTGCGTTCATGTCGAGTTACAGCTAGTTATACTCGAAAATACGATGGGTGAACCGGATCTGACACTGTATATAACTATGACTGTTACAATTGTGTTTATTTCTTTTGAATATAAATTTTTGGGCTGAAGTACACAGTTACGGGAAACTTAGCTATCTGTGCCCTAGCGGGTCCTGGAATGTATGTTAGGCGATGTTGTGACACCTAGCGGACAGTCCGTGAACCAGTCGGTTTATATGAAATCGGTAAGTCGAAGGCATATCGCGATAGCCGATACGTATTGCACAGACGAAAATGCTGCGATATACCAATATTATACTGGTAACACAGCACAACCCTAGTAAAATATAGGCATCCGCAATTGGCGACGTCATGCAGACTTTTTGTGAGGCTCATACATCAAAACAAGATAACAACACTATACGAAGTGACAGCACAAAATCAGATGAGACGAAGATTGTGTTTAATTGTAGCGCCAGGGTGGATGGTAAGGACAAGTGATTTAAACGATGACCTGTGACTAATGGGATAAAAACGATCTGAAACTATATAGTAAAATATGGAAACTTGTGGCCCGAACTGGCCCGACAGCCCCCAAAAAAGCACTGGGCCAGTGTTAATGTTGAGGCCTGTTTCATACTATTATGGTGGTTCGGTCACGATGTGGGGGTGTGGGTCTTGGAAACTTCAGCCGTGCTTGTTCAACTTACATCCAATCACTTGTTTCCGCAGGTGTCGATTGAAGATATCCGTGACCGTGTCGTGGTGTTGTCACATGAATCGATGACGGCAGATGACTTTGAGATTTTGGTAAATAGCGATATTACAGAACATTCAATCCGTCTATGATTAATTGTGGTATAATTCCATATTTTAATAACAGCATTAAACTAAGGTTGGGCATACCAACAAGGATTCAAACTTAAGACATCTCCCATAATACATGAGGACAGAAGCTAGCTGTTCTCAGACGAAACAGGCTGGTCACCATGACAAAGTTAAGATATGTAAATGCTTGTAAGGTGCGCTGTGTAATGTTGAGGACAAATCCTTCTAAGATATACATATATTTCTATCAAGTAACAACATAATTATTTTTAAGCTAATCGTCAGAGAGCATGCTGTCTTTGCTGTACGATGTGCGTAGTTGACAAGAAAAACCATATGTTATATGTGATGCCTCAATTCTCACCTGCTATGTGTTTGTAGGAAGTCAGATTCGACTATGGCATGCGTGAGAAGAATCCGGTTGATTCAGTTCTGTTCTATGAGAAGACCAACCCGAAGAACAACCCCAAAAATGCTATGTATAGAGTGACCAAGCTGGAAAAGGTGAGCAAGCTGATTCAACAAGTGCCACACACTGATTCATAATCTTGTGTGCTGTGATTGAGACAAGATCGTTGGAAATTAGTTGGTCGAATACAGACATGTCATCAAAATGTCCTCTTACTAAAGCTGCCACATACGTATGGATGGCATTACACAGTGGTTGTGGTTAGTATTGTAACATAGAGGTCTGCCGGGGTGAAGTGTAAACGCTTTGAGTGGCCCGAAAGACCAGACAACACGTTATATAGCTATACATTTTATGTATATACACGCAGTGGATACACTCACAGATCTGTTTAGCTACAGATAAGACGTTGTATAACTATACACTGGATATAACTTTATCTGTTCACGCAGTGAATATTCCGTGTTACCACTTCACTGAATATAAAAGATGACACATAAAAGCTCACAAAACTCCACTTATTTCCAACGTGGTCCCCAAGTTGTTGCATGCTAACGCCATTGCACATACCGTATTTTACCTAATAAGCGTACACCAAAATTTGTTTCTCTAGACAATAAGGTAACTATTTAACACTAGTGGTGTCTTTTGGTGACTAGCGAAATTATAATAATTATGGATCCTGCTAATTAGACAAGGAGTTATACGGTAATTAGGGCATTTACTGCCAAATACGGTATGTTTTTTTCTCTGTCCCATTCTAACTTTATGGGAAAAAGTTTAAACTTCAAAATACACTAGAATGCACCATTTGGAAGCTAGTTAAAAAGGCGCTCACCTTATCCACCGCTGATAGGCACACCACTGCCTTGCACGTCATTTTACCCAGGGGAAGCATTGCATCCACATATCGTTGTTGCATGTGAAATGTATTAATACAATATATTTACTTACTATGTTAACTTATTGGTGTTTATACATTGACTGATTTTTGCTGCATGTGAAACTTCACAGTTATCAATACATTCACGTATTCAATAAGGTGAAACATGTGTTTTCTGTGCTAGGTATCGATGATGCTGCCAGCCAACTTCTGTGAACGCATCCTACAGTTCTTCTGGAAGAAGTCTGGTGAAGTCCCAGATGAAGTGTATACGGCCATTGATGATTGGCTGAAGGAAAACAAGGTTTGGCAGAAGAGCTGATGGCTGCATTGGTGGCAACATCCTGACGCAGACATGGTGCTTCCACGTGGAAAACATCGTCACCCATTAAGCAATATTGACACAATGTACATGGTCTCAAACATTTCCGGGCGAAACGTGAGCCACCCATCTACAGTGTGGATACCTTGGACGTGATGCGATGCCAAAGGGTAAACGTGATATATGGGACATTTACACGATATTAACTTTATGTTTTTCTAACAGCTTTAAAAGGTAATTTGTCATATCTGCGCAAACCATTTGTCGATATGTATTATTCGTTTAACAATGCAGTGATACGCTTTGCTTTTATTGGTTTGTTGCTATGAAACTAATTAGTATACTTCAACATATGAACACATAAATGCATGCAGAAAAAAGCTAACAAGTGTTTTATATGCAATAAATAAAGTGAACCACTTTCTTCCAGTTGCCTCCCTAAAACTAATTTATTACACTTTAGTTTATCGCTACTTGACCTAAGGAATAATTCTGTGGGGATCTACATACAGGTATAAAGTCCACACTACAAAATTGTTTATTATGCAAAATATTTGTTTGTGCTATTCTTCAAACAAGCTTCCATGAACACTCTCATCCCCTCTTTACACACTTTTAAATTTAATAAAATTGCAGGATATTTATCAAATTGAAATTGCTAAATGTATGTACAATTATATTCATAGCAGCCTACCAGTTTAATTATCAAACACCTTTACATTTACACGACATTCACAATCATGATACAAGCCAACTTACATATATTCGTCTGTTAAGTAGTTCTACTGTTAAATCTTCAAACAGTATATTATGTATAAAGGTCCACTGATCTGGAATAAAATTCCATATGGTATTAAAAGTAAACCTAATATAAAAAAATGTTTTGCATCTGCATTAAAGGCATGTGTTTTAAGTGGTTATGATAGTTCAAATTAATATTATCTCTTCTACTGTTTTTTTTTCTATTATTTTTTATTAATATGATTCATTGGTATTACCTGTTATCTTTTACTTTGTAACTTCACCTATTTGTTTCACTTTATTTGTAATTTAGCCTGATTGCTGCTTGTTACGCAACTTATTATTTATCATTATAATGATATAATTATCATTGGTTGAGAGCGATCAGTTATATATATATATATATATATATACATATTTAACCGTAATAATTTTTACTATTTTGTGCTTGCCTAACTGGTTACAGCCATAAAGCTCCGCTGTTTAACTTGAAACTATATTACAAAGTACCTGTTTGTACCTGTTTCGTTTGTATATTTTGTATGTTTGTATACAGTTTCGAAAATTAAGCTCGCTCACTCACTCACTCACTCACTCACTCACTCACTCACTCACTCACTCACTCACTCACTCACTCCATAATTTATATGATGCCTGCCTTATTCGTTTAACAATGCAGTGATACACTTTAATTTAATTGGTTTGTTGTTGTATAACCTGATTATAGGTTTGATTGGATTGTGAAATAAATAAATTTTGTTTTCGTTTGCTGCACTCTTCCATATACATGAACAATAAACTCACATACACATAGTACTCTGTTATCTGCGTTCACCAATCATATTCTGCAGAGAGAAATTCAATTTTGCAGTTCCAAAAGACTTTCGGACGTTCATGTTGCATAGGGGGCATTCCAAGTCAAATATAACATGTAATACCAATGAATCATATTAATATAATATAATAGAAAAAGACAATAGAAGAGTCATGTATATGTGATTTACCATTAAAAATCAGGTATATAAAATGTTATTTTGATGTCTCCGCTAGCTACAGGTCACCATACTACTTAATAATAATAATAATTTTATTTTTATGTCACGCTAAAATCGTGCTTATAACACCTCAGTGCGTGTTACAATGTAAAAGACATTTAATATCATAGAATTGCACATAAAGTAAAACAGTAATTATTATTATGAACAATAAAAATAAAAATAGATAAAAGCAATTTACAGTGCAACCAAAATAAACATATTATTATTAAAACAGAGGCTGTATAGAAGAGTCCACCACAATGTTTTACTTGTAAGCTATCTGCCACAAATGTGTCTTTAGTTTTTACTTAAACACCGTCTTAGAGTCAATGCTGCGGATGGCTGCAGGCAATGTATGCCACGCGTCTGGACCAGCCACCCTGAAGCCAGCTCGTCCCATTTTTCTTTTCGGATGGCAAGGTATAAGTTGTAGGTATGATGCCTGCCTCAGCCGCTTATCTCGCACGTACAACTTCAGTAGTTCTCTCAGGTACTGAGGCCCCGTGCCGTGCAGACTGTTATGAACTATCAGACAGAGCTTGTACCTAACTGCTGACTGGAAGACTGACTTGGAAGCCAGTGAAGTTGTTTTAAGATCAGTGTGATGTGCACAATCTGTGCCCGTGGCCTGACAAAAAGTCTCGATGACTAGCCCTAGGACAGCCAGTTTGCACGCACGCTCAGTGATATACTGGTGCACACGTGCAATCTGACTTAGGTGGTAGTTGCAGGCTTTTATGATTGCAGACACCTGGGCACTGCTATCTAAGCGGCTGTCCAGTATGACTCCCAAGTTGCGTATGGCAGACTCCGCGGTGATGGTGTTATGGCAAAGTACGATGGATGGCACGGGAGTGCCAACTTCTTGAAGACTTGGCCAATTGGGGGTTCATGAAAACGATCAGTTCAGTTTTGTTGTCATTAATTGTTAGCATGTTGATAAGCATCCAGGCCCGGATTCCATTAAGATACGCCTCCATCTGATGTCTTATCCGCAAGCAATCACGGTTTGATGATGGATCATATTCTCCGTAGATCTCCATGTCATCTGCATACTTATGGTAACACAAGTTGTGCCGATGGACGATGCGCTCCAAAGGTGTGGTGTACATATTAAAGATGATAGGTCCTAGTATAGAACCCTGTGGTACTCCAAACACACCATGCTTCAAGCTAGAATCGAAAATATCCAACACTGTTGGCAGATGTGCTTCGATCAAGACTTTCCTTCAATAGGATGGTAGGACATGTGTCCAAACCACATGTTTTATTGTTTGACACACGAAAAAGGCGTCTCATTTCAGTAACGTCCACTGCGCGTAAGTTGGTCAAAACATTCCCAGTTAGCATGGACGGTTTTTGTGAGAGGGGAGTTTCTGTCATCAATATGTATATTGAAGTCCCCCACAATCATCAGTGTTCCCTCGATGTGTCCAATGTTAGCCAATACCGTTGAGATGGTGCAGAGTTGGGTGGGCGGTACAACACCAGTGCTCTGACCGTGCTGCATGGCGTGATGACTTTGACATCAAGATATTCAAAGGACTGGTAGACTGCGCTGTCACCAGTCTTGTACACTTTAAGTCACGCCTATGGATGATTGCCAGTCCTCCTCCTTTGGTGGAGTTTTGCTTGGTTGCCTGTTTTAGCCTTGGGTCGTGCTGCGCCAATAAACCTATATCCAGATGGAGTTAGTTCCTTGATGGTTGGTGTTTCCTCCTGCGGAAGCCAAGTTTCCGTCAGGAATAAGATGTCGGTGTTATGATCAACTATATGCTCTCTGATCAAGTCTTTGTTCTTCCTAGCAGACCTGGCATTTAGAAGCTCCCATCTCGATGGTAGACGCATACAACCACCGTGTTTACATAGACTGCGTAAGTTGGCGTGACGCACACCTTTGCAACGAACGTGGATTTGTGGACGACGGCTCGTGACAGTCTCTATGCGTCTCTGCTTTCCGTGGACGTTCCCGCTGACAAACTGTGATCCGCTAAGAAGATATGTACCAATTTGACCATGGTAGACGCGTGCTACCCCTGTTGTCGGTGATGTTGCAACCACTGCTACTGGTGTTGTTGCAGTTTCTATCGACGCTGCTGTCGGTGATGTTTCGACCACTGCTGCTGATGCTATTGCAGTTGCTATCGATGCTGCTGTCACTGCTGTCAGTGATGTTGCGACCACTGCTGTTGATGTTGTTGCAGTTTCTATCAACGCTGCTGTCGCTGTTGTCGGTGATGTTGCGATCAATGCTGCTGGTGTTGTTGTAGTTTCTATCAACGCTGCTGTCACTGTTTATACAAATATTCAGTATACCAACAGATACAGATAATTACCTTATGGGCAGAGAATATGCAGAGAACAAAACATAGCACGTTCTTCTTAACCTAGCTACAACTGAAATTAGAAAATCTAAAAGAACCTTTGAAAACAAATTTATAGGTAATATAAAAAATGACAGCAAGAATGTCTATGCTTATGTAAGGAGTAAGCAGAAAGTTCGAGATAAGGTCGGACCACTGGAAAACAACTGGATAAATATAATTTCAGACGGGTTACAAATGGCAGAGGTCCTGAATGAGTATTTCAGCTCAGTTTTTACCACAGAAAATATCAGCTCACTTCCAGTTCCATTTACTAAATTTGAGGGCAATAAATCAGAACATTTAGGGCAATTATTTGTAACTCCGGAAATGATAGCAAAGAAAATTAAGAAGATGAAAGATAATAAATCACCTTGATGGGATACCACCAAAACTGCTTAAGGAAATTGTTGAGCAAATTAGTACACCACTTGCTAAATTGTTTAACTTGTCACTAGAAGAAGGAATAGTTCCTTCAGAATGGAAAGAAGCAAACATTACGCTGCTATTTAAGAAGGGATTGAGGAACAAGCCAGAAAATTACAGACCAGTGAGTTTAATATCAGTTGTATGTAAATTACTCGAAACATTAATTAGAGACCACATGGTGGAATTCCTTGTAAAACATAAATTAATCAATACATCTCAACATGGGTTCCTAAAAGCAAGGTCATGTCTAACCAACCTCTTATGTTTTTTTGAAGAAATTACAAAGTGGGTAGATGACGGGTCACCAGTGGATGTTGTCTACTTAGATTTTCAGAAAGCTTTCGATAAAGTGCCACATCAAAGATTGTTACTTAAACTAAAAGCCCATGATATAGGTAATGATGTAATCAACTGGATAGAAAAGTGGCTTACACACAGAAACAGAGAGTAATAGTAGATGGTGAGATTTCAAACTGGAAATCTGTTTTGAGTGGGATACCACAGAGATCAGTATTAGGCCCTATACTGTTTTTAGTATATATATATATATATATATATATATATATATATATATATATATATATATATATATATACATATACATATATATATATATATATATACATATACATATATATATATATATATAACTGATTTGGAAGGTGATATATCTAGCAAAGTACTGAAATTCGCAGATGATACAAAAGTATTCAGAAAGGTTACTAATGATACAGATAAACAAAGGTTACAGGATGGTCTGGATAAATTAGTTAAATGGTCAGAAAAGTGGCAAATGTTATTCAATTTTGGGAAGTGTAAATGTATACACATAGGACATTGAAACATGAACGAAGAATATAAAATGAGGGATGTTGTACTAGGTAGAACCACAAAAGAACAGGACTTGTGAGTAACAGTTAGTGCTGGCATGAAAGTTTCAGAGCAATGTGGGATTGCTGCTTCGAAAGGAAATAAAATCCTAGGGCTAATTAGGAGAACTATTATGTATAAGGAGATACAGCTAATTGTACCCCCGTACAAAGCAATAGTTAGATCACATTTGGAATATTGTATTCAAGCATTGAGGCCTTATCGTAAAAAGGACATAGACAAGCTAGAAAGAATACAACGAAGAGCAACTAAAATGATTCCAGAATTGAGAGACCTTAGTTACGAAAGTCGCTTATTACAATGTGGTTTGACAACACTAGAGACCAGGAGACTAAGAGGAGGCCAAATAGAAGTGTTTAAAATAGTGAATAGTTATGAAGATGTTGATAGGAATGTATTCTTCAAACTTAAAGAAGGCAGTAGAACAAGAGGACACAAAGCAGCATTAGTTAAGGAACAGTGTAGGTTGGACATGAGAAAGTACTCTTTCTCACAGAGGGTGATAAATGAATGGAACAAACTGTCAAATGATTATGTTAATGCTAGTAGTGTGAATATGTTTAAAAGTAGAATTGACAGATAGGGCGGGCTACACATAGATTAGAAAATTGCTGGACTCTCGATATGCCAATGGTTTCCTTGTCCACTTGCCATCATGTTGTTTGGGATGGCAATCTTGTTAAAAAAAATTAAATCTACCACATTGGACTGCCTCCTCCAGAAGTGCAGTCCGTGTCCACGTGTTGAGATCTTTCAAGAATTGCTGCTAAATGCTCAATGCATTTGACGAAATTGAATACCGAAAGTGGACCACAACAGACACCAATGTTAGAAACCACCATCAGTCAGTTGATGAATTCATTCGGTTTCACTGAATATCTCCAACAACATTTAGCAGCAATTCTTGAAAGATCTCAACACGTGAACATCTGTACGATGGATGGTGGTGGGTTTCTAACATTGATGTCTGTTGTGGTCCACTTTCGCTATTCAATTTCGTCAAATGCATTGAGCATTTAGCAGCAATTCTTGAAATATCTCAACACTTGGACATCTGTATGATGGATGGTGGTGGGTAGGAATGGTAACTTCCCTGGATAAGAAAGAAAGAGAGGTGGCCATTAACTTTGTCCATACCACATTCACTTACCCTGAGCGACCTAATAACCTGGTGGTAGACATGGAGGACATCTTAACCACTGCTCACCCTACTACAGCAACTGGAAGAACACATACCTTGAAGAAAGAGTACACGGCACAAGTGTTTAATGCGCTGGAGGAATGACTTCAATGGAAGAACAGAGAAACCACACATTCATTATGTGTGTGAAAAGGTGAGATAATAAATTGTTAATAATCCGAAAAACTTATCAATTTGTGGTCTTAAACACTGTCATTGAAAAAGGAATTCCTGTCAAAGTTTTGGAATGCGCATGTTCAAATTGTCAACAATTATTGCCAAGTATGTGTGCTACAATATATACAAATTTCACGAAAATCTGAGATTACATGACTTTTGCAAGGTCTAGTCAAAAGTAAAACTTTTTTAATATGTTTTCCACATTATTTAATGTTTTATAGTGTGTCTATCTTTGCACGCTATAAAACACTATGTTGCATTTAAAATGTTATAACTCCTAAAGTATTGAAATGCGCATAATCAAACTTTCAATTATTATTGCCAAATAGCAATGCTTCGACATAAAAAATCAACGACATCTGAGATTACATGATTTTTGCTAGGTTAAATATTAAACAAAAAACATGTTTTTTGTCACATGTTTGTGTGTGTTTAATTGTCTACGCAGATATAAATTTATCAGAGCTTTAAAATGACACATTTGTATGCTACCTAGTAGAGGAGTTTTAATACCTCGTGAGGTGGTCAAGGTGGGGTCAAACTTTGATGACTTCTAACTCTGGAAAGGAAGGTCAGGTTGGTAACATGGATTCATGAACACAAACCAACACACCAAGTTTAATTAAAATCGAAGACAGTAAATTCTTGATTGATTTGATATGGAATGCCCCATAGTGCTCCTTCCAATGCATGAGCAGTACAACATGTTGCTGCATTGGATCAACATTATAAAGTCGTGTCGCTTCACTCTACAATCAAAGACATGCATTGTCAGTGAACTAGCTATCGACACAAATATGGTGATAATACAGGCAGACATGTAATGCTATCCTTGTTGGCTTATGGCTTTATCACAAGCGATGCCAATGCATCATACGTTGAACTGTCGATTAAAAGAAACTGTTGATTATTGTTCTAAAAAATATATAACCAGGTCCTACTTTAACGTCTACATGTAAGCCCTATAACCATAACGGCAAACGGTCAGTCGATATGACGTCTACACCCGAGTAGTGAATGAGTAGATGAAGCCAACTGAAGCACTTTCAGCATGCAGCCACCCCCTCACCCTGGGACGAATGGTGTCCGACACTACTGTGTGTCCTGGACAAGTGCGTGCGTCAAGACAGTACGTAGGAAGGTGATCTGCAGTCCGCATCGATAGGGTGGGCGTCGTAGCTGCCTCCGTAGTAGCGCCGTTGCTTGGCTCACCTTTGTGCTGGAGTGCGGCTTTTCCGTGCGTGTGTGCGCGTGTGTATCCTTATATTCCTTATTTCGATTTGTTGTCGACTTCGATTGTGCTGGCAAATAGAAACCGTTACAATATCCTCCTGATCGACAATTGTTGATGTTACGTCTATGAATATGTAAACATTACCGAGTCAAGTATAACAGTATAACAGTGACACAAGTAGCTCTGCTGATTTGTTTTGCCAGCCATCGTTACTATAGATAGTTAAATTTACTGTCGATAGAACCGCATCGTCACATCGACTATTGATATGCATATAAATTATTCGATATGTTGTTACACCTCTAAATTGCTCAGGCACTAGACGATCGTTGAATGACACCCAGCTTCTCCGTGCCTTCGGATTCGCGTCGAACAATGGCGAGTTTGTCGGGGGCTATACGTCTGGCTCGCGCGTGGACTGGTGGTCCCTTCGTGTGGATGTAATGTTCCACGCCGTGCTACGTATTCTCAGCACACAAATGGACCACTCGGAGAGAAGTCATCCGTACTCGTTATAATGCAAGCCGAGTGCCGCGGGGTTGGTTTCATGTAGGCCTAGGTACTACCGATACGTTAGTGTATACATGTATGTTAGGCAATAATAATAAACATTACACAGAACATTTTCAAAGAGACTTTATTCACATGTCAGACAATGTAAATGTAGATTTTATCAATGATGAATAAGAATAAAACCCACAATGCATAGTGCACTAGCGATAACAAAAAACAGTCTATTAGGTGCAGTATCTAACAAGTATACGTATTCAAGCAATTTCGTCTGCATATGAAATGCATTTGGTTGAAATAAAATGTTTGAGGGTTGCATTCAAATGCAAATGTTTAGTGCACGCATTCAAATGCAACTTCAAAGAACATTTCACTGTTGCATTCGAATGCGCATTCAAATGTGTTTGCATTTGTTAGCAAGCCTGGCACACACTTCAACGATAGGCTGGCAGTTGAGCCCGACATACCACGTGCTACATGAAATCACTAAACTTAGATAAAACAGACCTTGTTATTATTGGCACTAAGCAACAACGAAACAAGGTTGTACTCAATGCGCCTCGGTTTCCCCTACTTAAACAGTTATACTGCTGGCTTCCTATCTACTAGACATGAGGCGATTAACTTAGTTGTTTACTTGCAAAGATTAAGTTAAAGTTAACGTAACTTTTGAAGGTTGATTTCACTTGTAGTGAAATTAACTGATTAACTTCAATTACATTTCAGTTAACTTATTTGTTTACAAAGTAGTTGTATTAATATCATCAACATGCATAGATACAAGTAAAAGGACATTGGTTCAGTGGGTAACACTTGGAGTTTATATCATGTGCAGCCGGTCAACTATTTTACAGGCGACAAGAAGGTAAAATAGTTGACCGGTTGCACATCCTATAAACTCCAGATTTACATGTAGTGTAAGTTAGCGGACATTGTTGGCAACACAGGAAACAGTTGGTCTCAGAATGCACCCAACCAAGACCAAGCTCATGAAAGTAAAGACGTACGTCACAAGACAGACCACTGTGAGATGGAAAGTACTAGAAGAGGTAAACGACCTCAAATATCTTCGCAGCTTCATCTCAGCAGACTGCAACATCGTCATAGAAAAAGAAATATCCAAAGATCGGAATGACAGCATAAACCTTCGGGTGGAGGGAGGGCCAACAAGAAGAGAGATAGCCGACTGAAAGGTTTTGAAGGAAGATATCTCAGAAGAATCCTGAGAATACGTCGGGAGCCGCGAGTAAGAAACAAATAAATCACAAAACACACCAACATCAACAACATCGTAGATGAGGTAAAACAGAACACACCAACATCAACAACATCGTAGATGAGGTAAAACAGAGTCAGAGAAGGTGCTTCTGGACGTCCAGAAATAATGTGGTGCAAATTGAAACTTGCTTCTACCTGATACACATCCGGAAGCTCAGCAACTCGAGACAGACGTAATTAAATCAGTGTGTTTTTATATGCACTATTATATGCACTGATCTAATATTTTGCCAATAATAAAATGGTGAAACTCAATATAGCGGTTTGAGTCATGGACGTAATTGGTGACATGTTCGTATCGTTAATGGACGTAATTGGTGACATGTTCGTATTGTTAATGGACGTAATTGGTGACATGTTCGTATCGTTAATGGACGTAATTGGTGACATGTTCGTATCGTTAATGGACGTAATTGGTGACATGTTCGTATTGTTAACCAGTTGACAGGTAAACAATGCAAAATGGGCAATAGTATGTTGTGTTTATATACATCGTGTAAAGACATGTTGTGTCAGTGGGGCAAGACGGTCCCCATGCATGTGGGGCAAGACGGTCCTTATGTCTTATACCACATGCACATGGTACTCAGCGGTATAATTAAGAATTGGGCAGACTGGGCTCATTGGCCTTGGTTGGCAGTCAGTCTAGGAGACGGAAAACTCTTATTACAAACCCCCACTATCTTGTGGGCGTCTCGGGAGAGAAAAAGGCTATGGGAGTAAACCCAGACAGAACATCCGGAGTGGAGCCTCTAAGGCGGTCAAATGTCAATTCTTGGCGTCTAAAGGCAGCTCCTGCAGCCAAGCTAGTGCCAAGCGTCGTGCTCCGCACTCCTTTGGATCCCTGTAGCGAGGCCGAGAGGGGGTCTTGTCGCTTGGGCGACCCAGGACCTCCGTACCTATCGTCCAGGCATGCGCCAAGGAGAGTGTCACTCTATGTTTTTTTATGGTCACAATGTATCAAATGTATTAAACATGACCAATTATGTTTAAAACATTTAATATAATATAAACATTGCACAATTTACGTTCGGCTAGCCTGTAGGTTGTAATTATGAAGGAATATTATTAAACCAATATTATATTATATATGGATTACAAGGAATACATTATATGTTAACTCCAATTTAAATTTAACAACCATGATAGCCTGATATATTACTATCATATCATTTGTATACATACATTTTAATTTCAGGCAGTAGTTCGTTCATATAAACGAAAACCACGGGGAGGGGGTTATAGACCGTGTTGCCCAGGCAGAGGACCGTCTTGCCCCATCCCTGGCTTTTTTAATGTGCTCTTGCTACTTTTCAAATGCATCTCAGCTAGGTAGTTTGGCTCGGAAGCGGTAGATTTATGTAAACAACGTAAACAAGCGTAAGTTTTACCGCCACAGCGATAGACTTGACACCTCTTGCAAAATGGGGTCACGCCAACACTTTCAATTTTAGATAGCCTTTGAAATAGTTAATCACGACATCTTTTAGTTCGCTTTTAAATGCCTTGTCCACACCAATCTTGCTTTGAAATTCGACCAAGGTATGCACAGCATAGCTACTCAAAACCGGTGATGCCTGCGTAAACAGCATATCCCGCTGTTCGCCTTCCAAATGATCTCTAATAATTGAGCCGACCGGTGTAGTTTTCTCAGGGGAAGAATACTTGGTTAGTGCGGCGCCTGCTGCTGCACCTGAAATAGCAAACACCAGATAGTGGACACCATTGGTGCAAATCAAACTTACGTACAATTGTGTTGATTTTTATATTATACACACACACATGCACGCACGCACGCACACACAAGCACGCACGCACGCACGCACGCACGCACATGCCGAAGGAAAATAGATGGCCATATGTGGAATGCATGTTTAGGTACTGTGATTTTACGTTAACATTGGAAATTAAATAGAGCTAATGTTTCGTTCAGTAGTATGGGATATTAAGTATTAGCTTTCGAGTGATTGTTACTAGTCACTCGCAGTGCTGAACACACCAAACTTTCAAAACCAGTCATCGTCTTAAGTGGAAATCGATAGGTATTTGGTTCGGGGTGTTTTCTTCGGAAAGCAAAATTACATTTTAACCATTGAACTGTAGTGCGAATTGACATTGTAGTGTGAATGTTTAAACAAAATAGTGGACAACTTTTCCAAGAAACCCAGCAACGTAGTTGTGGTCCCTGATGAAAACACCGAATGTGGTCTCGCCACCGTTAATTGCTTATGTTTGAAACGCCAGGAAATAGTGTAGTCGCTAATACGGTGCACGAGTCCATAATTAAGTGGGCACAATGGTCACGAAATGGATGTAAATCATATCTTAAGAATTAGGTAACATATAACATAATAAGCCGTTTGCATGGCCGTAACCATGGTGACCAGGTAACCTTAGAAATATTTTTGCGGGTCCAAATAAAAAGGTACACATGGCTGAAATGTTACAAGACAGTATCATTTGTTAGAATAAATAAAAATTGTATTCATAAATGAATTGGGATTTCCCGCAAAACCACCATAAGCGACATTTATAAGATTATCTGGTCGCCATGGTTACGATCATAAAATGATTTGTTATATCATACTGGACGAGTTGCCCGACGTTGCACGGGACAAAAAGGCAACCACTGCAAGAGATTTGTAGGTTGCCCTGACAGACAACCCTTACTTTACTGTGATTAAAAGGTGTTTGGCATTATTTTTAGTCTTGCATACGTTTCACTAAGTTGATTGTGATTGAAATGTGTCTGATTATTATTAGTACTGCATATCTACCCAGTGCAGCGCCGGCGGGGCCCATGGTGGCAACGCCAATGGCTACTGCGACACCCGAGATGGCGCTGGCTTTCCAGGCGTCAAAATCTGTCACTTTAAGCCTCGTCGCATCCGCCAGCTTAGCCAGCTCCTGTAAGACGTCGTCCACTTTCAGCGCCATACTAGAAACATAGCACAATATGCACACTTACAGAAATCGTGCTACCCCAGTAATATAATAAACTATATTTAGATATCACATTTTAGTGCGTGCGTGTATATATAAATATATATATATATATATATATATATATATATATATATATATATATATATATATATATATATATATATATATGTACGTATGTATGTTCGTACGTACGTATATGTATATGTATATATATATATATATATATATATATATATATATATATATATATATATATATATATATAGTCATATATCTGAACTCCGTGTCAAGTCAAAATGTGCGACTTGAGTCCGAATCAAGATATATATATATATATATATACACACACACACACATATATACATATATATATATATATATATATACATATATATATATATATATATATATATATATATATATATATATACATATATATATATATATATATATATATATATATATATATATATATATATATATATATATATATATATATATATATATATATATATATATATATATATATATATATATATATATATATATATATATATATATATATATATATATATATATATGACAACGTGTCAAATTGGTGACTTTTAGATATTGTTTCCCTGTTTTGGATTCTTGAAACAGACATGTTAAGCTGTCCAAGGTATTGTCGGGCACCTTATAAACGTGTATTCATTGCTAGATAATCACGGGAGACATACAACACAGTCATGGACAACAAATTCTAGATTAATTTAATTAGCAAACATGTTAATGCCATATATAATTATTACAAATATTACAAACAACACTGAATATAGTTATGTGTATTCAACCATGAACTTAATTTTTAAGACACTAGTAACTAAGTAGAAAATCAGCAGTGACAATCCTTCAATAAATACATATGATATAATGGAAAGAAAAGAAAGCAATGAGTTTCGTAGGGTATCAACATTTCGCAGGGTATCAACATTTCGCAGGGTATCCTTGAAAGGAACGGGTACCATATCCCAGGTGCGTTCGGAGATGGCCTTTGACTTTTCACCATTGCTTCCTCCTTCATGGCAAGCAATATTGTAAAAATATATGTACTTTAAATTAGAAACTCGGAACAAAGGTCTATCCACGACAGCGACAACAACGCAAATAGTTAAAGAATTATACTATTTCAGCAAAGACTACATCGTACCGACAATAACGCTTACTGATATTACACAGAAATCACCACGCTAGCATCATAAAACAAAAATCGGCTTATCTGACGTTTGAATAATTTCGAACGTGATTTATCATGCGTTTGCATAGATACGCGTTGTTTCAGCGTGAATCGCGTGAATATTTTCGGTATCTAATTGTTAATTTTATTCAAATTATGTCAGCTAGTCGTGGATTTACATATACTACGACACGTTATCTTAGCTGACGGTTTTTGTTGTATACTGAAAAAAATCGTTTTAGCATAACTTCTAAGACATCGAAAGAAACATTAAACCATTACGCAACCACAAGCATTTGTCGAACAGCTGTCGACATTCGACGTATTCGCCATCTGGCGATTAACAGTGCGACATCCGGGTACCGACTATTTAACAAGATTTAACAAGATTTGCCATCCAAGCCAAAGGCCCAGATGGCAAGTGGACAAGGAAGCCATTGGCTTATCGAGAGTCCAACAATGTTCATCTACTTATAGCCCGCCCTCCTGAGATATGTGTCAACCTTGTTTTTAAACATATTCACGCTGCTAGCAGTTACACAATCTGTAGACAATTTGTTCCATTCATTTATTGTCCTCTGTGAGAACGAGTGCTTCCTGATGTCCAATCTACATTGATCCTTTACTAATTTTACCTCATGTCCACTAGTTCTGCTATCCTTCTTGAGTGAGAAAAACATATTTCTATCAATATTTTCATACACATTCAATATCTTAAAAACTTCAATCTGATCTCTTAACCTCCTTGTCTCTAGAGTTGCTAAACCACATTCTTTCAGGCGTTCTTCATAACTAAGGTCTCTTAGTTCTGGAATCATTTTAGTTGCTCTCCTTTGTATGCGTTCAAGCGTATCTATATCCTTGTTACGATATGGTCTCCATGCTTGTATACAGTATTCTAAATGAGGTCTAACTATTGCTTTATAAAGAGGTATAATTAACTTTTTTCCCTTGTATGTTATGTTACTTCTAATCAATCCAAGAATTTGATTACCCTTTGAAGCTGCAATACCACACTGCTCTGAAACTTTCATATCAGCGCTTATTGTAACTCCTAAGTCCTTTTCTTTTACAGTAGTACCCAGAACAGTATCTCCCATTTTATAGTTTACATTCAAGTTCCTATGTCCTGTAAGTAGTTAGTGGAGGTTTCTGAGACCTCAAATTGCATGCAAAGTCACGTGACCCAGACATCAAAGGAACATCAAAGGCAAAACACTCTAATATCGCCCACCGCTAATGAGTGCGCGCAGCCAATCAGAGCGCGTCAGAGCGCCCCCTGGCGGTGGTAGCCGAGCGTGCGTGACGTAAGCGCCCCTAGCGACTGGAGGAGGAACGAACATTGACCATAGTCATCGATGGTGGACATAGGAACAAAGAAAATACACGTAATATCACCCACCCACCACCCACCCACCCACCCACCCACCCACCCACTCACCCACGTAAACACGTGACCGTGACCTCGACCCTGACGGAGTGACCAGTCCGAGTGGCTAGCTAATGTCAACTGGACGTCCGAACGACTGGAGTTAACTGTAAGCCGAAGCGTTTATCCAGCTGTGAGCCATAGCGCGAGATCAAAGGACGCTAATCTGTACAATGTAGCAAGTTAGCTGAGCTAATCAGTGATAAACAGCAACTATGTGGCAGTGACGACATTGATGTGGGACCGAGGCGTGTTATAGCCGGTTATATGGAGTGAACATAAGACGTGATAAAATTAAAACCGATAAAGATAAGACGAATGTGTAATAGTTAATAAGTAGCCGACATGCATGGCTACAATATAACCGCTGGACGACGGAAATCGGACCGTTCGTTAAATAAAATGTAGCAGGACGAAAATGGACTATGTGTAAAATATAATATGCCAACACGCAGTTGGAACAAGAATGCAATACAAGACGTGAATATAAGTGGATGCAAAATTTAATACATGAAAAATCACAAGTACAATATAAAGTAAACGATATTAGATATAATAACAATAATAATAATAATAATAAATGTTCGTGGGTATAAGTGTTCAAGGAGCGGTATTGAATGCGTGCAATAATGATCGGCGCACGCAACGAGCAGTCAGTTTGCGTGCTAACGATATTCGGAGAGACACAGATCTACGGCGACGGAACAGTGATGCATGATGAATTGGGCCTCGGTGAAGTCGACAGAGAATAGGTGTGGGAGATGGGGCGTGTATTAGGCGTAATTCATTCATCACAAGCTCCCAGTGCGTCATATGGGCACGGAAAGCGGCACGGAAATCGGCGTCATAGTCGTCGGCGAGGTCGACTTCATCGTCCCACGACTCCTGCGTGGTCGAGGGGGCGCGAAAGCCAGGACCGTAGTGGAAACAGATGTCCGACATGACATGGCGCCAACGGCTGGCATGTTCGGCGAATGCGGTGAAGAGATCGGCGTCGTGTAGTTGTTCCCGAAAGATCACGGCTGCTTGACATCTCCGGCGCTGTACGCTCACATCCATCAGCTCCATGAGCACGCACGCCCAGTAAAAGCGAGGTATGCTGTAAGTAAAGGATACAATCAGAGTGAGAACATGCATAGGCATCTATATATAACAGACGTAACCAAGCAACGAGAGAGAGATAGGTAATACGAAACCGATCGACTGGCAGACGTTATCGCTCGGCAAGCCACTACATATGGAACTTGGAACGTGGACCCGACGAACACTTAGCGAGACATGTATACACAGGAACGATAGAACAGTATGTAAATTGAAAAAACAGGTAGGAGCTATGTAGAACTATGTAGAGCTATGAAAGTATAATATTAATAAATAAATAAATAAATAAATAAATAAAAGACATACTCACACACTACGCATTAGAGGAAGCACCTCCATAATGACCAAAAAATTGGCAAAGTCTCGGACTTGCAGTACAGGCATGGTGAATTGAAGGTTGTCGACGTCGAATGCAATGGCGGTTGTGATGACGACACGACGATCTCAGCCGACTTATATAGCATGCTAGAAATAAGCCAGACAACTGACGTCAGCCTCGGAACAATACCACACTAATCAGAAAACAGATAAGCGGCCGGCAACTGTCAGCCTACCGACACCGGGCATCCATCACGCAAGGAAAAAGTGGGGGGTTATGTACTCGACAGTCCTAGAACGGCGTGTAGTTAAGACAGTAACTGTACATTTTAACGTCATAAAGTCACCATGAACCATCCTATAAAGTTTAGAGGTGGCAGACATTTTCTGTCCAATTTCTACGCGTGCAGGATACACGTGTGGAATAGACAATTTACCAGTGTCGAAAGTGCCTACCAATGGCGGAAATGCATGCATCATGGCGACATGCAGACTGCAGAAAAAATGCTGTCCACGCGCACGGGTCTACAGGCGAAACATCTCAGCAAGAGCATACGAGAAAAGGAACAGTTACGCGCTGAATGGAACCAACAACGATATTCACTAATGTATGCGTTAGTTGCTGTTAAATATCGCGATCCAACCCTACGTAAACGACTGGTAGACACTGGGTATTCCCAGCTGAATGAATGGGTCAGGAGTCGGGAAGGATACTGGGGCGCACTGACATACAGTGGTCAAGCCGGTCAGAACATGCTAGGGCATATATTAATGCGAGTACGCGAGGTCATTCGATTGCGCAATACTCCCGCCAGACGATCACAAGACCGATGAACAGAGTACAGCGAGATAGCACACATCCAGCAGCAGCATCACGCGCTCGACCAAGGGTTGGTGATAAGAAAGCGCGCCATAGACAGTGGGAGGTGTATATAAACCCGACGCAGAGTGAACGAGGCACACAACCGCACTCCGATCCACAGCACACGTCTAGACTTACTACCAGCATCAGCAGAGAACGAAAATGGCCGCTCAACAAGCTGAGATGATGTCAGTCAGCCAACTCGAGAAGGAGGTATGTAACGGTACTTATATATTTAGACGGCCGTTAACCATAGTACAATGTGCCGTTCAAGATAAATATATAGTATATCCATCATGTCAGCAGTGTAACAAACGTGTGAGTCCCGAAAACAATGGCTTTGTGTGTCCTATCCATCGATGGCAGCGTGGTGTAGTGTATCAGTTCGCTATGCGTATCCTCCTACAAGACGCCATCGGTAGTGAAGTGTGGGCAACGCTATTTAATGTCAAGGCTGTCCAGGTGTTGGGATTCACGGCTAACGAATACATGACCATGAAGACAGATGCCGAGCGGTATGCAGCACTGGACATTTTGCGGGGGGCCCAAGTCATGGTGACCATTCGGAAACGCGAGGCGGGACAGTATGTAAATTACACGGTGTCAGACTTGGAAGTAGTAACAGTGTGAATCATTCTGTTGACAGGCTGGCGCTACCGTCGCTGCTGTAGCTACTGCAGTTGCTACCGGAAGCAGTAGTGACGTCATCGACGTTGAGAGCCGCTCTAAGGTAATGGAATGGTTACATGCTAATAGTTCGGAGATACTATTCTCCTCCTCTGCGGACAGCTGTTCACCGCCATCATTAATTAAAATATCAGATGACGAGGGGGAGGATAGCATTAGCATTAGCATTAGCAGTAGCGATGATATGGAGGCCACGGTGAGTGGTTTAGATAGGATACGGGATCGAGCCGAAGCCATGACGAATGAAAATATTTTCTATAAGACACTAGAGGTCGCCAGCGTGCGATATGCCAGTGACGAGGTGGAACGCATAATGAATTTAAATGACGATAAGGATCGTTACGTACCATCGTCCAGCATGGTCATGCACGTCTTGCGGTGGTTATCTATAGATGTCATCGCAACGTGTGGGAATATGACATGGCGTAACCAAGTGACAGAATTGGTTAGAAAGAGTATGTACGAAAGATACAACGATATACAGGGCGACGCGGATGAATATGCCGAATGTGACTAGTTCTTTCTGTTCAATAGATGGGTCTGACGCAACTGCAGAGAGCGTACAAACGACAGCTGACGGATCTGTACGACGCCGATGACGAGGACGAGGTGACGCCATCGCGGAAACGACAGAGAACAGCCCCAGCAGATGGCAACACCAGAGCGGTGGTGGTGAAGCACCGGTGCACGGGGCAACGCGTCACACCGTCATCATCACCATCGCAGGATTACTACTGCGACTCGCCACCAGCAAACCAGGAGGCGTTGGCGGAGCTACCGTGGGGACCGGTGGAGTTGTTGTCTGACTCTGACTCGACTGTCATCGATTATTCCATCCTCAACACCCCCCCTCATTACTACGACGATGTGGATGAGGATGCTATCGCCTCATCCCCCGCTCGCGAGAACGAGGACGATGACGCTTTCGAATTCAGTCCTGCATCGCCACCACCACTCACGCAAAGCACACCAACGCCAGCACCAACTACACTGTATGTCTTCCCCATGAAAACCATCGTCCTGAAGCCAGACGGGGGGTACGAGAGCATCGCCGACCAACACACAATTACCCACCCAAAGCCATCGACGTCGACCATCGAGGATCCGATTATCACTCACCCAACCATCGAGGACCCGAAGCCGTCGACGTCGACCACAGAAGAAGAAGAAGATCCGAGAAAGGTGTGTGTTCTCGCAATGCAAACGCACATAGCATATTTAATAGCTCACCAGTGGCGGATATCCGCCCCATCGACGGTGGAAGAAGTAACTGTGGACGTATGCCGATCACTGGCTTTCACGATGCTGTCGGCACCGTACCAAGAAATAATAAAGAAATACGTGCGTTGTGCTATCCGTCAACCACGGTGAACAGTAGTATGTGATGAACAGTAGGCGGGAGTGAGTTAGTAGTAGTAGTAGTAGTAGTATTGTTGTTGTTGTTGTTATGTAGAATGAAGTGTACGACGACGAGGCACCCGTACTCCCAGCCAGCATTCGGAAGCGATCTGGAGTATTGAACGCCACGTATATGACGTCGTCAACACAATATTATTATTAGTAAACATAACCGAGTTAGTAGGTAGTAGTTGTTGTTGTATTACGTAATATGGAGTGGAATATTAGTATCTTTTAATTTGTTCTGTAGGATGATGATGACGTACCTATGCTACCGATTGAAGCGCGTAGGCGAGCAAGCCGTGAATTAATAGTGCTACTACTAGAATATATCATATCGACACACGATGAACAATAGGTCTATTTCTTTATGTAGGAGGTGAAGGAGGAGGTGAAAGAGGAGGAGGAGGAGGAGGCACCCGTACTAGCACGAGCCGAGAGGACACGCGCATTACATAGATTACTACAGATAATTGTTGATTTTATGGTTGAAACCCCCGCATTTTAAGAAGCACCGTTTGCAACGGAATAACAGTAGTTAGTCGCTCTCTCTCTTTTATTGTATGCTTGTAGTTGCATGACATAGAGCAATGTCTATATATATACATATATATACCTACAGACTTATATAGTATTCATCATCATCATTGTACGTAACCTCTGTCGTGGTGTAAAAGCCCACAAGTTAATAACCATGGAACTAGCCACTGGCGTATCGATAACCGATCGTAAGCTAGAGGTCACTGTCGCGGATGTAACAATCCCACAAACCTTAAAGTCGTCATAGTAATTATATAAGTCTAACCGTGTATATATGTATATGTATATGTATATTATGTATATGTCTATGTCAGTATATACTCAATAAAACGTCATACAATGAATGAAACGTGTTGTCAGTGGTGTTGCCACGGTCTACATAGTGGAAAGAGAACCCGTAGCCATCGATAGTGGACACACAGTAGCCAATACCACAGGATCACACCTTAGATCATACACCCTTCACCAATCACCATGCACCAGTCTCATCACCAACAGCAAGGACTTTGATAAGTTCCTCGAACGCATCCGAGAAACCGACGTCTTGCAATGGGCCATCAATCAAAGACCGGATTCGGCGTGGGTGTGCGAACTCGTGACCAATGTCACATTTTTCGTCAATCGCATCATCGATCACCCGATAGGATGTGTAGGAATGACCGACCTTCCAATGTACATCAAGAAGAACAAAGCCGTCATCGGATTGGAAAAGGAGCCCATTCATGCCAAGAGGTACAGTGACAACCTGTGTCTCTTCCGATGTCTGGCCCTGCATCGTGGATGTGAAAGTCGTCGATTGGAACCAGCTGTGAAGACGCTGTACGAGACTTACGTCCAAGACGGCGTACCCATGAAAGCATTTGCCGGGGTCACGATGGACGACCTCTATCGTGTCGAGACCACGTTCCAAACGAATGTGTGCGTGTACAGTCTCGTAAAACCGGATGGAGAAGATGGAGAGCCAACTGCAGAACTCGTTCGTCGCTCGGTACGTAAGTACCCTGACACACTCTACCTCAATCTTCACGGGACACATTTTTCCCTCATCCAGGATAGACGCATGTATTGTCACTCGTACAGATGTCGGAAGTGCGGTGACTCTTTGTGGAAAGACGCATGGCATCTACGCAACCACGAGAGCACGTGTACGGGGGGTGTGCGCCGAGTCTATCCTGGTGGCGTGTACCATTCGACTCCATCGGTGTTCGAACGTCTGGCAGACGAGAACATCCGAGTGGCCGAAGCGTTGCAGTACTATCCGTACCGAGCCACCTTCGACTTCGAGTGTTGGTTCGACACCGAACACCTTCCGTCTGACAGTGCCCAGGTTCACTGGGTTGCGCGTCACGTCCCGCTGAGCGTCAGCGTGGCATCCAACGTACCCGGACACGAACAGGTGACATGCATCGTCACGGACGGAGACACCAACAAGTTGGTGAGCACCATGATGACTATCCTGCAATCGATGAGCGAAGCCGCGTACGACAAGATCAAAGACTCATACGATCATGTGTTGGACCAACTAGCAGAAGAGCTGACGAAATGGGACGCACGGGAGGCAGCTGCACGGGAGGCAGCTGCACGAGAGACCACCGAGAAGAAAGCTCGACCGGCAACCAATCCGTACAAAACGCTGATGGGACAACTGTATGGATGGATGCGGCAGTTACCTGTCATCGGGTTCAATTCGGGGAAGTATGATCTCAATGCCATCAAACAGTTCCTCATACCGTACTTCCTGACGACTTCAAAGACCGTGGAACAAGACGAAGCCGAGGACGAGGACGAGAGGGAGCAAGAGGGCAACAAGACAGAAGAGAACGACGGCGTCGGGGCAATGTTCGTCATCAAACGCAACAACACTTTCATGTGTCTTTCGACGGATCAGCTGAAATTCCTAGACATGATCAACTACATAGCCCCCGGGTTCAGCTACGACAAGTATCTGAAAGCGTACGGATGCGAGGTGACGAAAGGTCATTTCCCGTACGAGTACATGGACCGGCTGGAGAGACTCGACGACACCGCACTTCCACCGAAAGAGGCCTTCTTCAGTCGACTGAAGAACGAAGGTATTTCAGACGAGGATTACGCCAGTTGTCAGGAGGCCTGGCGCGTCAATGGCATGACGACGTTGCGGGACTTTCTCGTCTGGTACAACAACAGGGACGTGGTTCCCTTTCTACAGGCCATCGACAGACAGTTCGCGTTCTATCGACAACGGGGAATAGACATGTTCAAGCAAGGTATCAGCGTACCTGGTCTGACCCTGCTGTACCTGTTCAACGACCTTCCAGAGAAGACCTACTTTACCATCTTCAACGAGAAGAATAAAGACCTGCACGACCTCGTTAAAGAGAACATTGTAGGCGGGCCTTCGATCATCTTTCATCGCTATCACGAGAAAGGGGTCACCACGCTACGTCAGAACGAGTACGGAGAGGCGGCTCGTCCTTGTCGAGCGATCGTCGGATACGATGCGAACGCACTGTACCTGTGGTCGCTCATGCAAGACATGCCTATGGGATGGTACACGCGACGACGAGCAGAGAAGGACTTCCGCCCCGAATCGGCACAGCTGTACGGACAGATGGCTGGAGAATGGTTGACGTGGGAATCCGAACGCACGGGACGTTCCATACGGCATCAGATCAACGGACGAGAGAAGAGAATAGGCAAACATCGGGTGGACGGATGGTGCAGCGAGACGAAGACGGCTTATCAGTTCCAAGGGTGCTTTTTTCACGGTTGCTCGTGCAACCGTGACGAGGTGAACGCCGTCAACGGGAGACCAATGGCGGAACTGCTCGCCGCGACCCGAAAGACCACCGCCTACCTACGACACTTTGTCACAGTCGTCGAGTTGTGGGAATGCGAGTGGAAAGAGATGAGACGAACCCCGGCCGTACGCAAGTGTGTGGATGCAGCATTTCCCCGACGTCGGCACGTGCGATGGACGATGACGTCACAACAGATCCTGAACGGAGTGCGTGCAGGAACCGTGTTCGGCATGATCGAGTGCGACATACGCGTACCGGAAGAATTGCGCGCGCACTTTGCCGAGATGCAGCCCGTGTTCAAGAACATCAGTCTGATACGCGAGGATCTCGGGCCGTTCATGCGCCGATACGCCGAAGAACACGACATCATGAAGACTCCGCGACGCATGCTCGTGGGTAGTTATTGCGGCGATAAGATACTGCTCGCAACGCCACTGCTGCGATGGTATCTGGACCACGGTCTCGAGGTACTGCACGTGTACCAGGTCATCGAATACGATCCTATTCCGTGTTTCCGGCGGTTCGGCAATGCAGTGTCCAAGGCCCGACGCGAGGGCGACGTTCACCAAGACAAGACCATCATCGCGGACACCATGAAGTTGCTGGGGAACTCGGGCTACGGAAAGACCATCACCAACGTTGACCGACATCGTGACGTCAGCTACTGCACGGAGAAGGCGGCATCGCTCCTGGTCAACGATAAACGGTTCCGACAACTCGAGATCGTCGTCGACGATGCGTACGAGATAGAGTTGAACAAGAAAACCGTCAAGTACACCCTACCCGTACACGTGGGATTCTTCGTTCTGCAGTACGCCAAGATGCGCATGTTGCAGTTCTATTACGACTTCATCATCAGATACGTGGAGCGCCCTCTGTTCGAGTACTGCGAGATGGATACAGATAGTGCCTATTTAGCCTTGGCCGGCGAGTCCGTCGACGACCTCGTGACCCCGGAACTACGAGAACATTATTTCCGACATCGTTCCGAATGGCTCCCGTCCGAATGTTGCGACGACCATCGGAACGACTACGTGCGCTGTCGTCTCGCCAATCGACCGTGGGTCGGAGACGAGGCGTGCTGTAAGGCGCGACGAGCGTTCGACAAGAGGACACCGGGTCTGTTCAAGGTCGAGTGGTCAGGTGCCGGGTTCGTGGGGTTGTGTAGCAAGACGTACTATTGTTTCGGAGCCACCGACAAGTACAGCACCAAAGGACTGAGCAAACGGCACAACACCATCGACAAGGACGCGTTCCTGGCGGTGCTCACCAATCGTCGGAGCGGAGGTGGATCGAACCGTGGTTTCCGGGTGCATAAATCTACCGTGATGACGTACGTGCAGGCACGGGATGCACTCACCTTCTTTTACGCCAAACGCGTGGTGCACGAGGATGGGGTGACCACGGGTCCGGTGGACGTGTAGAAAAGGCGATGCACGCTGCACTCGTTTCATACGCAATCATGGATGCACGATGGAAACACCCCTTCACGTGCATCGTCGCCGGACCGACGGGGTGCGGCAAGAGTACTTTCGTGACGCGTATGTTGCGTCACGCCGCTGCGATGATCGATCCACCGCCCGAACAAATAACGTGGTGTTACGGAGAATGGCAAGAGGCTTACGCAACGACGAACTTGGGTCACGTGCGATTCGAGGAAGGGTTACCGACGGCGGCCATGTTCGATCCGACAACGAGGAACCTCATCGTCATAGACGATCTCATGGCAGAAACGGACGAACGGGTCACGACCTTGTTCACTAAACAAAGTCACCACAGGAACACGTCCGTGCTGTATCTCGTACAGAACCTGTTCCCTAAAAACAAAGAGAGTCGCACCATCAGTCTGAATTCGCAGTACATGGTGGTGTTCAAGAATCCACGTGAAGCATCGCAGATGGCGACCTTGGCGCGGCAGATGTATCCGGGACGCGGCAAGTTCGTGCAAGAGGCGTTTAAAGACGCCACGGCGGTACCGTACGGTTATCTATTGGTCGATCTCAAACAGGACACGCCCGAGGACATGCGTCTGCGCACGGCCATCTTTCCAGACGACGGTGTTCAGTACGTGTACCTGCCGAAGGTATAAACGACCGAGTGTGTGGATAGTCTCTTCATTCGCATCATGTCTGCCCTGGTGAAGAGACACATCGTGTGCATACAGGCTCTGGCCAGAGTCAAGAACAACAAAATTAAAAAGGCCATAATCGCCAACGCCGACGCCGAACTGCTGTGTGCACTAGCCGAGTGTGCCTACAACATACTAACAAAGAACATTCCATTGACCGCTTTACAGAGGCGACGATTGCATAAATACAAGGCGAAGTTACGCGAGTTGGCTAATAGACGAACGCTCGCTGCCAGAAGAAGACGCATCTTGCTGCAACCGCAGGTTGGCGCGGGACAGAGCGGCGGTTTCCTATCGGCCTTCCTAGCACCGTTGGCAAGTTCGGTCTTGATACCCTTGCTCCAACAGGTGCTGACCCAACGGTAGATACATGGAACACGCACGCAAGATGGCCTTGGTGGACCCGCGCCTGTTGGACACGCTTCGGTCACCCCCACCCCCACCCGCGACCGACACCTTAGGCAAGAAGGTGCAAGCCCTCGATGACGAGATGAAGACCATCCTAGATAGAAATGACCTAGACGACGGGACCAAGGTGACCCTGTATAATCAGGTGTTGCAGCGGTACAACGTCTTGGCCACTAAACGCATCAAGGAACCGCTACGCGTGGTCACGGTGAACGAGTCGGAGGTGGCGTCGGAGTCGGGGTCGGAGGGTGCAGTCCGCGCTCCTATTAGCGGACTGGAGGCCACCGTCTTGGCCACCGTACCCAGGACCATGCAGGCCAAAGCCAGCCGTTTGATGGAGCATCTCAAGAAAGACATCACGTGGACCGCTCGCGGTGAACTGATACACGAGGGCGTGCCGGTTGTCGGAAGTAACGTGGTGGATCTCGTTAACGACCTGTTGCGTAAGAGCAAGACCGCTCCGACGGGTTGGCAGCCATTCGCACGACAACTCCGTGCCATCAACCTACCCATGACGTTGGTCGGTAACGTCGCCAGAAGAGCCTACATACGTCCGGAACCATCGATCACTCCCTCTCGTCGATCCAGTCCTACTCCGCGTGCTGCATCAGGTAGTGCACGAAGATCGCTAAGTTGGACACCCCTCGCCCGTCAGAGTCGTCGAATGGAACATACCATGCCCACCCCACCCCCCGAAAGACGCAAGGCTTTGACGTCATTGGCTGGTTGGGACAACCTATAGGATGGTACGATGCGTGTCCGTAGCACAGTGTTCGTCATGTCGCCCGATCCACAGGACCTCGTTTACCGTTCCATCGTCGGTGCGATATGTATCAGTGGACTTTACATGATTGCTCACAGTCTAGTCCTCAGGTTTATGCCACAGACGTTATTCGAACCCCCCTTGCTCGACGAATGGACCATTCCTCGTCCACCCACCCACCCTCCCCCCGCATCGCGCAAGGCTTCGTCGTCATTGGCTGGATGGAACAACGTATAAGGTGGTACGACGCGTATCCGTAGCAGTCATGCTCATCGATCCACAGGACGCGTACCGATCCATCGTCGCTGCGCTATTGTTCGAAGGACTTACCGTGCTGGGAGACGTTGCAGCCGACATTCTTATACAACAGGTGTTATTCCGACTATGGTTACTCCGCTAGACCGTTGTTGTTCCACCGCTGTCATTGTGGGTGCCATAGTGTGTGTCCTAATACACGTCGGCGTGCTCCTCGTCATTCGTCAGCAGTGGGACTCCGGAGTCAACGGCACCGCCCCCGTCAACACATCGATCCTCCACCTCTTTTGATGGCACAGAGGGGAGAACGCTCCTTGAGCGAGGTCTACTTCGATCCCACGAAGGTAGGTAGTTATGGCGGCGTCGCTGGCTTGCGACGCGTCACGCGCCTGCCACAGAAGACCGTCAAGGCATGGTTGTCGGCACAGGACGCCTACACCTTACACAAACCAGCGAGACGTCATTTCAAGAGACGACAAGTCATCGTGGGTGGTATGCATCAGCAGTGGCAGGCCGATCTCGTAGACATGACGAAGGTCAAAGACGTCAACGACGGTATGGCCTTTCTCCTCACGATGATCGACGTCTTCTCGAAAGTGGCCTGGTGTGTTCCCATGAAGAACAAGTCCGCGGCGTCGTTGGTAAAAGCGCTGCAATCCAAGTTCGTCGACGTTTGCCCCCTGACCTTGCAGACGGATCAAGGCAGAGAATTTCGGAACAAATCCGTTCGGGCGCTATTGAAGCGTTACGACATCCATTACTTCTACACGCACAACGCGGAGACGAAGGCAGCCGTCGTGGAACGGTTCAACCGAACGTTGAAGACGCGCATGTGGCGCTACTTCACGAAACACCAGACGTGGCGGTACGTCGACATCCTTCCGGACTTGATGCGATCGTATAACAATGCCCGCCACCGCATGATCGGTATGGCGCCGTCACAGGTGAATGCACAGAACCAAGAACAGGTGTGGCAACGTCTGTACGGTCACGATGGCAAGGGCGTGCCCAAGTTGCGCGTGTCGGATCGCGTGCGTGTCAGCAAGTACAAACGCACGTTCGAAAAGGGCTACGAGACGAACTGGAGCGAAGAGTTGTTCACGGTACACGAGGTTCACCCCTCCGACCCACCCGTGTATCGCTTGCGGGACGATCTCGGCGAAGAGCTGGAGGGTACCTTCTACGAACTGGAGCTGCAGAAGGTGACGGTACCCTTTGATAAAGTGTACCGTGTTGAAGCGGTACTGAAACGCCGTACGGTTGGTAAACGTAAGGAAGCTTTGGTGAAATGGTTCGGCCATTCCTCCTACTTCAACAGCTGGATCGATGCCAAGGGACTCGTCAACTATAAAGCCTAGCCGCGCACATGACGACACTGCATTCGGGAAATGACACACGACGCGACACCACCACCACCACCGACCTGCCTCACCACCATAGACGAGGAGGAGACGGAGGAGAAGGAGCAGGACGCGGATTGTACTGACGCTGCACCGAACGAGCCAGACAGCACTCCCTGGCATATTTTCGGTACCGCGTGTCCCAAAGAGGAGATCGTGTTTCTGTGTCAGGTCGTCGTCCTGTACACGGTCATTCTGATCAGCATTTACAACCTGACGACAGGTCGCGGCGATTCTAATCTGTGGACGGCTCTATTGAGTAGTTCGTTGGGTTACCTACTGCCCAATCCCACGTTGAGACGCAATGGCGACTGATTTCTACATGACGCTGCCCAGCAACGCTTCCATGGAGATGCACCCCGACAACACCTTGACCCATTACGTCACGCACTTACCTCAACGCATAGATCTTACCGGCGAGTGGGAGTGTGGATTGGCTGAAGTCCAGTATCCGCACACTTGGTACAACGTCACAGAGAACGATGCCTGGTTATTCCTCAACCCGGTCGATGCTCCGCACACGTACCGACGTACGAAGTTGTCGTGTGGGTATTACGACGATCCGTTAACATTGATGTATCACGTCAACAAGGGACTGTACACTCTGAGGACGTCGACTACGCAGGCGCAAATGAGCTATAGTTCCGTCACTCAGAAAATGACGTTACACATGACAGCGAACACCCTGTTCACCTTACCGCACCACACGACGGCGTCCATGTTAGGATTCCGTAAACCCGTAGCCAGCGACTCGGTTACGGCGTCATCCTCCACCTCCATGGCCTCCCGCCCTTCCGACTCGTCGTATCCCTTCCACTTCGAGGCCGAAGATGTGGTGAACTTGACACAGGGGTTCGACACCCTATACGTCTACACGAACATCGTGGAGTCTCGCATAGTGGGTGACACTCTCGCACCTCTGTTGCGACCCATTCCGATTAGCGGACGTAACGGTGCCAGGGTGTCCGCTCGTTTCACTAACGTGCACTACGTGCCTCTGTTGTACTCGCACTTCGATTCGATCGAGGTGGATATAAGGGACGACATGGGTCGGCACGTGCCATTCGAATACGGTAGAGTGACGGTGACGCTTCATTTTCGTCGACGCAGGTCCAGACTGTTCTGATGAATTACAACGATTATTACGCACGACAGGCTGGCGGTGCGCTGCCCTACTTCGCCGGTGCGCCATACCAGCGAGGTCACGGACTGGGCAGTCTGTTCGGCAGTCTGTTGCGCAGCGTCATGCCGCTCTTCAAGAGAGGTGCCGTGGCGTTGGGCAAGGGAGCGTTGAAGACCGGCGTTCGCATAGCCGACGACGTCTTATCGGGACAGAACATAAAAAAGGCTGCCAAACGACGCGTCACCGATGCCGTGCTCAGCAGTATTCGGAACCCCCCTGGTAAACGTATAAAACGAGCGGCCGCAAGGCCGACCGTCACTGCAGTAAAGAGACGCCGCAAGAAACAGACGTCCCAGAAACGCGTGGCCGACATATTCGACAACAGAGATGGCGTTCGTGCATAGACAGTCGTGCGAGGGAGTCAAGACCGAGCTGGATCTCTTTACCGTACCCCCCACTCAGAACTGCATCGTCGACAGTCATGTGGTGGAACATCAACCCACGGCCTCTCTGGACTCTGGAGGACCGATCGAATTCTTCATCCCCGGATCGGGAGACGATTACATAGATCTCGCCAACACGATGCTCCACTTGCAGGTGAAGGTGACGCGAGCCAACGGTAACGATATCGACGCGGGCGAACCCGTGGGACCGGTGAACAACTTCTTGCATTCGCTGTTCAGCCACATCGACCTCTCTCTGAACGACACGCTCGTGACCTCTTCGGCCTCCAACTCGTACCCGTATCGATCCTACATAGAGACGCTGCTGAGTTACGGATTCGATGCCAAGTCGACGCAGCTGACGAATCAGCTGTGGTACAAGGACAAGGCTAGTCGCATGCACGCCTCCGAGCTAGCCGCCGGACCCGATCCTAACCCCGGGTTCGTGACTCGACGGGACTACATAGCCGGCAGTCGCGTGGTCGACATGATAGGTCGTCTCCACGTGGATATGTTTCTCCAGGATAATTCCAGGATAATTCCTGATCAGGATAATTCCTGATCAACGGTGTCGACGTCAAGTTGCGACTGGTGCGCAGCACGCCCGCGTTTGCGCTGATAGCCGGTGGAGCGAACGAGTACAAGATAGTCGTCGTCAACGCGTCCTTGTTCGTGAAGAAGGCCACCATCAATCCAGCCGTGCAGAAGGCTCACATCATGGCTCTCGATCGGACCACGGTCAAGTATGCATTACGACCCGTCGAATGCAAGGTGTACTCCATTCCCACGGGCGCTCTGTCGCACACCCACGAGAACCTGTTCCTCGGCTCCCTGCCGAAACGTCTCGTACTGTGCTGCATCGACAACGACGCCTACAACGGCACGTACGCCACAAACCCATTTCACGCCAAGAACAACGCCATCAGCTTCGTCTCCGTGTACGTGGACGGTCGTCAGATACCCGCCAAACCCTTCCAGCCCAACTTCGCTGAAAACCTCTTCGCCAGGAGCTACGCGAGCATGTTCACCTCGACCAGCAAGATATGGCAGGACGAGGGGAACGGTCTGACTCGCGACGAGTACCGAGACGGCTACACCTTCTTCTGTTTCGACCTTACCCCAGACCAGTGCGACGGTCCCTGCTTTAATCTGGTACAAAAGGGCAACCTGCGCTTAGAATTTCATTTCCGAGAAGCGCTTCGGACCACCGTGAACGTCGTCGCCTACGCCGAATTCGAGTCCGTGCTGGAAATAGACAAGAACCGCACTACTGAGATGGACACCCTGCAGATCGCCCGTCTACTGGCGATGGATCCGAACACCGCGTCCGTCTTTGGCGGCGTCGTACCCCGAGATGGACTGCCTGCAACAATTGACGCTTTGCCGATCGCCTTCGTGTGCAACACCGACGACGGCGACGAACCGGGCGAACATTGGATAGCGCTGTACCTGTCCTCCGACGGACGCGGCGAATACTTCTGTTCGTACGGTCTGCCGCCTCGCCACGCGGCGTTCCGCACCTTCTTGAACAAACACTGTTCCGAGTGGACTCATAATAGCAAGAGACTTCAGAGTGGTGTGTCTAACGTTTGCGGACAATATTGCGTCACTTATATCATGCTTCGTTGTAACGGCGCTCCTATGAGAACTTTCGTCAACGCTTTCCACACCGATCTGGTCGCTAACGATTGTCGCGTGTTCGATTGGATTAGGCTGCTAAAAAAGGGTATACCGTACTATAACGTATCATACTGAGCCTCTGGCGCGGTGGTCGCTCCACCCGTAAGCTCGCCCTCGAACCTCTGGCGCGGTGGAGACACCCGTAAGTTCGCGACCTCTGGCGCGATGGTCACCATTCGCAAGTCGCCTCCACTTCATCTTCATCTTCGTCATACCCAGCTCGTTGTATCCAATCGCATACGATCGCCTCGTTTGTACTGCTGCTGCCGCTTTGTTGTATTCAATAAAATACGTGTGCACCGTACGATTGTGTTCGTCTCCTTACTAGGTTAACGACCCTTCGGTAAACGTAACTAGGTCCATGCTCGTTCCTCCTCCAGTCGCTAGGGGGCGCTTACGTCACGCACGCTCGGCTACCACCGCCAGGGGGCGCTCTGACGCGCTCTGCTTGGCTGCGCGCACTCATTAGCGGTGGGCGATATTAGACGTAACTAGGTCAATGTTCGTTCCTCCTCCAGTCGCTAGGGGCGCTTACGTCACGCACGCTCGGCTACCACCGCCAGGGGGCGCTCTGACGCGCTCTGATTGGCTGCGCGCACTCATTAGCGGTGGGCGATATTAGGGTGTTTTGCCTTTGATGTTCCTTTGATGTCTGGGTCACGTGACTTTGCATGCAATTTGAGGTCTCAGAAACCTCCACTAACTACTCCTGTATGTAGGCATTTACATTTCCCAAAATTGAACAACATCTGCCATTTCTCAGACCATTTCACTAATATGTCTAGATCGTTTTGTAAATGTTGTTTATCACCATCAGTATTAACCTTTCTAAACAGTTTTGTGTCATCCGCAAATTTCAGTACGTTACTTGTTATACTGTCGTCCAAGTCATTGATATAAATTAAGAATAATATAGGTCCTAATACTGATCCTTGAGGTACCCCACTCAAAACCGATTTCCAATTTGAAACTTCTCCATCTACTACAACTCGTTGTCTTCTGTCAGTCAGCCATTGTTCTATCCAGTCAGTTATGCTATCCCCAATACCATGGGCTTTTAATTTAAGTAGTAATCTTTGATGTGGCACTTTGTCAAAAGCTTTCTGAAAATCTAAGTAGATAATATCTACTGGCGATCCCACGTCTATCCACTTAGTGATTTCTTCCAAAAAACATAACATATTTGTTAAGCATGACCTCGCTTTAAGGAATCCATGTTGAGATGAATTTAATAATTTATGCTTAACGAGGAATTCCACCATATGGTCTTTAATTAACCTTTCTAATAATTTACAAATCACTGACGTTAAACTCACTGGTCTGTAATTCTCTGACTTATTTCTCGAACCCTTTTTAAATAATGGTATGATGTTTGCTTCTTTCCATTCAAACGGAACAACTCCCTCTTTTAATGACAAGTTGAATACTCTTGCAAGTGGTATACTGATTTGTTCTACTGTTTCCATTAGTAATTTTGGAGGAATCCCATCCACTCCCGGTGATTTGTTATCCTTCATTGCCTTTATTTTCTTAGCTACCAATTATGGAGTTACAACTAACGGACCTAAATAGTCAGATTTAGCCCCCTGAAATTTAGCATCAGCAACTGGTAATGAACTAATATCTTCTTTGGTAAACACTGAACTGAAGTAACCATTTAGGTCTTCCACCATTAAAAAACCCTTTGATATTATATTTCCAGCACTGTCTTCTAGAGGTCCAACCTTGTCTTGTACGTTTTGTTTACTCCTGACATATGCATAAAAACTCTTGCTGTCATTTTTTATGTTACATGCTAGTTTTTGCTCATAGCTTCTTTTATATTGTCTGATTTCAGTTGTAGCTGCATTAAGTGCCTCTTTGTATTTTGCATAGTCTTCGTCCTTTCTGGTACGCCTATAAACCCTCCACATAGTTTGTTTTAGCATTATTTTTCTAATAGCCTCTTTTGACAAGTGTTTCTTTCTACACCGTTTTCCTTGTTTTTGGAAGGGAACAAATTTATCGATGATACTCTCAATTTCATATTTTAGAATATTCCAACATTCAATTGCGGTAAACACTAACAACGTGGATTAAAATTGAAGCATAGAAGCAGCATAGGATCGCAAATAGAGTGTGAATGTGGATTACATGTTTTGTGTATAGCAACATGGTCAAATTATTTCCAATGGAGGCAGCGGGTTGTGTATCAAATACATCATACTGTTAGTTTTGTACGTACACTGGGTGTGGATGGCTTTCTTCATCGGACGGCTTCTTACAATCTGTCTTTTTATATGTGTCGTCTCTATCGACGTTTGATCCGCCGATACAGGAGCAGCACATCATTGGATTCGATCTGGTGTGGGTGGTTGACTTTGGCTCCATCATTCCTGCTTAAAAGTATACAATAACAGGCTCAACGGAAATGATCACAGTTCAATCCACACAAGTTTTATTGCTCATTGTGGTGATGTTTCGCAATCTCCCCTGTGATTTCTACATTTTCCAATCGCAAATACACCAAATATTATGTTGTTATATATATATATATATATATATATATATATATATATATATATATATATATATATATATATATATATATATACACATATATATATATACATATATATATATATATACATATATATATATATATACATATATATATATATATATATATATATATATATATATATATATATATATATATATATATATATATATATATATATATATATATATATATATATATATATATATATATATATATATATATATATATATATATATATATATATATATATATATATATATATATATATATATATATATATATATATATATATACATACATTCGCTCGAGACATGGTTAATTTTAGGCAATTGTTGTAACCGATGGTCGCTAGAGGGACATCGAGACTGAGAGAGAGACAAACATAGAAACAGTGTGCGGAACAAATTGCCGTTAAAACCGAAGTTGGTGTTGCATAGAATAACCGGTGTATGACGGGAACAGCTGCAACGGGATAGTTTCGACAACTGTCTGGGGGTGTGTATCTCAAACATTGTGACTGTTAATTTTGTACTGATGTCAATGGAGTAGACTTAGGATTGTATTTGTAATAATGTTTGTTTGTTACCTAATTAGAAAATGATGGTTGGTAAGTCCTGCAGGAATGATACACGGCAGGATATTTGAGGTCACGTGACTGCAACAGTACTTGTTAATAATAACAGCTGTTTGTCTGCTTCACAGTTGATGATTTTGCGACTTTAGTGTGAAACTATCGTTTACTGTTATTCAACAGAGTTGTTTGCAGGTGTAGCTATAGGTTAAGTGACTGTGGAATTTATGTAGTGTTTTGTTGATAGTATAGAATATAAGTTTGGTTAATATGATATTACTGTGATATGATGTTATAATAATATTATGACCGTCATCCAAATGGAACTTTATATTTGTCTGTATGTTCACAGGGTTTTATATCGCATGCTGCTTGGGCAGCCATGCACATTTGTTAATAAAACACCTTACAACCGTCCAATGCCAGTGTCGTATTGCGTGATACCGACTCGGACATTACATCTATATATATATATATATATATATATATATATATATATATATATATATTCAGGAGTAGGATCTACACCAAATACAAAAACGGCGTGTAATTAATTTTCCAACAGTTCACTGGCTGGTACAAACGTTTTGTGGGGCCCCTTACCGAGTGCGTGAAAGACGAAGATCGTGGTGGACGCGTGGTATTGACTACGGAGGTACCCCCCCCCCCATACATTAATGTTTATTCAACTATGTTTCAGCATAACCATTCATAGATTGATGTCGACAATGGCATACAAACATGCATAAAAGAAAATGCAGCGTATGATGACAAGCAAGAATACAACGTATGATGACAAACAAGAATACAACGTATGATGACAAACAAGAATACAACGTATGATGACAAACGAGAAAATACAGCATAAAACAGAGACCGAACAAATTATCCTGAGCATACAAAGAGTGATATCCAAATACTTTCCAACAAATTAGTTACCAACGGTTCTAGAGATGTGATCATCTGAATAGTCAGATCTGATTATACAGCTATTGGACTTTCTCAAACACTAATGAACTGTCTGCGCGTTTTTGGCAGCACTGAAGTCCGACAAGATTATTTCAAGATTATTCCGACTCATGTCGCATTCTGTACTGAGCATAGTCAGATGAACCAGTACGTTCTGGCTCATTGTGGATCGTAAAAGACATCTCTCCGCTACCGTTTCTAATCATCAAATTAAGATATATTAAGTATCCCTGAAATTTCTCTCTTATTCAACATCTGATACATCGTCGCCTCTGGTGGTACTTCATTCTCTAAGTCACATGCGAGAGTGTCTGCAACTAGTCCACCGAACTGGATCAGTTCATTCCCTAGAGTGTCACCCATATCCGATTGGTAAAGTTTCTCAGCAGCCTGTCGTATCTCTCTTCGTTCCACGACTTCCTTCTCCGTCAAGTTACGGTCACATACCTCAGAGTACGCTTTGGCTCTGTTATTATATGTCCGAAGACAGCACATCGAGGACAGCAATGAACACACCAACACGAAAACTCTCGCAATGATCTAAATGGGCTTCTTCCGATCGCACGTGATCTAGAGAGTTCTATGAAGCGGTGACACATTTACGACTGTAGCACAGAAGGTCGGAGCTCGATTCAAGGGAGGAGCTCGATTCAAGGGAGGAGCTCGATTCAAGGGAGGCGAAGAGAAACTCTAAGCGGCTAATCGGATGAATTATGGTTGATTTTGTGGGGGGGGGGCTTTTGTGGGGCCTGCCGGACGAGATAATTTGGTAGTTTGTGTTTACAAAATGTCAGAATATGCAATATTATCACAGAAATATCCATCTGGCAGCACCTTCGTATTTGGTGCTGCCAGTCAATATATCTCGAGATTGCGACGCAATACTGGCAGTCATAGTAACGTGTAGCGATGTCTTTCCCTTGTATATGATGTAACTTTGGACAATTGCTCGCAGAGCGTTGCGGACATCTGTCCGTACTAACTACAATGATCAATTCGATTGTTTTAGAAAGGGTAACAGCCGGGTAAATATCGATAAACTAAAACTGAGAAGACCCGACCGTGTAGTCGTAGATAAATCCCTGAAAGTTTGACGTCCGAGATACAAAGCGTCTAGGAGGAGTAGCACAGTATGCAGGCATTCACAGTCAAGGTGGATTATGTCAAGCTTATTAGTGAATGTATATTCTCTCCGGAGATTTGTTTTATCATGACTATTTCCTATAAAACTGTCATTGAAAGACGTTAACTACCGCATGAAGTTGCATATACGTAACTGATCGCAAACGTCTTCGCACGGACGGCGTAATATTTTGATTTGTTGTGACGGATTGTGGTTTGTAAAAACAATACTAGGTTTACACGATCGCAACCTTTTCAGTTGTGAATATTTGTTCGACGGCTAGTAGTAGGCTAGCCATGATGTCATCAGTCGATCATACGCGATTGGGTTAGGACGGTCGTGTGGCGTCTGGTCTTGTTCGGTCTTGCAGTGTGCGGCATGCATTTTACATCGGTATCTCTCGTACAATGGTAAATATACCTATTAGCGAATTCAATGTAGGTCCTTCTATGTCTTTGTTGTCGGACCAAACCACCTAAACTTGTGTCGACCGCATAAGAAATAAATGTATGAATATGACAGTACAAAGCACCTGTAGAAACTTCGTCTCGATGATATATGGGCCTAATGTATATCATGGCCACATGAATACAACTGTTGAATGATTACTGTAGTTTCGCTGAAGGGTATGCCTGAGGCTTACTCGCTATTTGTATAGAGTGGCCTCCGCTTAACAGAACAACTTGATTCTATTGTCAAAAACAAGCAGTTTGTAGGACACCACACGCCGTTGCCTAGGGTGAAGAGAAGGAGTAGGCTGCCGAACGTGCTTCAACTTATGAATAACGATTTTCTTCAGCCACAAGTATTTAGATTACTTAGTCTCAACGTTTCGGCTGGAAATCTGATAAAGGCTGCCGAAACGTTGAGAGTAAGTAATATAAATAGTTGTGGTTAAAGAAAATCGTTATTAATAAGTTAATAAGTCCGTTCGGCAGCCTACTCCTTCCCTTCACACTAGGCGTGTGGTGTCCTGCAAACGGGTTGTTTTTGACAGTAGAATCAAATTGAAGAAAATCTTTATTCGTATATACACATACCAACTTGATGAACATTTTCACGAAGAGTGCTTCAACTTGCATGGCTGTATATGGAAACTATTAAATTATTTTTACCGGGTCCGGTCAAAATTCGGCGTGAAAAAGGAACGACGTTTCAACGCATTCGTGCATTGACATACTGCAGCATTATAACATTTGTGTGCATAGTTTGTGTTAACCGTGATGATTCGTAACCAAAAATATTCAGAGCACCGAGACGATTGTTACCCACGAGTTTCGTAGTTAATACGATACTACGTGTAAGACGATTCGTAGCCGAGAGCTGAGACGATACAAGTGACTACGAATACTGTCAGAGCACTTTTTCGAAGTCTGACAAGAGCATGCGGTGAACTGGATTCACAACATTTCCGTCAGACAATGTAAATGAAGTTTTACAACTTCGTCTGCATTTGATTGGGCATTTGAAAATAAAATGTTTGGTGGTCGCAAGCAAATGTATGGTACGTATTCAAATGAAAATGCATTAAAAACTGTATAGGAATGCTCTTCCAAATGCTTACCATGTAAAGGAGCTTTCAAATGCAGTTGCATTTGTTAACATGAATGGTGTCTGTCAGTGGGCACACAAAAAACACAGTGGCGTCTCTTCGTCACTTGGCGCAAAACCACAGTGACGTAAACCAGTTAGTTGTGGCGAATACCAATTATTTTGAATTTGTATTCGCATTACACTGAGTATTTATATTGTCAATAGCTAGGCACCCATTTAAGCAGACGAAAAAAGTTATATGGTACAGGCTGTGAATTGCGCATTTTAATATCTCGTGATTGTTTGATATTATCTTTAACGAGAAACAAAAATCATTGTTTGGGCCAGTGCACATATAAGAGTTAAAAGAACATAACCATTTGTAACAACGATCAACAATAACACACCAGTGGTTTACTAGGAAACCCTTGTTGAACACACTGCATCTTAATTTCATGGGCCACGTCACACTGTTAGATGGCCATACGTTACAAGTGCTTATAATCTGGTTGTAGTCCCTCACCAAATGAAAATCGGTTTGTAAACACTTATTCCTATTCTTGCTAGTAGCATATGGCCATCTGAGAAAATAGCGAGAAATCCCATGGAGTAGACCAAACTACAGAGAGTGCAAAATGTTGCTGCCCGTTTCATAGAACAGCTTTGTTTAAGATTCTTCTTTTAAACGTGCATCTTCTCTTCATGTATATGCATTTTAGGCTAGTCGTGGAATCTTGCCGCTTTTACCTCAATGACACGAACATCTTGTTCACTTTTAATTTGTATTACAACAAGTATTTTTATATTATATTTTTATTTATTTATTTACTGTCAATATTGTTACGTTTAAAAAAAAAAAAATATATATATATATATATATATATATATATATATATATATATATATATATATATATATATATATATATATATTCCATTATATATAGTATTTTAATTTAATTAATTTATGGCGCAGAGAAATCTTGTATTAATATTATTATTGTGCATGTTACTTAAAATATGTTCCTCAGAAGAATGTATTATCATTCAATTAACATATCTTTGTTATTATTTTGTTAATCAAATTATCGCAACATATATGCATAAAATACAATTACATGGCAACCGGAAGGTAAACGGAAAGTGGTTCGTCCCAAAATAGTTTTCTACTGTTTCAGTAGAAAACGAAATTCAAGATCTGGGGTGGAAAACATGGACTTGAAGCGAAAAAGGAGTGATATTACAGTGACAGTTCATATTTTCAAATGCACTATACAATCAACATTCATTTACCGTGAGAAAACTTATTATCATATTTGTGAAATCAAGTAATTTCGTGGCCAAAATGGCACACCTGGGAATACATCGCAATTAGCACTGGGTGTGACTTGACGGACCGCGAATGGTTAAGCAACAAATTGTGAAACACGGTTGAACAACAGGGCTTTAGTAAAATCGCGCAAACACGTATATCGTGCAACACGGTAGCCAAGTAACACGGTTATCGCGTTATAAACACACGCACGACCGCACGCACGCACGCATACACACACACACACACACACACACACGCGCGCGCGCGCGCGCGCGCGCATTTACAACGGTAAAGTAGGAATATGTACGAATTTAGCGTAGGCCTTACCGTGCTTTCGTTACTGGAACCGACTACTGATGAAACAGCCACTTATGTCGACCCGTCTACACCGAATGAGGATTAATCACGACTATGACTGTAGACCTAGCCTTTATTGACACAAGTTGAAACATGTTCAGTTAAAAAGCATTGCTTGACTACCAAGACGAGTAATCAATGCCGCATGTCATTGTACTTTGTCGGCTTCGGTTGGTCTTTAGAAGCAATCCAAACAACGTGTGTGAATAACACACAAAGTCTTACGTTTGGTAAATAGCGTTTGGGGGTGATTGTTTACTTTATCACTGATCGTGTTGACGCTGTGTCTGCATGGGTCGTTCCGTCGGTGTCACTGAGAACAAAATTAATGAATTTGTAAATTTTCTTCAGTTGATGTACGGCTAACCTTTACAACATTTTCACCTCCCACCACCACCAAATGCTGGACACCACTAAGTAGAATACAGCTCACCCCTGGAACTCTGCTTTTCTGATTTTGGGGGTCGTTTACATCCAACGTTTTCCTGAACAAGCACTCAGTGTGTTCAAATACTGCGACATTGTCCGCGACAACTATCAAATTTGTCCGTCATTTGATTGGCGTCTGTATGCTGACCAATTCCGTGCTATCCGCCATACTGACTCTGAAGCATTTCCTTGGGAGTATCCCAATTTGGATATTTTCTTTAAGAACATGTACACCAGGCAGGAGCGGAGTAGATCGGGTCGTGTTCAGAACACATCCAACAACGAGACCTACAGCGTCGTGAGTCCGTCGGTGGTCGAGAAAATAACAGAAACACAAATCCGTCGGTGGCTTCGAGTCAGGCTTATTTAATTTTCCAGGTTTGTTTAATTTTCCAGTATCGCATTCAAATGCAAATGTTTGGGGGTCGCATTCAGTTGCGTATTTAGGTTGAGGCAATTGGGTCATGACCACCCTTTGACGAAGTTTTTTCCCGTATTTTTCAGTTACGTCGCTACATGGTAGCATGGGTGACTAGGCTCCGACTTGGCTTCTCCCTCTGTGAGATCTTAGATCTAATACAGGATAGCTTCCTTACTCAACAAGTGCTAGAATCAACTAAGGGGAGAGAATGTATCATATATATATATATATATATATATATATATATATATATATATATATATATATATATATATATATATGAATATATATATATATATATATATATATATATATATATATATATAAATATATATATATATATATATATAATTATATATACATATATATATATATATATATATATATATTCACATATATATATATATATATATATATATATATATATATATATATATATATATATAGGTTTGTCTTCACAAAATTATTTAGCGGACAATGTCAAAATACATGAACCATTGGGTATATGTTGACATCAAAGTAAAATCAGAAAGTAAAAATAAAAAGAAATACTGGAGAAACTTCCACAAAGTTTTTTTAAGAAAATACTTGGCAAAGCTAGATTTGAATAACATGCTGAGGAATAAGACAGCAACTGAATGTTGGAACATTCTAAAATATGAAATTGAGAGTTTCATTGAACAATTTGTTCCCTTGAAAAAAAAACAAGGAAAACATATAAGAAAATACTTGGCAAAGCTAGATTGGAATAACATGCTGAGGAATAAGACAGCAACTGAATGTTGGAACATTCTAAAATATGAAATTGAGAGTTTCATTGTTCCCTTGAAAAAAAAACAAGGAAAACGGTCTAGAAAATCTAAATGAAGTTATGAGCAAAAATTAGCATGTAACATAAAAAATGACAGCGGAGGTTAAAGGGACTAACAACAAGGCACTAGCTAAAATGTTTGTTCGGTGTGTACACATTTTAATATTGTATGTACTACATGCCAAAATAAAAAAGTAGGTTCCATTTATTTATAGGTAAAATTAGGTATTTAATGCGTCTAACTCGCAAAGCGCGCGTAAAAATTCGAAGTTAATGAGATGAGCGATCGCGTGGTTTTGTGACGTCAATGATGATATGAGTTTATATTCAGTCAGTGATTTCTATGCAGTGCTTCAATATAGTTTCACTCGCGTTACTATGGCGAGTGATGGCGATGAAATCGCTACTGGCTGGTGATACGGCAGAGTCATCCTCGAATTATGTTCTTCCGAAGCAGCTTAGTGACGCCAGTAGCCTTTGACTTCGAACCACATCAGACCTTCCAAGTCTTCCGCTTTATCGAGATATTCCGCTTTTTCCGTTTTTGTAGAAAATCTTACGCTTTTCCGTTTTGTTTTGAAAATCTTCACCTTTTTAAGCACTGATCTATATATAAATCAGTGTTTTTAAGGACTTTGCCGTTGGTCGCAGCGCCACCCGACGTGAAAATAAAAGGAATCACAGAATGGTTTGAACCTGCGCCATTTGGTGGCGTGTTGTGTTTTTCAAAGACCACATGCAGGTGGCTCCGTTGTATTCACAATACAATAATCGCTTATCGCTGTTATTGTTCTGTATTTGATTTAATTAAAAAACAAAAACTGGGAAGAATGTCCCCTGATGAGGGGAAACGCATGAAAGTCTGAAATATAGAAACAAGATATTATGATAATTGTAATTTAATTTAATTTAATTTAATTTAATTATTCAACTGTATATAATAGTATGGTTTTTGTGCAATATATTATATGTTATATGATATGATTTTTAAGGATACAACGAATTGTATAAGTTCTAATGATCGTCTCGTTGATTGCGTGTTAAGATAGAAACAAATAGCGCCGTATTTTATGCGCAAGGAAGCGAAAGCTATAAAAGCAGTTACAAAGTAACAATTTCGGGTTAATGTGGAAATAAATAAATTAACAAATGAGAGAATAAATTGAATGCTTTATTCACAGAAAGATACCCATTAAATTTCATGTGCTCGCTACACAATCATTTGGGTCGAGAGCACTGAGGTCGTTGTTCTCTGTGGCCGAACTTACAAGAGTTGCGGGTCGAACTCTCCAAGGAATGCTGTAGTCGGGCAGACAACATATCTTTTTTGACTGCACCTAGAAATCGAGCATGTATTATGTTTTGGATGGATTATTGACACCAACTGTGTCCTGAAACAGAATCCGCTCTGGCACCCTTGCCACCCTGGCACCCTTGGGCATTTTTTATTTGAGTAAATACACAGCGGACAAGCACCTGTAACTATAGAAGCCAGTCTACCCTGGTGACAAACTGAATATTACACAAACACCTAGCGTTAAAATGTGAACTAATATTGAACAATTTAGATAAAATCGAATGAACACATAACATCGCATATTTCTCAAATCTTTGCCGTGTAATACGAAGTATATGTAGTTTAAATTATTATGACCTTTTCTTTCTATTGGAATATATATGAAAGCTGTAAACCAATGACTCAAACCGAATTGGTAGTTTTATTAGTCCTCTTTGTAGCGCGTTTTCTGGTTCACCTTTAGTTCGTTAGGTGCATGTTGACGCCCAGCGGACAAGTGTGAGCCATAAGCATAGAAATGTCGGCAGAAATCCAGAATAGGCGGTCGAAGTTGAGATCGCGTCTTATTCCCGTAAGTACGTCCACTATCCACTGTCAAATTAAACACACATTATACAGCTGCATGCACAACTATAAATGTAATTGCGTATTGATAAACTAGAATTTTATGGGAGCTAGAAACAAAATTGTTGTTTACATGTATATACAAGTAAGTGCTGCCACCTACCGTGAATATTATGGTTTTAACAAAACGTAATATCTAACAAATATCATATAATATTGCCACCAAGAGACCTTTCAATTATTTAATATATTATCTGCGATTTTAGCTAACACCCCTGAGCCGCCCCTCTTAGAATTCTAGACTAGAATATCTTCACTTGCTGATATCAGATGTTAATTAACTGCAGGTCCTACCCAGGTGAGAACTGTAATAGATATAGTAGTAGTAGTAAGAAGAGAAATGATTTATGCCATATCGAATTAGAACAAAGGTTCAGCAACAATCAAAGTCTAACAATACAATGTCATAAAAGCTGTTTCATCATTCACAACACATCACCATACCAAACGGTACCTCAAAAGAACAGGCGAACAGGAATGTGCATCTAATAAACCCCCTCGGACAAGGAGGCGGACTGACACATCCTTTAATTTCAAGAAACAATGTTTTATATGTGGCCAAATATACCTTCCCTCGACCCAAAGCATCCATGTCGTCTGCTAAAGGTTTGCCAGTGCAGAACGGTTGAACGATCTGGCTGTACGTCATGTACCACCTGCTTCGGAAATGTAAAGAAAGGGAAGGGAAGACTAGAAGGAGTGATAGACTTACATGCAGCTGACGCACAATATAACGTCAGCTGCTACAAAGACTTCACGGCTCCAAGGAACGTGAAGTATGCCGCGAAGAAAAAACAAACTGACCTTTCTGAATGCACGACAGATGATTCATTTGACTCTCTCATCATCAAAATGACTGAGGATCCATCACATATGTGGACATCCATCGAGCTGCATGAGCTGTACCGAAATGAAAATGGGGAACAATCTCGGAAATCTATTTTAGAAAAACTGAAGTTACATTTCGGAAAGGATCTCGTAGTGATGCACATCCAGGGGTGTGCAAGTCTAGCCTGCTTCAAAAATCACATTCCATTTGGTGGAATGTGATGACTATGATGCATATGTGGATACAGTAATTAATAAAATCACATCAGAAGTTACATCATTACCCAAGCCAAATTACTACGACCTCGGGCAGTTCGTGCTAGCCAAATCTATCGAAAACACAAGCCATACACGCCTGAACTTTGTAACGAAGTTAGTCTGAAATGGGGGGCAGCCGTGGCTTAGTGGTTAAGGTGTTGGACTCTAAATTCGAGGGTTGTGAGTTCGTTTTCGAAGCTTAGGCAATTTCGTTTACCCTACTTTGCCTCAGTCTACTCAGCTGCAAATGAGTACAAACACTGTTTGGAAGGTACCTGCGATGGACTAGTGTCCCGTCCAGGAGAGTCAGTATAACTGCACTCTAAGTTGCTTCGCACTACAGAAACCAGGTTTAAGCACTGGCTATATAAGCCTTCATGGCTTCCTAAGGCTTAATGCCTGGGGGATGACTTTACCTACCTTTACGTAGTCTGAAATGGTCTTTACTAGGCAATCTCTGAGTCTAACACACTCCATACAACAACATATCACAACGTGTTGGAACCAAACAACTCTAGGACTAGCTGTCACACTCCACCATCGCGTTGGGTCCAATGAGTTGATTACAATCCTGCACGACTATGGCTACACAGTTACCTACGATGAGGTGTTCAGGTTCGAGTCATCTGTTGCCAAGTACGCTAGTAAGAGGAGTTTTGATTCAGAATGCTTAAGAAAGGATGACTCCCCAGTGAGCGCATGGTTTGCCAACTATGACCTAGACGTGTGCACTCCTAACTGGCGACGTGAAACACATGCTATGGTCGTTCTATGTTGTATGGTGCAGATGGATGCGCCAGAATAGTTGACTTCAGACACAGCATGTTCACAAGGAAGAAAGATGGCCAAACTAAACACGCAACCAACAATAAAAACATGTTGGCTTTGTATATAATGCGAGCTCATCTACAAGCTATGCTGTGGAAAGCTGCTGACCAGCAAAATCCACCGAATGTGGATATCAACGACTTTGGGTGGGATGTTACAGCTAAATTACCTCCAGCTCCTCCAGCCATCATGAAAGTGATCGCGTGCTGCTGCCAAGCTAAAAAAAATCGTGTTAAATACTCCACTGATCGCATTTAAATGCAAATGTTTTGGTCATGCATTTGTTAATGCATTTTAATTCATTCCAAATGCTTTGAACAAAGTACAGATGAATTTGTGAATTTTTTGCACGGCCAACTTTTACAACATGTGGCTATTTCATCACCCCCTCCAAAAGCGGAACACTAAACAGCTTGGGCGGATCCAGGGGGGTGTCTGTCATCGTGCCAAAATTATGTGGCGCCTCCTGCACCTGTGCCTCAGATTAAGGCATTTCTAACGTACCGGGTCATTGCAATCAGTCATTCTGATTCCTCCATCCTGCCTTTAGTATACATTACTAAATACAAATGGATTCTTATTATCGGTGCATTTCTGTGAATGTCCACTTATATCAGCAGCTGTTGTCAGGCTTGCATATAGTGTGAGATACAACCACCTAACGCTGTAACCCGTAGTATAGACGATTATTATATGCATGAAAAACATAATATCGCCCTGAGAAGCCGGGCACGGACCACAGTAATTTTTCCTATAGACGACCATCATACCGTTCTTACGCCTACATTGAAAAGTTATCCCACAATTTTTTTTCACAGCACATGACAGACCAACTAAGACACCTGGTGTGTGAAATTCGTGAAAATGACTTACCTCCTTTTCGTACAAATCGCTTCAATGCATGACAACCCTGCATTTCCGCCATGAAAATCCCCGGTTTCCAAAATATGAGTACATCCTGCCTAATGGACACTGTGCCCTTACGCAACAGGTATACTAACTGACAGATGGCATCATTTCAAAATTCAGATGCTACTGTGCACAAAAATATTACTTTCACTCACTCATTCAAAAAATTTATATTCATAAATACACCCAAATTGCACAGTTCGTTTTCCCTAGGGACTCCTTATGATTGTATGGTCCGTGCCCAGCCCTGACTGTGGTCCGTGCCCAGCCCTGACTGTGGTCCGTGCCCAGCCCTGACTGTGGTCCGTGCCCAGCCCTGACTGTGGTCCGTGCCCAGCCCTGACTGTGGTCCGTGCCCAGCCACCGTCATGACGCCATCCATCTCGACACTGATGAGAATCACGGCGATGTGGTTGTGGAGACGCACTTGGCCACATGAAACAATGTCCTGTAGGCCTCAAATGTGATACAGAACAAAATGACTGCCATCATCGGGGAGCAAATCCAACAGAAGATCCCGAAATACGAAAGGTGGTTTTTATTCCACCAGCGCTGACGAGGCATGTGATATATCGAAAAAATAACGGTTAATATTTGTCCTGAAAGATGAAAAGAAGAAGAGCCGTGAAGAATTATTGAAGTTTATCTTGTGTACTCCACAGTTACAGGCACATCTTGTGACAATTCGGATAACAAGAAGTTATATGCCGCTGAATTTGTGTATTTTGGGGGAACATGGGCACCCACTTTTTCAGGTTCTTGATCCGATCCGCTGTGTGTATGACCCCACTAAACAGGGGAATACAGCTCACCCGTCGAACTCTGGTTTAGGGGGTCGGTTACACCCAACGTTTTCCCGAACTAGCACTCAGTCTGTTCATTTACTGCGACGCTGTCCGCGACAACTTTCAAACTGGTCCATCATTTGATTGGCGCCTGTATACTGACCCTAGCTGGAACAATTTAATACCTTGTAACCAACCCAAAGTTGGTATTTTCTTTAAATGCAGCAGACACGGGCGGAGTAGATCGGGGCGTGTTCAGAACTCAGAGGGTGATAAATGAATGGAACAAACTGTTAAATGATTGTGTTAATGTTAGTGTTAATGTAGTGTGAATAAGGGTTGGCTATACATAGATGATGACATTGTTGGACTCCCGATAAGCCAATGGCTTCTTTGTCCACTTGCCATATGGAACTTGTAGTTTCGGATGGCAATCTTGTCAAATCTTGTTAAAACCTATCCAACGCACAGCGTCGTGTATCCGTCGTACTGCACTGACAAGAACAATCCATTTGGTATTTGCGTTTGGTAATGCGTACTACGATGATAAGGCAGGATGCGGGGGGGGACAAATCAGAACGACTTGGTACAATACTGCTGGCAATTGTATGTTAGAAATATATAAATCATATATGAGGAAAATTGGACGAATGCGCCACATCCCAGTGTCTAAGTTTAGTTTTAAAGGAAACCGCTAGATGGACGCTGAAAATTAACGCGTCGTCGATGTGGGCGGGTCTTCAGGGTCATCGTTAACCAATCATATATCGCGTTATAACTGAATTCTAGTTGGGCACATGACAGCAAACATTGTTTGAAAATGGCGCTGACAATCTCGGAAGAGTGGATTCGTGAAAGAGTTCAACTGAAACATAATAATTTGGGTGAGTATGCAGCGTTCTACACATGTACAAGTTTAACACAATATGCTAGGTGAAAATCTGCTTTATGTGTTGTTGGTAATTAGCGAAAGTAACAATATCAAATACACGGTTGTAATAGTTTCTTGCAGTTGCAGCAACTCTGCGAGAGTGTGGCAGTGCTGCGCCTGCGATGTTGATGTTTCGCCAGTTGAAAAATAATTAGTATAAATAAACATATTGTTACATTGTCAGCGATGAGCAGTAGGGTGTTTTATTCAATACACTCGCCTATAATACTTCGCAGATATGTATGGGATCGAGTTTAAATGTTATCTCTCGGATTTACGTGTTTATTTCAAGTAAACTACCGATAAAAACGATCCGTTTTCGCGGCAACGACCGGAACATGTCGCATCATGTTTGCCGCTGGAACGTGTGCACTGCCACTGGTAATCCGCACTCTACCTCTTGCGATTAACAGCCTGCTTCTGATTATAGCATCCCCGGTGGCGGTGTGCTGACTGCCACCGTGCTCTGGACTGAAGTCAGCCGTGACGAGCCACTGCCGATGGGATTAATTGCAATTAAATCTTGCTGTTTATTAGTATTAGTGAACACTGCCGATTACTGCATGCGCTTAAATTCCCGCATTGTTCGGTTACGACTCTGAATGACAACCATTGTTCACATCCATGCTGTAATCGCAAATTGTACAGAAACAGTGGGAACGGATCAAATCCAAGTCAGGTGTTGACATTAATTAAATATTTTTGAAAACATTTGAAAAAAGCTCCTCGTGAAGGGAATGCTCTATCAGTATATGTCCGTTATAACTTTGCTTATTTGCATGGTATTGGGCGTATGCCATGGCAATGCTGCATTGTTGGGCTAGTATTCTGCCACTGTTTGTGTGTAAGAAATAATATGTGATCCGTGTATTGCAAATATAACATTTACTTATCATCCAATGTAGGCCTGGTTGTTGCATTTCTGCAATGTTTTTATGCTAATTTAAACCTATTTGGTTTTAAAAAGCATACATGCCAAGACATATATTTGACAGTAACTTTTTATTAGTTTAAACCTATGCAATTTCTGAAGATCATTAAAAGTTCCAGCCATTATAGCATTAAAAGTAGTAAACTAGCCCAGTTCTCAAATATATATTTCTTATTTAAATATTCTGTTCTTAATACGAAGTAATATTTTTTATTTATTCTAGTGGCAATTTTAATAAATTTTTTAGAATCTATGTCCAAAATCTCTGAAAGGATTGAAATTTGTTGCTCATTCATTGTTTGTGAATTTATGGTACTCGTAAATTAATATAACCCTGTAACTATGCCTAGTCTGTTCTGTGTTTATTAGCTCAGCATAACTAAAATTAACACCTGAGTGATAAATGTTTTGGTGAAAACGCTGCCATTAAATTACTATGATTCGGTTTAATTAGCTGCATTTGGTGATTGATGTGGTTTAAAATTAGAGCTGACTTCATGATGTTATTCAAAAAATTTTGTTAGATTGGCTGCCATTTAAATTGTTCAATAAATATTATAATTTTGTTACCTGTATTCTCAAAAGGCTTGTGAATTGGTAACTCAAGTTTCCCGTAAATATGGTGGTGAAGCTAGATATCTATGGTGGCCGGGGGGGGGCACTCACAGAATATCTAATGCAAAAATAACATGGCAAATGTGAAATTAAAACGCCAACCTGCTAGTCTCAACATGGTTATGATCGTAATACTTCAGTAGGCCTGTTCAGTATTTAGCACATCTGATAATATTGAATTTGTTATTCCACGAGTGACAGTTTTGCTGGCATATTTACCAAAAAAACTTGAGTTACGAACGTGTGTTCCAAGAATGTGGACCCTGACACATTGGACTGGCTCAGCCAGTGTTGTTGTCAAGTCCTGCTTTGTGTCATTTTTGTTGCTCTGTTGTCTCAGAGGATGTGCTGTTGTCAAGTCCTGCATTGTGCAAAACATGTTCTGTTGTCTCACAGGATGTGTTATTGTCAAGTACTGCATTATGTAAATGTTGTTCTGTTGTCGCAGAGTATGTGCTGTTGTCAAGTCCTGCGTTGTGTAAGTGTTGTTGCTCTGTTGTCTCAAAGGATATTTTGTTGGCAAGTCCTGCATGGTATAAATGTTGTTATGTTGTCTCAGAGGATGTGTTGTCAAGTCATGCATTATGTAAGTGTTGTTCTGTTGTCGCAGATGATGTGTTATTGTTAAGTCCTGCGTCAGGCCTTGACATTAATGCTGGCCCGGCACCTTTTTTTGGGCTGTCTGACTGGCTTTGGCCATAAGTTTTCATATTTTACTGGTGGGTGACCATAGTTTCAGATCTTTTTATCTGATTGGTCACATCCATATGTCATTGTTTCAATCACTTGTCTTTGCCATCCACCCCAGCGCTACATTTAAAAGCAGTCTTAATCATCTGACTTTGTGTTATTGCTTTGTATAGTTGCTATCTTGTTTTGATATGTATGAGCATGGCATCACTACTAGCAACGATGTGCAGACTTTGTGAAACTCGTGCATTGCAGGCGCCTATATTACTATGGTTGCACAGTGTTACCAGTATATCAGTATATCGCAGCATTTTGTTCTGCGTAATACATATTGGATATCGCAATATGCCTTCAACATACCGAGTTCATATAAACTGACTGGTTCATAGACTTCCACTAGGTGTCAATACAGTGCCTAACATACATTCCAGGACCTGCTAGAGTGCAGATAGCTAAGTTTATCATAACTTTGTACTTCAGTCCAAACATTTATATTTGAAAAAAATAAAACCCATATAACAGTCATATTTATATACAGGGTCTGGTTTGCGCATCATATTTTCAAGTATAAATAGCTGTAGCACGATACAAATTGTCAAGAATGCTGACAGTATACGTGTCGGAATCACCCGTCGTTCTCAAAACGCAACCCACTGTGGCTTCGACATCTGAATCTCAAACGATTCTATGTGGAATACTGACAGAAAGTATAAAAGTAAATCAACAACAGCAAAAGAAATAATGGCCAATATCGCATTCTTCAACTTGTAATGCGATGTATTGCAAAAAATTATTTTATTTTTTTTGGGCCAGTAACTTTTAGGAGGCCAGTAACTTTTAAGATCTACTGGCCCGTTGGGCCACTGGGTGCAAAAGCTTAATGTCAAGGCCTACAGGTGCATTGTGTAAATGTTGTTCTCAGATGATGTGTTGTTGTCAAGTCTTGCATTGTGTAATTGTTGTTCTGTTGTCTCAGAGGATGTGTTGTTGTCAAGATCTGCATTGTGTGTTTGTTCTGTTGTTGCAGAGGATGTGTTGTTATTATGTCCTGCATTGTGTACATGCATGTTGTTGTTCTGGTGTCTCAGAGGATGTGCGATCCCTCTCCCTGCCCGGCACGTATCATGAGAAGATTGGTTCGCTGGCCAACTCCCTCCGCAACTTCACCCGACTCAAGTCTCTGGACCTGTCCAGGAATGCTATTGACAACTTGGGGGTATGAATGTTCGCTCCATTTAGTAATTTTAAATAATGTACAGACAATGGCTGAATCGTTATTCAAATAACATGAAAAGACCAGTAGGCTGATCATTTTATGGTTTCAGAAATACCTACTCAATGAAATTGTTTGGATGCCCCATTGAGGTGGCTATGGCTTCACACATTCCTAACACACACAAAGGGCATGGTTGAGATATGTGCAGGCAGACAACAAATGTTATCTTAGAGCAGGAGCTGCAACCTGTATTGAATTGAAAGTTAGCTCATCACCAGGGCTGGGTCCAATTATGTAATTGTAATTGATTACAGCAAAATTGAGTAACTAATTGATTATGGTTACGAAATTTTGCTGTAACTGTAATTGGTATATTTTGTATAATTGAAAATTTATTTCAATTACAATCAATTACAGTATGTTTTATTTCACAAACTACCTGAATTCATTGTCAATAAAAATATAATTTAAGTCTCACATGAGTTGAAAATCAAGACTAATAATAACACCTGCTTATATATTTCAGTTACAGTATTCACTGTCTGGTGGGTACTGGTCCATGGTGCTAGTGGTGGGTAGCCTTAGTGATTAGCCTTTTCAATAAGTTGGTAACAGCCAGGAAGCAATAAACAATGCACAGACATTGTCAGACAAAGGCTAAGCTGGTATTGAAACAACATGGAAAGACCTGTAGCCTGATATTGCTTCAGAAAATATCAGCTCTGTGAAACATTGCAGAATTAGCAAGCCAATTACACCCCTTGTGTTGTTGAGGACTGGAGACAGGTCAGGTGGCAAGGACCTTTTATATGGCCTCTCTCCCCATTCCCAACACAAAGCAAAGGGCAGACCAATTAAGAATGTTAGCTTAGAGCAGGAGCTACAACCTCAAAGTAAACATATCATAGTATTTTCTGAAGAAAAATGTAAGAAATGCACACAGATAAATGTATATAAAACTAGAAAGGATGCTTAGAGAAGAACTACAAATAAATATTGTATTATGGCCTGTGGGATTTTGTCCAATTAAAATGTGTGTTTTTTTGTCCTGTGGGGTTTGTTCACTTTTCATATTTTGTGATTTTGTCTGTAAGGAATATGTCCTGTGGATTATGCCTGGATACTGCATTGTATTTTGATATAACAAAAATATGTTTTAAACTGCTCTCTTTTTATTTAGTATAATTCAAAGTCACAATTCAACAAAATGTACAAACATTACCGTTATATTTGTTTATCAGTTGTGTACAAAATATTGAAATTCAGCAAAACGTGCAAAAATACATAATTAACAAATGCTGAATATATTTGGTTCCGCATAATGTAATTGAAATTGAAACAGTGTAATTGTAATTGATTTTGGACAATTATGATTGTAACTGTAATTGAAATTAAAAAATAAACGTAATTGTAATTGATATACTTTTGTGTAATTAGACCCAGCCCTGCTCATCACACCCCACCATAGTTTGATTTGAGCAGAACTTCTGAGTTCATTTTTCCAATTGCCACATGGTAACATTGCCACGCAGACCCTTTGTTCAAATTTCACAAATGTTCTCACCTCAGATCTTCAAATAGTGTACAAATGTATGTTTAGCTGCTCCAAAGACTTTTAATTCATGTACAATTCTAGGTTTGGATTGAGGACCATATATGAAATAAAACCAGATCACACCAGCACAAGAAAATGAGGTTCAATTCATTTTCATTCAATTCCAATTCAACAGAAAAAAACCTCCCAGAAAAAAGCCCCCAGAAAAAATAAAGCAAAGACTAAAACAAAGCTTTTATAGTAAACTTGTCACATGATTTTACTTCCCATTGAAATATATTTGTGTGCTTAGTGTGATAAATGATTAAAGGACTTTAAAAATTTAAACTGGATGGTGCAAATTGGAATTGTAGTCTTTGCATTTCTCTTTGAGCTAGCGCTTGTGAGAGAGCCTGTATCAACAATGCAGTTCACTCCCATTCAGATAACTGCAATCCTGGAAGTCCATTTTCTCACCTGCAACATTCTTGGAGTTTGTGTATATATTCTTTTATGTGCATTGTGCATTAACTGGGGTGTGACGTGTATTCATTACAGAAGTTACTGACAGTGACAGGCTTTGTGTGAATGTGCTTACTATGAATGTTTCAAATTGATTGTACACAATAATTTAAATAGAAAACAACAATTAAGTTTATTTATTTTTTCTGATGGGAGGTTTTTTTCTGGGAGGGGCTTTTTTCCGTACCCCAGTTAGACAACTGATAAGTCCAACAGGTACAGTTGAGGGCGTGCCCATGTATTAATCCCTTGCAATGTAATTATTATACTACAGGTGATTAATATGCCTAGCACATATTGTCATTCAGTTTGGCCTCATATTCCTGAGATAACTATGTCCGGCTGCATGTGATAGCAGTATTGTGATTGCCATTCAAATTTACATTTACACGGCTCTGTTATCCATCGTGGGCATCGCGTCAGAGCTACTTCAATTTGTGCAGTGATCAACAACAGTTTGGTAGCATGATTCCAAACAATTTACATGGCACACCTCGATTGCAATCTACCTCCAAATCCTTAAATTTATAGGGATTGTTTTAATCTCGAAGTGTTTACACAACAAAATTATTGAGATTATGATCGAGATCTGACTTGATCGCAATAATTTAGCACCATATAATTCAGTTGTAACACTTCAAGGCATGTAGCTGTTGTAATGTTAAAATTCTGTTCTGTTTTCAGGGTCTGGACAACCTGAAGATGTTGGAAAAGCTCAACTTGTATCCTTGCTGTATCGCCGTCCACTTGAAGGTTGTGACATTGTCCCTTTGTTGGGTGTATCGCTGTTCCTTTGAAGGCTTTAACACTGTCCTTTCGAAAGCTGTAACACTGTCCCTTTGAAGGGTGCAACACTGGCCCTTCGAAGGCTGTAACACAGTCCCTTTGAAGGGTGCAACACTATCTCTTCGAAGGCTGTAACACTGTCCCATTGAAGGCTGTAACACTGTCCCTTCGAAGGTTATAACACTATCCCTATCAAGGTGCAACACTGTCCCTTCGAAGACTGTAACACTGTCCCTTCGAAGGCTGTAACACTGTCCCTTTGAAGGCTTTAACACTGTCCCTTTGAAGGGTGCAACACTGTCTCTTCGAAGGCTATAACACTGTCCCTTTGAAGGTGCAACACTGTCCCTTTGAAGGCTGTAACACTGTCCCTTCGAAGGCTGTAACACTGTCCCTTCGAAGGCTTGTATCGCCGTCCACTTGAAGGTTGTGACATTGTCCCTTTGTTGGGTGTATCGCTGTTCCTTTGAAGGCTTTAACACTGTCCTTTCGAAACTATAACACTGTCCCTTTGAAGGGTGCAACACTGGCCCTTCGAAGGCTGTAACATTGTCCCTTCAAAGGCTGTAACACTGTCCCTTCGAAGGCTGTAACACTGTCCCTTCGAAGGCTGTAACACTGTCCCTTCGAAGGCTATAACACTGTCCCTTCGAAGGCTATAACACTGTCCCTTTGAAGGCTTTAACACTGTCCTTTGAAGGGTGCAACACTGTCTCTTCGAAGGCTATAACACTGTCCCTTTGAAGGTGCAACACTGTCTCTTCGAAGGCTGTAACACTGTCCCTTTGAAGGCTGTAAAACTATCCTTACGGAGGCCGTAACACTGTCCTTTTGAAGGCTGTAACACTGTCCCTTCGAAGGCTGTAACACTGTCCCTTTGAATGCTGTAACACCATCCTTATAAAGGTTGTAACACTGTCCCTTTGAAGGCTGTAACACTGTCCCTATTAAGGATGTAACACTATCCTTTTAAAGGCTGTAACAATGTTATGTCATTCAAACCCTGTTAGTATCAGTTTCATGCTTTAATTTGCTCTGTATAAAAATTACCCCTTCTAAAACAGGATGCACGCAGTGAGGACTACAGTATGTAAAAGTGATACACTCGTGTCGAATTGTGTGAGCCTTCACTGTAGTCAGATACTACAACAATGTGCCGAGTCTGCAGGAGTTGTACCGTCTCCGATACAACCAGAGGCTACAGGACCTCGACCTCCGGTTGAATGCCGTCGCTCGTAACGAGCCAGACTACCGCCTCTTTCTCATCCACATGCTGCCAAACCTCCGCAGACTTGGTCAGTGTCTATACCTAGTCACATCTCTTTTGCGCTGGTCTGTACTTTGTCCTGTAGTCAAGACACTACATGAGTTAGACTGTGGGTCATAATCATCTTTAGTGGGACATAATGTAATTACCTATCTGTTTCTTTTATATAAATTTGTAAATTAAAATAAATATTCCTGGTGCAAACTGCATGTACATTCACATGGGTTTGGATCTGGTTTTTCCTGCTAGACAACATGAAGTGTTAAATGTTATTGTGTGTGGAAAATTTTCAATGTTATACACATATTGATGCTGATGTTTGTGTCTGGCAGATATGTTTAGTAGCAACATTAATAAATGCAAGACTAGCGTCACCCATGACTGTAGCTTATGAGTTTGACCATTTCAGATGACCGAGCCGTGCGGGACACGGAACGTAAAGCAGCACTGATGCATTTCACCCCGGAACAAGCAACTGAGATGACAGTGCCTTCCACATCCAATGGGACCACCCTTGTCATGCCCCCGAACCCTCGGGTCGAACACGTACGCTCTCTAGCTAAACCTCCATCAGGTAAGTCAGATTAATCTGTTTGGAAATCGATTTAGTTAGGTGAGTGTCCCTGTTGTGGAAACTCTCTTCAATTTGTATATCCTGTTCGGGATGTTGCTGCACAAATCTTTTTGTGAAATCGATGGCTTTCTCCAGCTATTCTATCCTCTGCTGTTGCCATTTCAAAGACACCTGTGATGGCCTTCCCCATCTTTGTCCAAGGTTTTGTAATGGGAAAGGTCGTTTATGTAAAATTCACCATAGAAATGCCTGCAGCAACACCTGCCTTTAAAGAATTCCACGATATAGTGACATTGATATTTTATCAGCACATCTATTGCTACTTCCAAAATGTTCATTGCATCCAAAACTATTTACTGAAGACCACCTTTTCCAACCATGTTTTTGAATTCATATGAAAATCACAGTTGGTTCTTGAAATTATTTCTTTTGTTTTAAAGATAAGTAAATTATGTTAGCACGGTTTCCATGATGCCATTTCACACTATCCAATAAATTCATAGTTGTTTACTGGCTCACTAATTACCACTGGTCATACCAAGATATGGTGACTAATTTATCAATGGTGACATATAATGACATGGCCATATGGTGACGATGAGGTATGATGACACATTGAAATATGTATAGACACTCTGATGTAGTGACATTAGTGCTCAGACAGTAGTGTGGTGACAGCATGTTGACATTGAAACGCTGACAGGGAGATAATGTCGTGTCAGGTCATTGCTGCCATGTCATGACATATAATGTTACAGCTCTAGATGAAAGTGACACGTCACTACTGGACCTCGTCGCCCATACACATGGTGACCTCAGCCAGCAGCGCCACCTGACTGGCTCCACAGCAGTCACACCAGAGGTGGTTGAATACCCTGCAAAGGGTGAGTGGGGGAGTGGGAGTGGGGGAGTGGTGACAGGGGCACCTTGTAGAAATTGTCTCTTGGCTGTGGTTGCAATAACAAAGTTTGTTCCTTAGATGTACTTGGCTCCAAAATTGATGTCGTGGTCTACAGGGCTCAAGGAAATGTCAGTGACTATATTTGTTTGGGAAAGTTTGTTTTGTGTAGGCATTTTGATTGTTCTGAAAGTAATCCGATAGTTTATGGTGGTCAACAAACAACCACGGTATTGTATTTGTGAGGTGCAACATAGTTTCAAATTCAGTCATTCCTTAATTTGCCTCTGCCATAAGTTGTGATTATGGCAGACAGGACAATTTGGATGTCATTTTTAAACCTACCTCTGCAATTCAATTAGGCTATTCCGATTCAACTTAGTTGATGTTCACATCTGTAGTGTGTGAGTAGATAAAATAACGTGTACAGTCGGTTAAATAAAGAAGTGCATATTTTGATTAAAATCATTGAAATAATTGACTTGATCATTAGACACTTTGAATGGTAAAGAAACTTGTTATAATAGTCAAGAAAAGAAACTTGTTATAATAGTCAAGAGAAGAAACTTGTTATAATATAGTTAAGAGAAGAAACTTGTTATAATAGTCAAGAGAAGAAACTTGTTATAATGTAGTCAAGAGGCCTATACACGGCCACTTTTGCCCTTTATTCACCAATATAATAGTCAAGAGAAGAAACTTGTTATAATGTAGTCAAGAGGCCTATACACGGCCACTTTTGCCCTTTATTCACCAATTTTCAGTTCAGTCGAACCAAATAGTTTGTCAGATGATTTCATCAAAACTAAATTGCACATTTGCAGAAACAAGCCAGCATGTCGAAGTGGATACTAAATAGGTTCGATTTTTGGTGAAACGAGTCTGAAATGATATGAGTGAAAAATCTAATTGCAGAGACAGCTTTTAGGAACAAATTATTATTATTATAATTTTCCGACTGTTACCGATGTGTAGAGTCAATGTTTCAGTGGCCCAGGAGATGGACCGAGAAGTTGGGGGACATATGTCCACTGGCATGGGAGACGCAGGGACAGAGAGACCAGCCCAGGTCAGTGAGGGACACATGCATAGTCACGTACAAGTGCATGCATGTTTGCTATAGTACGCTTGTCAGAGTGCATCTAGGTGAAAGATCAATGAACGTTAAGAGGTTTTGCCTGACGGATTTTACACTACTTGGATAAGAATCGCTTAAATTTCACTTGACTGCAACAATCAAACGTCCTTTTTCCTTTTGATGCACTAACAACTTGTTCAGTGTCATCATAACAAAATTAATTGTGTAGAAGTGTTATCATAGTAAAATGTAATAAATCTTCAAATAATATCTGTAATTTTATGACTTTATAAAAGATATGTAATAGTGATTCATTTGGTGCTGACTGTCTAGAAGGGAAACACTATTATTATTAATATGTTGATCATTTGAAGATCAGCAAGTGATTTAATCATTTCAGAATATAAGTAATTTCCAGAAATATGCTGTAGGTGTTTCATTGTCAATCATCCCAGTAACTTGCAATGTGTCCTGACCTGTCACAGATGTACGCCCACCCGCCAGAAGAGATGCACGCGGGCGGAGAGGCGCCACACAAGTACGAGTCTCACATGACAGGTGGGAACTTTGACAGTGACCCATTTCCAACTTACTGGAACTTAAAAATAATTAACTTGATGCGTGTCTGGGGTCTAAAATATAAACTGCTTCATGTGTAGGGACTATAATGTTGTTTACTTGTGTAATTACTACTTGTAGTCAGTGACATTTGGCACAGCATTCCTGTATGACTTTATATTTAAAGTTTAAATGTTTTTACTGTCACAAGAATTGACATTTTATGTATGTTTGTGTGCGTGCATGTCTGTGTGTGCATGTGTGTGCATGCGTACATGTGTGAGTGTGTGGTTACTTTGGCATTCAGCCACAGCAGTGTATGTCCAAATCCACCTCTGCCATGTCCGTTTTAGTTGTTGACAATATACATTGCAATGAAATGATAGACGTTTTTATTATGTTTGTAGAATAGCAGGTGAAAGTTTACCAGCCTTTTTCAACTTTGACTTGTTTGTTGATAATAAAATGTGATCCACTCCATCGAAATAAGGAATAAGTCGGAAAATTACATTTTGAGATAAAGGTACCACACGAAAGACAATTATATGGGCTTCCCAACGGTGCCAAAGACAACTACCAAGCTCTATTAGTTGCTGAGTTATCGTTTGATAAAGATAAGGTGTCCCAAGTCATGTGATGAAAAACGATTCTGAGAAGTACATTCATACATTTCAGTAACAATGGCACAACATATGAAGTTGAAATTATGCACTGTTGTAGTACACATCAACACTTATATTGGTGGAACTCCACTTCAATAGCTGTGAAAGTTGGCATTCTCAGTGACGTTGCCTCCAAGCTCTCTGCGCACTCGCTCGAAGCTGTCAGTGTCAACTATCACTCGATCGTGGTCTTCCTCGTCACTTTCACCCTCAGAAGTGACGCTTATTTCACTGTTGCCATCTGAGCTGTTTGACTGAACTAAGTTCCTCAGTCAAAGGCAACTAAATAATTTATTAGTAAACGTAGATTTGATATAATAACAATCTCCAAAGTAGTTGAACTCAAACCAAAACAAACATGGCTTCATATGGGGGTAAAGGTCGCATTCCAATGTTCATGCAATTACGCATGTGCATTTCTAGCTGAGCCAATCAACCACTGCGATTCGTATCATGTGATTACGTCATTATTATTCAGTGAATAATGTGGTTTTGTTTATGTTTCATCTCTATTTTAAACCTCTTTGACTGGTTACATAGTAACGTGACTGATTTAGCCCTAGTAAATGCATCCCATAATAGGTCAGCTTTCCAAAGATGCCAATATGGCGGAGGTGGACATGATATGCAGTGGATACAATGCATCTAGATTGAGCGATGTTTCATTTGTCTTTGTTCATTAAGATATTCATAGCTCTACGAAACATCGTATTTTGTAGAGTTATCAATCGTTTTATGACCTTATAATAGCATGACAGTAATCTAGGGTTGTTAGGCAAATTAAAAACATAAAAACCTGAACATCGGCTATCGCAGCCAAATTCACCCCTTCACGCACTTTGAAGTGGAATAGCCAGGTTCGGCGTTTCCGACTTATTCCTGATTTTGATGGAGCAGGTCACAAATAACTATGTTTATGCATCTTTTTGTATTCATGTTGAATGAATTCTACATGTTTCATGTGGCAGGCACCCTGACCCCCATCTTGACCCCCAGTCACAGTCAGTCCTGTCCACTGCCGGTCACCGATGCCTTTCAATCACGCTATCCCAACCTGTCGGCCGCCATGACGCAGGAGAAAGCAGGCATCCAGAGAGCTGGAGACACAGCTCACACGGAGACACACCACAGGAAGAACAGGTACAGGGGCCAACTGCATGGTCCAACTGTGGGATCCATCAACCATGGGAATCCATCAAATATGGGATCCATCAACTATTGGTTTCATGAACTATGGGTATCCATCAACTATTGGATTTATCACCTGTGGGGATTCATCAACTGGGTTTCATCAACTATGGGATCCATCAGCTATGGGTTTCATCATCTATAGGGATCAATATCAACTGTGGGTTTCATCAACTGAACTATGGGCTTTCATCAACTATGGGATCCATCAACTAGAGGGTTTATCAACTATGGGATCCATCAACTAGAGGATTCATCAACTATGGGATCCATCAACTAGAGGGTTCATCAACTATGGGATCCATCAACTAGAGGGTTCATCAACTATGGGGCTTATTAACTATGGGAATCCATTTTATTTAGTACAGGAGCTAATCTCTGTAGGACTTTGTATAAATGAATTCATCAGCACCAACTGAAGCTGTTGTAGAAAACAGGTCTGTTGAAGTCATTCATTAAATGTTATGGTAACTGCTATTGCTTTCTGTGCAGTGGCTCATGCTTAAACTTCTCCATGACCCAGAATAAACTAACTGGTATTGTAAGAGACCGAAGGTCACTTGAGGATATCATGACTAGTGACAAGCATGTTTTTCAAGTCCCTCCACCTACAAAGTAGTCAACGTGGATGCTTGTTGCAGGGTACAGTTTGCTACCGATCCTAACCTCAAGTTTCAAGATGAGGTTGAAGCCTACACATCCTACAAGGCTCAAGGCTATTTCACTCCACAGCCAGGTCAGGCATCTTATTCCTCTCTTCTAACAGTACGTTAATTCTAACAGTACGTTACTTCTAACAGTACGTTACTTCTAACAGTACGTTACTTCTAGCAGTACGTTACTTCTAGCAGTACGTTACTTCTAGCAGTACGTTACTTCTAGCAGTACGTTACTTCTAGCAGGACGTTACTTCTTGCAGTACGTTACTTCTAGCAGTACGTTACTTCTAGCAGTACGTTACTTCTAGCAGTACGCTACTTCTAACAGTACGCTACTTCTAGCAGTACGCTACTTCTAACAGTACGCTACTTCTAGCAGTAAGCTACTTCTAGCAGTACGTTACTTCTAGCAGTACATCACTTCTAGCAGTAAGTTTTTTCTAGCAGTACACTACTTCTAACAGTACGTTACTTCTAACAGTATGTTACTTCTAGCAGTACGTTACTTCTAACAGTACGTTACTTCTAGCAGTAAGTTACTTCTAGCAGTAAGTTACTTCTAGCAGTACACTACTTCTAACAGTACGTTACTTCTAGCAGTACGTTACTTCTAGCAGTAAGTTCTAACAGTACGTTACTTCTAGCAGTAAGTTACTTCTAGCAGTAAGTTTCTTCTAGCAGTAAGTTACTTCTAGCAGTACACTACTTCTAACAGTACATTACTTCTAACAGTACGCTACTTCTAGCAGTACGTTACTTCTAGCAGTACATTACTTCTAACAGTACGTTACTTCTAGCAGTACGCTACTTCTAGCAGTACGCTACTTCTAGCAGTACGCTACTTCTAACAGTACGCTACTTCTAGCAGTAAGTTACTTCTAGCAGTAAGCTACTTCTAGCAGTACGTTACTTCTAGCAGTACGTAACTTCTAGCAGTACGCTACTTCTAGCAGTACGCTACTTCTAACAGTACGCTACTACAGCAATGCACACCTCTCGTGTACGAATGCTAGGGGTAGCTTTGAATAACTGTAGAAGTCGCAGGAAACGCCAACAGAGGTTATGTAGTGGTAATAAGCTTTGGCTTGATAAAGGTCAATTAAGGTGTTTGTGTTAACGTTTACACTAGTTTTGTAACATAGCGCTTTGTTTCTAAAGTCAGTATTTTTATAGACATTCAGATCTAGGTAAATATATAAAATAATATTTATGGTGTATACTGTTTTTTATTTGTATTGTCAGTTTAATTTGAACTTGAAGATATTGTTCCTCGCAGGTTTGAGACAAGAAAAAGAGGAAGTGAAGTCAGCACCATCTGGTGCCATGTATCGGGAGACGGAGTCACACCGTCGCGGCGTGGAGATGTACACGGTGGGTGTGGTACACTGTGGGTATGGTACATAGTGGGTGTGGTACACTGTGGGTGTGGTACACTGTGGGTGTGGTACACAGCGGGTGTGGTACACTGTGGGTATGGTACACTGTGGGTGTGGTACACTGTGGGTGTGGTACACTGGGTGTGGTACATGGTGGGTGTGGTACACAGCAGGTGTGGTACACGGTGGGTGTGGTACACGGTGGGTGTGATACACGGTGGGTGTGATTCACGGGCAGGCTTGATTACTACTATTATAATTAACTGTAATTGATTAAAAGGCCTTAGATCCCATCAGTCAAATGCTGCACGCACCATTGTATATAGCATGTCAAACTACAGCATTGCCACACAACAATCTCATCAGCCCAATGCTGCATACACCATGGTATATAGCATGTCAAACTACAGCATTGCCACACAACAATCTCATCAGCCCAATGCTGCACGCACCATTGTATATAGCATGTCAAACTACAGCATTGCCACACAACAATCTCATCAGCCCAATGCTGCATACACCATGGTATATAGCATGTCAAACTACAGCATTGCCACACAACAATCTCATCAGCCCAATGCTGCATACACCATGGTATATAGCATGTCAAACTACAGCATTGTCACACAACAATCTCATCAGCCCAATGCTGCATACACCATGGTATATAGCATGTCAAACTACAGCATTGTCACACAACAATCTCATCAGCCCAATGCTGCATACACCATGGTATATAGCATGTCAAACTGCAGCATTGTCAAACAACAATCTCATCAGCCCAATGCTGCATACACCATGGTATATAGCATGTCAAACTGTAGCATTGTCACACAACAATCTCATCAGCCCAATGCTGCACGCTCCATTGTATATAGCATGTCAAACTGCAGCATTGTCACAACAACAATCTCATCAGCCCAATGCTGCACACACCATGGTATATAGCATGTCAAACTGCAGCATTGTCACACAACAATCTCATCAGCCCAATGCTGCATGCACCATTGTATATAGCATGTCAAACTACAGCATTGTCACACAAAAATCTCATCAGCCCAATGCTGCACGCACCATTGTATATAGCATGTCAAACTACAGCATTGTCACACGACAATCTCATCAGCCCAACGCTGCACACACCATGGTATATAGCATGTTAAACTGCAGCATTGTCACACAATCTCATCAGCCTAATGCTGCACATGGTGTATAGAAACAAAGAAGTCAGTCAAACTACACGCAATATTAAATACAAATATTTAATATAGGTACTTTAAGGGAAACAAAAGTCATGGTGTTGGGCCTATGCACCTCCAAGAGTTACTAAAACATGTAACTACAATCAAGAATATCATGCCAGTGGTTTACTAGGAAAACCTTGTTGAACACACATCTTAATTTCATGGGCCGTGCCATACTGTTACATAACAGTACATCACTAGTGCAGTATTCTGGCAGTATTTGCTCGCCAAATGAAAATATATTCATATACACCTATTCCTATACTTGCCAATAAAATATGACCATGCTATTTGTTTGAGACTGCGCCGGCCTCCCTTAAGACGTCACAATAGTCTAGAACTGCACATGCGCTTATTGGTATCTGGTTGACATGTCAACCACAAAATCTCTTCAGTCAAATGCGTTAGTATGTCAGAAAATCACTAGTTTAGTAAATAAAGGCCAAAATGTGTCGCATAAGCTGAGTTTCCACGCAAACAGCATGGGCATATCCTATTGGCAAGTATATGATTAGGTGTTTACAAATGTTTTCATTTGGTGAGCGAATATTGCCAACTTATCGCACTCGTGACGTATAGGGTTATCTAACAGTATGGCGTGGCTCATGAAATAAAAATTCTGTGTGTTCAACAAAGTTTTCCTAGGAAACCACTGGCATGATATTCTTAAGCAATGATATTCTTAAGCAATCAATGCCATCTAATTCTATCTTCAGCCATTCTTTCTAGGTATGTCTAAATGTAACAAAGATGGATCGAATTCACTTTGAGGGTGTAACTGTTTGTCTAATTTAAAAATAACCCTGAGTTTACTGAAGTTCTCACTAATGAGCTCACCTAATGGGAACTGATATTTCAGCCTGCCCCAGTCGAGCCGGGTCCCGCCTCAGACCCAGGGACAATGCCACCCATGCCCCAGGACTCCTACATCCCCACCGACATCCAGATCCAGGGTTCCGTGGAGATGGGATTGGAGTACACGGACATCCTGCACAAGCTGAGTGACCTGGTGGACCGACACTGGAACGGGGCGCACTCACTCACCAGCAGTCCACACTTCAAAGGTCAGTGCCTTTGTTGTACGCATGCAGAATGGAGCGAAGGTCCTGCATTCAAAGTTGTTATTTGCTCAAAACATTTATTTTATTCATTTATGTATTGTTCGTTTAAAAGAGGTTTGTGCTTTTCATGAAAATGGCCTTTTTCATCAGATATTGTTTTCCTGTACTTGTTTTCGTTTACTTTTCGTGCATGCCAAATCTCATGAGATATTGCAAAAACTATTCCTACAGCATAATAAAATCAGTACAATAACAGAGAGATATATTTTATCAATTTGATAGTTTGGGCATATACATATATATATATATATATATATATATATATATATATATATATATATATACATGCATAGATTTAATTTTATGATTGCCATTCATACATTTTTTCTCTGTCCATTAAATGCATGCCTGCTTTATATGCAGACAGTACGAAAAGGAGAAATGCTACAGTATCTTAGATTTATGTCAAATATCAATATTTGGTAGCTATGTTGAATGCTTGCTGAAAATTTTATTTGTTGTGTTATCAGAAAGTGTACGCTTTGTTTACGCTTAGTATGTATGCTGTTGTAGGTGGTTTATTGAAGCTTCTGAAAAGTCTGAAGTCAGACGATGGCACAACCATGACGTCGGAGTCACAGATGCAACAGGAACTAGAACAACTGCAAGCTGAGAATGACATCCTCAATAAACGGCTCACACTAGGTGGCACCAGTGATGAACTCATGGATGAGTCGAAGGCTAAAGTGATGTTGGTGCGTGCTAACAGGGATGTGGTAAGTGGTTGTTTAATGAAAATTAACTGTACTTGCTCAATAAAAATGAACTGTACTTGTTCAATGAAAATTAACTGTACTCATTCATTGAAACTTAACTATATCTGTTCAATGAAAATTCTGTAATTGCTCGTATTAAAATTCTACTATGTGTTTCCTTCTTCTCATTGATTCTCTTGTGAGAAGGCAAGTGACGGTTCAATGTCTGCTCTTGACATGTGTTGCTCCCTCCGCCATCTTCTCTACCCCACACCTGTTCTGACTGTCTAGATTTATACTTTTTAAATGCTATATAATAACAATAAATCAGTCGATTTGTTATGAATTTATTTAAAATTATGACAATGCAACTAATTGTTGTAAAATTACATTTGATGTTGTTTGGAATGTTTGTGTCATTTCTGGTTTGACGCTGTTCCAGTCGATACTGCGAACGAGGCTTCAGAAGTCGATCGAGGAGAATAAACAGCTACAGGATAGAGCGAGTGAATTGAGCCGACAACACACAGACAGTAGCGCCCTCAGTGGGGCAGACACCAAGGAACTGGGTAAGTGCTCAGGCACTCAAAGTTTTCTTTTGACAGACGTAGCACTCTGTACCAGGATATGTTTAACGGTACAATATTTTTTATTTGATAAAATTTGTGGAGAACAGTGTTTTGCAGATCGCAGTTTTGAGAAAATATGACTTCGAACATGAATCATAAGTGCGTAGTTTTGTATAAAATGTGGTAGAAATTATTTACCTTGTATGAATCTTGTTAATTTGCTAATTTTTGTATGTGTAGCTGACAATGTTACAAAATGATAAATGTCTCTATTATGAGCTGATGCCTATTAAGGGCGATGCATGCAGGGAACTTACTTAGTTGTCCAGACTGTGTCATGTTTGGCAGGGATTCTGGAGGATTGAGCTATCTAATTAGGTTGTAGTCTCAATTATGCCCATTGTGGGTCAGTCCGGACCCTTTTCATCATGAACGTCTGTGTACTGTGGAAGGTTTTACTGTATATAAATAACAATACGGAAAAGTGTCACAGTGGTTCAGTCTTGCCTTCATGACCATGGCTCTACAAATCCCTGTCGCGCTCCTAGTCATTTCATGTGACAGTCTTGCACTGTGCTGCATGTGACAGTCTTGCATTGTGCTGCATCTTATCATTGCTGTTTTCAGAGCGTATTGCAGCTGAGAACGAAGCACTGCGTCGTGACATTGGCTCCCTGAATGGTCGTCTGAAGCAGGCCCAACAGCTCCAAGAGATGGCCTCAATGCTGCAGGAGAGTCACAAGTCAGTAGCTCCAGTTTTTCTTATCCTGGCTGCTTCATTTACCATTGCTCTACGTGTTGTATGTGTGAATTGTTTCAGTAATATGCGCAGTTGGTTTTATGAAAGATTGCATACTTTTGTTAAAATCTTTGAATGAATTGCCTTTGATTGTTAGATTGGATGCATGACGTAAAAAAGTAAAAATAGCCTTATATATTGTTATATTGTAATATACAGAGAGAGATGGACTATACATAGCCACATGCCCTTTTTTCAGTTTGATAGGACCAAATCTGATTTAATAGTTTGAACTCTGGTGTTGTAGTCGATGCTAGATAGGTTCGATTTTTCACAAAATGAATCTGAAATGAGATGAGAAAAAAATTTAATCGAGGAGGAACATTTAAACAGTGCTTATATTGGCTGTGAGAGTTTTTTGTCAGAATCTGGGGGGGGGGAGTTTTATCACAGTTGCATTGTGTCAATTTGTCTGGTTCTGATTCAGTCATAACTGAAGTTATTAATGAGCGTTGATGTGAAACATATTTTAACTGCATCGTGTGTTTACAGCACAGAAAACACACACAGAACATAGCACAGATACTGTGTTCTAGTGTTGTGTTCTGACGTAAATAAATATCTCATTACCTTGGCACCTATATACCCTTTCTACCAATAGAAACCGATTTCACTGTAGTTTTCTTTATTACATTTTTATTAATTATGATATTATTATTTATACATATATACTTATTATTGAATATTTTTACTGTGTAAGCATGTTTTTCATTAAATGGATTACATTTACCGTGTCGTTCCCTATAGTAGCGCATTACCTAGTAGATGCACATCCCTCTTTTTGAGAAATGAAACCATGCGCAAAAAAAAGATTTTCAGGAGTGAAGGCAGCTAAACCCAAAGACAGCAGTATTACTGCGGCTAGTGTCATCTTGCGGAAATATTTAGAAATAATTCGTAGTGTGTATTTTTAGCTGCAACGTGTCACCACATTTTTATCACTACTGGTGGCTTTCGCCAGATGTCTGGAAGTACTAGGACTAGCTTTTATTTATTTTATCGCTTACTCGCCATCAGCAAAGCTTGCGAGTTTGAATTGTCTATTTAGTGATACTCAAAGAATCGAGTGTTGGCTGGCTGATGTTGTTTGTCTGGAATTACAAAAACCGTGAATGAACGTGCTTTTTCAGTGTCTGTCTTGTGCGTTTTTGTAGTGTGTTGATCGAGTGTCGTTTGGTTTGGTAGATGCGCTGAAACTGCATCTTTGCTAAGTGCAAAACAAACAACGCAACACCTCATAGGCTTACATTAAGTTTATTTAGCACCATCAAAACAATTCGAAGCACAGATAGATTGGACAATATACATCACGCAAAACAAGTGCTAGTTATGAAATAGATCGGTGATCAATGACATGGTTCCCAAGTCATTCCCTAGAAGCACCCCGCATTCTTCGCATAGTTCACAGTGGCGCCACACTGCAGATTAGCTACCAGTCTGATTTAGAGGCTGATTTCACCCATAGCGGCAGATCATGATTCGTCTGAGAACTAATAGATGTACACCCAAGCCTTCGCACTCGCGCACTGCGCATCTATAGGGAACAACACGGTAATCAGTCCTGCATTTATGCGCCTCTGCACAGAATTTGTATTTTGGAGAAACATTGTTTTCTAAATAAAGGTTATAATTAAGTTAGTCTGCATAATATCCCATTCTGTTGTGGTGTTACATCGTGTGACTATTACTTTGTTGTTACTGCGTGCAGGTCGCTTGTGACAACAAACGAACATCTCCTACGTGACCTTGACGATGAACGGCGACGCCACGAGGGGGAGGTCAAACAGTTGCACTGGAGTTACGACCAACTGAAGAAGACCGCCGGATTGCTCCCCCTCAAGGCAACCAATGGCAACAAATGAACTTACTGGTGTCACAGGAAATCTTCTCCCAAATAAATCTTCCCCTGACAGAAAGAATTATTCAAAGGTTTTTCTAATGTAAATTCAAGAAATGCTTCATTTGGCTCATGAGAAAATAGTTGGGAATGGTGATTTCTTTCAGTTAACATTATGTATGTATATATATATATATATATATATATATATATATATATATATATATATATAGTATATATATATATATAGTAAATATATATATATATATATACATAAAATGTATACATATACATACATTGACAATTGTGTTGAACAGCCATGTAGTGTGATTATCAAATGTTTCTTGCCACGTTTAGAATAGAACTGCCTCATTGCCAATATGCTTGAATGGGTTAATGGGACATCCAAGGATTAGGGCAACTTGAATGTCACAGCCAAGAGTATTAACCAGGGAAAATTATAAATAGGGTTTCGTTGCGGCATCTACAGAGGCAGTGCTTTCATGCATGTATTTTTTTGGCCATTGAGACCAACATGTCATCTGATTTAATTCTGTTACATGTAACCTATGTCTTCCAATGAGAAACGTGTCACTGGTGATAGTTGACACTGTGTCTGTGTGTTGTGTGATGCACTTGAATGATTACTGTGTCGTAGACAATGATATTTTGACAGATGATGAGGCGTGGAATGTGTAGAACTTGTAATGGTCATGCATGTCTCGTACGAAGGCATTTCTATATGTTCTCCAGACTTTGTAACGTGTCATTTGAGAGAAGTCTTCTATACATTGTCACATTATATTCTACAAGTTGCATACATGGAATACGTAGAAATATAAGTAAAATATGAGTATAGCACAGGTGAGGCAATGTTTGTGAGGGGGTGCAGTACACAGTGTATGTGGTGTGTTTGTGAGGGGGTGCAGTATACAGTGTATGTGGTGTGTGTTTGTAAGGGGGTGCAGTGCACAGTGTATGTGGTGTGTGTTTGTGAGGGGGTGCAGTACACAGTGTATATGGTGTGTGTTTGTGAGGGGGTGCAGTACACAGTGTATGTGGTGTGTGTGTGTGTGTTTGTGAGGGGGTGCAATACACAGTGTATATGGTGTGTGTCTGTGAGGGGGTGCAGTATACAGTGTATGTGGTGTGTGTTTGTGAGGGGGTGCAGTACACAGTGTATGTGGTGTGTGTGTGTGTTTGTGAGGGGGTGCAATACACAGTGTATATGGTGTGTGTCTGTGAGGGGGTGCAGTATACAGTGTATGTGGTGTGTGTTTGTGAGGGGGTGCAGTACACAGTGTATATGGTGTGTGTTTGTGAGGGGGTGCAGTACACAGTGTATGTGGTGTGTGTGTTTGTGAGGGGGTGCAATACACAGTGTATATGGTGTGTGTCTGTGAGGGGGTGCAGTATACAGTGTATGTGGTGTGTGTTTGTGAGGGGGTGCAGTGCACAGTGTATGTGGTGTGTGTTTGTGAGGGGGTGCAGTACACAGTGTATATGGTGTGTGTTTGTGAGGGGGTGCAGTACACAGTGTGTGTGTGTGTGTGTGTGTGTTTGTGAGGGGGTGCAATACACAGTGTATATGGTGTGTGTCTGTGAGGGGGTGCAGTATACAGTGTATGTGGTGTGTGTTTGTGAGGGGGTGCAGTACACAGTGTATGTGGTGTGTGTTTGTGAGGGGGTGCAGTACACAGTGTATGTGGTGTGTGTTTGTGAGGGGGTGCAGTACACAGTGTATGTGGTGTGTGTTTGTGAGGGGGTGCAGTACACAGTGTATATGGTGTGTGTTTGTGAGGGGGTGCAGTATACAGTGTATGTGGTGTGTCTTTGTGATGGGGTGCAGTACACAGTGTATGTGGCGTGTTTGTGAGGGGGTGCAGTATACAGTGTATGTGGTGTGTGTTTGTGAAGGGGTGCAGTGCACAGTGTATGTGGTGTGTGTTTGTGAGGGGGTGCAGTACACAGTGTATATGGTGTGTGTTTGTGAGGGGGTGCAGTATACATTGTATGTGGTGTGTGTTTGTGATGGGGTGCAGTACACAGTGTATGTGGCGTGTTTGTGAGGGGGTGCAGTACACAGTGTATGTGGTGTGTGTTTGTGTGGAATGTTGTTGACCAAGTCTGCAACAGCGAGAAAGGAGTTTGGTGGATGAAAGTTTGCAGACTTTATCATCTGTTTATGTTGTCATATTGTGTTGGTGTGAAGCGTGTTATTTATTTAGTTGTGTTTATTTGGCTGGACCAGATTTGTTGACCCGTTACGGAGTTGCCTGTGTCGAAGAACTGTTCTATGCCACTGGCAGTTTTCTTTTATTTTTTGCAAAAATCCTTTAAATTTCTTTTTTTCATGGCAAGAAAATAATACCATGAAATGCAGAGAATTCCACCTTTTTACTAGATGTCTTTTACTAGATGTGACCAATTTGCCCCATAATGTTGGTCTGTCTGATAGAGGTTCCTTGTTTGCAGTGTCTTGGTTCAACCGTGTGTTACCTGTTAATGTAATGACTAACCTCACGTTGCTGTTGTCACCTAGTTCTTTCCATGTGTTCACTGGTCAGTCTTGTGAACGTGCTAGTAGCGATTGTAATTTTATCCAGTCATGTGTTTAACCCAAGTTTAAGTTTGCCATGTATTTATACTGTGATAGACCAGACTGCTATGATCACATGAGCTGTACGTACAGAAATGTATTAATTGTTGATAGATGACATCTTACACAGATTACAATAAAACTAATTTTATAATTATTTTGTTAACCTAATTGATTTCATGTACAGCCCCTGTACACACGTGCTAAATATTACACTGTGTATATCTGAAAATTCCTGATGTTTTCATCACATTAAAGCAACAACAAGGCAAGATATATCTTTAATCACATTTATGTATCATATACAAGGTACAACACCAGGAGGAAGCACCGGTTTCACTCACACATGCTCCTATCTCATCCACCAAACATGCCTTTAACATCGCTATTTCACATACTACAACCCGAGTAGAGACTACTGGCAGCATTAATAACCCGCCACAGAATCTATGATTATTTCTTGCCAAGTTTTTCATATACATTTACATAATATATATTTACTATATTTAATTTTTAACATGCAGACAATTCTGAATAGCTAGGAATATGATTTGGAGATAGTCATAACTACAACCCGTGGATTACAATGTGTGTCCAAAAGACACTTCTTACAGTGGCAGCTAGTCAACCAGGTGACCTCCAGCACAGGAATATTTTATCCTAATCGCACGCACGCACGCACGCACTCACGCACTTCCAAGAAACAAAACAGTGCACTGCAGCATTCACACACCTCTGGTTACAGAGACAAACCATACATCCGATCCATCAACTGTGAAGACGACACAATAATAAAAACTAACCACTGCTGCACTAGTGCGTTACTAAAACGTAGTTCTACAACAACCAGTCACATTTTTAAATACAATTACATGCATATAACTGTAATTTTTCATCACACCGTTCACAGACTTACTCCAAAGGACACAGGCCGCTGGAACACTAACAATGGAAAATCACTAATAACTCTTACTTGATCAATCAGTCATTGTTACAATCACAAGACAATAAATACAAGCAAGGCAAAGATGTACAATCACAATCTTCAGTGCTAACAGGAAGCAGACATCATAATTGGAGAAAGAAGACTTGTGTGACTGCAACGTCATGTAACCTTTTAAGGCCAGTGAATACTCATAGAAGCCACATTTGGGTACATTTGGGTCACACCAACAAGCTGATGACATCAAATGGTGCCTGCTGCTAAAATTTTATAAAATAAAAATAATTCCACAATCAGATGTTGGTCACTATGGTGATAGTCTAAAGAGTAGACACCCACCATTAGTGTTGTTGTGTACACTCTGTGGTGCACAGTTTGGTGACCTGATGCACTGTGTGGTGCAGTGTAGTGACCTGATGCACTGTGTGGGGCAGTGTAGTGACCTGATGCACCACATGGTGCCCTACGGGGGGCCTTGCACTTCACTCACAGCGACACACGAGTACTTGGCCGCCTTGATGAGCAGTACAACTCCTGCTATGACAGGTCCTAAAACACAACAGGCAGTCACACCAATATGATCTTTACTGCACGAATATTGGTACTTTTCTAGGATCCGTGTCCACCTCAACATCACTGTTATTAACATGCAATATACATAGTAACCAGGCACAATGCATATTTAGCTACGGAATATATAAATTATTAGATTATGTTGTATGTAAAACACATTTAATCACCTTTCTTGATCCTCGAATTTGCATATATATCTTGAGTTGAGTGCCATTTTGTAAATGAAAAGGGCTAGATGGCGCTCACTGCAAGTTATACATGCAAATTCGAGCATCGAAAAAGGTGATTAAATGTGTTTTTATGCACATGTTTAATAATTTACACATTCCATAGTTCAGTATGCATTGTGCATGGTCACTATACATATTGCACAGTGAAATTGATGTAGGCCACATATTCTAGAAAAATATCCTAATATCTTCATTTCGTTTTATGTCCTCATCTGAAAATGAAATGGCCCAATCTGTGACCTACAAGCATTTTATCTCCCCTAGAAGAAAAGTCAAATAACAAAAGTTATATAAAGAATAGACAGTTACCTTAAAATAGCAAGTCTTTATGAAATGTCTTGCAACAATGTACAGCTTATCCTCTTCGTACCCTAGTTGGTGCATATAATGCCATCCTGGCAAAATAGTTGCCCTAAGTTTGTGGAATAAATCTTCATGAAATGTCTTGCAATAATCAGTGTCAACATCAGTGGTTTCTAAATCAAATAAGACATCATCATGTGATGTATGTCATGTGATCTGACCAACATACCTATGCTAATGAGGATCCACAAGCCACCAGTGGCAAGGAATACACCGATCTGGAAATGAAATGTTAGTTCACATCAATATAAATTATACCCTTTCATAAAACATGGTGGCTTTTGTTCCAACAATTACTATTTTTATGTAATTTTTACAGTAATAACGTTACATTTTAGGAGCCATTATAAATGCAGTAGTCTTGAGTGGGTGTTGGGATGTCCAGACATAATATGTAAAGAACATATCAAGGGGGTGACTGGGTGGGTGATTACCCTAGATTACGTAACCCTTATTATCTATTAAACATATAGAGAATTGTGTTCAGAACTGGAGTCAAATGACCAAACTTGACACATGTATTCACTATATATGCAAATTTAATGGTGTTTGCATACAATTTAATAATTTGCTTGTACAGTTTTGTAGTTTGTGCACACAGGTTAGCCACACCAAACTGTTTGAAAAATACACTGAACTACATTACACAAAATACGCACACAAACGACATACGTGGGCTGTGACGATGAGATGTGACGATGAGATGCCACATTTTTTAGATGTGCGGAAAACTCACCATAGCGCCCACACTGAGGAAAATCAGGAGCAGACCCCAAACCATGAACTTTATGGCCTGACCTCGGCCGAAGTGTCGGCCCACACTCGACCTGCAACAGTGACAAGGACTTTGTGTGCAGTGTGACCGTACTGGGGTAGTCGTGAGGACACAGTGACACAAGTGATAATGCCATAACAACATAAATGGTTTTGTTATCAGAATTCAGTGAAAATGTCTGCTACAGAAATTTACACTGCAACAAATGAAATGTAAAACAAAGTAGAACTCACTTCAGTGTTTTTTAATGTAAATAAATGTACAAAGCCATTATTTTAAAAATAATATTCCTCAAATTGTATTATTGAATGGTATTACTGGACTTTGAAAGTAAGCATAGAGCAATCTATATTTTGTAGAATGTATGTGTAGTAAATGCTGTAAATAAAAAAAATTCATACAAACATACCACCCTATTAATATATTCACTGCTAGTCAAACATGACTAAACCATCTGGTAATAAAGCATAGGTTGATGTGTTAAGCAGTTATTCCTATAATTAAGCAGTTATAACAATCATTATTCCAAAATAATTTTCTGCTACGAAGCTACCTGACAGAATTTTAAAGTGTGTGATCCACACAACAGGGTAGTTTACTTACGTCTTCTGACAGTGTGGACATGTGGCTGATCCAGACAACAGGGTAGTATACTTACGTCTTCTGACAGTGTGGACATATGGCTAATCCAGACAACAGGGTAGTATACTTACGTCTTCTGACAGTGTGGACATATGGCTAATCCAGACAACAGGGTAGTCTACTTACGTCTTCGGACAGTGTGGACATATGGCTAATCCAGACAACAGGGTAGTCTACTTACGTCTTCGGACAGTGTGGACATATGGCTAATCCAGACAACAGGGTAGTCTACTTACGTCTTCTTTCGGACAGTGTGGACATATGGCTAATCCAGACAACAGGGTAGTCTACTTGTCTTCGGACAGTGTGGACATATGGCTAATCCAGACAACAGGGTAGTCTACTTATGTCTTCGGACAGTGTGGACATATGGCTAATCCAGACAACAGGGTAGTCTACTTACGTCTTCGGACAGTGTGGACATATGGCTAATCCAGACAACAGGGTAGTCTACTTACGTCTTCGGACAGTGTGGACATATGGCTAATCCAGACAACAGGGTAGTCTACTTACGTCTTCTGACAGTGTGGACATATGGCTAATCCAGACAACAGGGTAGTCTACTTACGTCTTCGGACAGTGTGGACATATGGCTAATCCAGACAACAGGGTAGTCTACTTACGTCTTCTGACAGTGTGGACATATGGCTAATCCAGACAACAGGGTAGTCTACTTACGTCTTCAGACAGTGTGGACATATGGCTAATCCAGACAACAGGGTAGTCTACTTACGTCTTCAGACAGTGTGGACATATGGCTAATCCAGACAACAGGGTAGTCTACTTACGTCTTCGGACAGTGTGGACACATGGCTAATCCAGACAACAGGGTAGTCTACTTACGTCTTCTGACAGTGTGGACACATGGCTAATCCAGACAACAGGATAGTCTACTTATGTCTTCTGACAGTGTGGACATATGGCTAATCCAGACAACAGGGTAGTCTACTTACGTCTTCTGACAGTGTGGACATATGGCTAATCCAGACAACAGGGTAGTCTACTTACGTCTTCGGACAGTGTGGACATATGGCTAATCCAGACAACAGGGTAGTCTACTTACGTCTTCTGACAGTGTGGACACATGGCTAATCCAGACAACAGGGTAGTCTACTTACGTCTTCGAACAGTGTGGACATATGGCTAATCCAGACAACAGGGTAGTCTATTTACGTCTTCTGACAGTGTGGACACATGGCTAATCCAGACAACAGGATAGTCTACTTATGTCTTCTGACAGTGTGGACATGTAGCTAATCCAGACAACAGGGTAGTCTACTTACGTCTTCTGACAGTGTGGACATATGGCTAATGCTCTTGTCTGAAGGTTGAACTGAAAACAAATGTATGCATCGATGAGAGAAAAGTTTGAGAGCACTTAAATCTGCACAAAATGTGTGAAAAGCCATAAATTTGTAATAATATTATACCGAGGTTATTCCGTATCAGAGTTTGCTAATTTTATCAGTCGTTTATTGACATCACAAGGTCTTTTTATAAAAAAAATTATTAGTCGGGGTTCACCAAAACGTTTTTTAGAAGTTACATAAAGTTTTAGAACAGGAGCAGTGGCATAGAGAGAAGCATAATATGTGGCACGCACGCACGCACATGCATTCGTACACACAGAACGGAGCATGTTTTTTAGAAGTTACATAGTTTTAGAACAGGAACAGTGGCATAGAGAGAAGCATAATATGTGGCACGCACGCACGCACATGCATTCGTACACACAGAACGGAGCATGTTTCATGCATTTTTTATGCTCAGGGACATAGATCAATTCATATGGATGCTAATAAACTGGTGTAGCAAACATCGACGACCCAATTATCTGTCAGGTGTATTGACGTGACATGACAAGACTTACAAAGAATGTGTTTCGGCAATGGGCACATTCGACCCTGCTCATTCCAGGCGGATGCAGGTTGATTGGAGGAACAGATCCCAGGCTGATGATTCGCTTGCTAAAAGTAACCAAACATGTAATGCTGACCATCTGAATGGCGATTAATATAACACCAAAGACCTGGCGCAACGCAAGCACCAAAAATTCACTTTTCCACAATGTGAATATTTTTGAAAAGATGCCTGTCATTTTTACCAAGTTTGAGACACATCTGAATTCTTCAACGTATATTACATTGAAATACAGGTATATCAAGTTTTGTGGAAATAACGTTGTAAAAAAGAATTGTTTATAATAAATGAAATTTCACTAAGACCTTAATTATATTTGAAAACTTTAAAAAAGCCTGTCAGTAAAGATATAACAAATATTTCACATACATAATATACTTACAACCCCAAGCAATATCAAGCCACAAATAAATAAATTTGCAAAATGATTAATAATGTAAAAACTACGCACTACAATTTATTTACTAATGTGTCACGTGAATGAGACTACTCTCTTGGTAAACAAACAATTGGAACATTTCTCACAAATATATGAATTACATATTCCATTTTAATACTAATAATAAAACAGAAATGTCCCTATGCATGAGACTACTACCCAGGTATCTACAAATGTTTGCATCTTTCTCCACATGTTGCTCTCTATAAAAATATACATTGAGTTGTTTCTCACGCACCAGTTTTGCCGCGGGCATGATATTCGTTGGGATGACGACTTGCAAATAAGCAGGCAATTGCACGGACACCGAACATACTTTTTTCCCGGGGGAGCTGTTTTGATTGGCTGCAGACAGAGCAGGAAAAACATTGTAAAAGATTTCCTGAACATATTTACACATTAAGGATTAATTCACTATGTTTACAAGCAGTGCTACACAAAAAATGACCAAACAAAACCTTATGACAAGCCAAGATTACTGCAGTGTAACTCAATTTAACATGGCTAGTGTGAAGATGACAAAACTGTAACTCAGCGGCACTGCTTCTCGTGCACAACAGAATTTATAACAGTCAAACAAGACTGTTTCAGAGCAGCAATCCTAAATAAAATATGGAGTCATGCCTTTAAAAATGTATAAATATCATTATTGGCAAAAGGTGTTTACATATGGTACAGTTTTTATCTTGTTGATGCTTTGCTCAATCATTTTATCACCTGCTACGTCTAGAAAGAGATGAAGAGCACTCCATACCGTCGCCTCATTGCAGACGCTGCACTTGACGACGTGTTGGTTTGTCTTGCCTTCGATGTTGATGAGTGACTGGCACACCTTGCAGTTGATGGTGGGGATGTTGCCGGGGCTGGTGGCGCTGTATGGAGGGGGGAGTTCATCTGGCCCGATCGGTGGCACCGTCACCTCCTTGTGAGCTAAGACAGTCAGAAAACAACTCATAAAACATCAACAGCATTTCATTAAAAACATTCATCAGGTTGGTAGATAATAATAATGAAGAAACAATTTTCTTTTAATGACAACTATTGAGATTTACCTACTCAACACTTCAGCTACCGGTACTGGATACAGACTCCTGCTTGCAGTGCCAACTGGTGATCAGTAGAGGAACTTGTCATTCCACAATTCAGTTCCTGATAAAGGCTAATGATGGTAGCCGAAACGTTGAGGGAAGTAAGTCCCAATAGTTTGTTATTAAAAGAAAATTGTTTCTTCACCAATAGCAATATTTGTACAAAACATATCTGCATTTGAATATGGTGGTTGAACATCATGGTAATGTACAGTCCTTTATGATTTTGAGTTGTATGTGAAACACTATACCACACAGCAATCAACTTGCATTAAAATTTAAAACTGTGATAGATAGATAGTATGCTTAAATTAATGTTATGTTAAACATTTACCATAAGATCCCCTCTTTGAAAGATGTTATGGCCTAGTAAGCTCAAAGCAAGGATTGCCTTCACTGGCTTCACTGTCTTGACACTGACAGGTGCTGTTTGGGCAACTTTTAGGGGAAGCTGAATTTGTAGGTGTTTATTGCCTCGTTGGCGTTGAGACAGATACTTCTGAATCTCAACAAGTGACTGGTACCGGGAATGGAGAGAGATTCGTTTGTGATCTTTTTATTTTTTTGTCCCTGGGCTATGCCTGTGTCTCTATATAGACTACGTCAGTAAGTGGTCTATGAATATGTTGTTAACAAACTTAAGTTTAGCCCGTAAAATTTAGGGATGTAAAAGTATCTCCATTTGAATGATCAGTAATAATGTTACACCGTCATTATGCGACATTCGGCTATGTAGCGGATATCCTATGTAGCTAGTAAACCGAATGTCAGTTCAGCAACCAATGTCCAAAAAATAAACACTGATCTTGTTCTAAGCATATGACTTTGTTTATGCCTGACTGTTTAACTGAAGCCGCTATTTTTAACGCGGTTATTTCCTTAGCTTAAGGTTATATCTCGTATTAAACAAAGACTTCGGACATAAAGTTGACATCTAAGACAACGTTTCGTCTTACCTGCCGGTGGGTAGTCACAATATTCCGGGGGTGGGGCCGATGGGCCCGCTTGGTTTTGTAACAACGGTTCTGTCTCACCGTTACCTGCCATTTTACAGCATTCAGCTGTCATGTGACACGCTGGGGGGGGGTCGACCATCATGTGACTTACGCCCGATCTCCGAAGACGGCAGCGCGACAGATAAAATATGATACGTTTACAGCATGCCTGCTGTACATTATCACCTGCAAACTACTTTGTAACAAATCTACATACAACGTGGGTGATTTCGCATTTTAAGTTGAACTTAGTAAATTTATACCCAAAGTATATAATTATATGACGTGATTAACAATCAACATGAGATGACGTGAGATTAAACTTTGGACGGTTTAATTGCTATTCTGGCATATGAGTCAACAACGCATGCAGTTATCTACTGATTATGAACAACAACAGTGTCACTATTTGAAAGTGCGAATGGGGGTCACTGACAGTGACCCCCAATCGCACTTTCAAATGTTTTTTCTATTATGAGGGGAGGCCACTACTACATTGCCACTTGGGAAGGTGGGGCATGTCCGCACGTTCCATAACTAGTGAACTAGCTGTTTATGCCAGAAGTGTAACATTTCGCCTTGCCAATCTGTACATTTAGTAATTTACAACTACCTATTACCAAACTTCAACACCACTAAGAAAGACAGATGTTATCAACATCAGGGTTGTTTGATTTAAATCATTTGATTTAAATCTTTGATTGAAATCATTGATTTAAATCATGATTTAAATCGCTCCAAAAAAATAATTGATTTATGATTTTTTTTTTATCGCTGATTTATATGAATTTAACACAAATAATTGTTTACAAGCATCGAGATCAACAAAGTTTTGTATGTTTTTAATACAAAACACAAAGTGTGCACACTTGTGTAGCTGTATTGTCACCACATAGCCTGATAGTCAAATATTTTATGACATTGTGTATGTTTGAGCTATTCCCTTTCTGAATGCAGTCAAGCCACACAAACTTGTCTTCCAGAGGAAGTATCTTTTCAACACAGAAGCCCTGAGTTAAAGTCCACTTATAGCTTGTGCTAGTTGTTACCAATTCAGTATGTTGACTCACTTGTTTAATACTGTACCAGTTTGTATTCTGGTTAGAGACCCTTAGAGTACACAGAGCCATGGACAGGTTCTAATCCACCCTATAGGCAAACAATAATTACCACTGCTACAGCCACAGACACACAGCACAGCTTTCCTTTCCAAGACAGATTATGCAACTACAGGGGGTGAGGCCTTGTGGACATCGTCTAATGTCTTTATATAAGCAAAAATCATGTACCCTCTGTTAAGACAAGAACCCAAATTGATTTGAATATGTTTGAAAGAGTTTACAAATTTAAACATCTATATAAATATCTATATACCAGATTTTTTAAAAATCAAATAAATAAAAAAAATCAAATAAATCCGATTTAAATTTTAAAAATCCGATTTTTTTTATTTAAAAAAAATCATTATTTTTTTCAACCCTGATCAATATGTATTGATAACTACAGCTACCTACCTACCTATCCTCTTCGGGCCCAGTGGCCCATAAGGCCGAAGTGAATCTCCTCCATCTTGTTCTGTCAGCTGCTACACGTCTGGCTTCGTTCCAGCTATTCCACCCCAGTATACGTCTTTCATTTTCAATAGTTGATCGCCACGTTGTCTTTGGTCGCCCAACCTTTCTTTTACCTTCAGGCGTCCAGGTCAGTGCAGTCTCACAATTGCTGTTCTTCTCCATTCGTAGGATATGTCCTACCCACTTCCATCTTCTTATCTTGACCTCAGTGCTGATTGTCTTCAATTTTGTTTTTGCCAGAATATCTCGATTTGATACAACGTATGGCCATCGAATTTGTAGGATTTGTCTTAAACACTTGAAAAAAAATTTATCTAACTTTCTGTTGTCTCCTTCGTTAATTTTCCATGTTTCACTTCCATACAACAACACTGGTTTAACAAGTGTGTTAAAAAGCCTCAATTTCGATCTCAATGTGTATATATTTGAACTCTATATCTGCTTTAGTTTCATGAAGGATACCCTCGCTTTACAAATTCTGTTAACAATGTCATCGCCGCCTCCTCCTTGCTTACTAACGTTCGCACCAAGGTAGTTATACTTGTCCACTTCCTTTAGCTCTTGATCATCGATTAGTATTCTGTTTTCGCACTTGCTGTTTATCCTCAATATTTGAGTTTTCTTTTTATTTATTCTTAGTCCTGTCCTTGCTGCAAATTGATTCAGTTGTCTTGTCTTTGTTTGCATGTGTGTGTAGCATGATGACATGAGTGCTATGTCGTCGGCAAAGTCCAGGTCCTCTAGTTTTGACGTGAAGTTCCATCTTATTCCTGTTTTGTTTCCCGCTGTTGTGTTTCTCATTATCCAGTCCACTACTATCAAGAAGATAAATCCAGACATTACATCTCCTTGTTTAACTCCAGTTTTGACCTTGAACCACTCAGATTCCTCACCTTCGTCTAACACTGCACATTCACTATCTTCGTATAACATCTGTACCATGTGGATTATCTTGCATGGAATTCCATAGCTCTCCATAATTTTCCATAGGCTCTCTCGGTGCACTGAGTCAAATGCTTTTTCAAAATCCACAAACGTGATGTATAGAGTTGCCTGCCATTCCACTACCTGTTCTATAATATTTCGTAAAATAAATATCTGTTCTACTGTGCCTCTCCCACTTCTGAAACCTGCTTGTTCGTCTCTCAACTTGCTGTTAACTCCATCTCTTATTCTGTCAATGAGTACTCTTCCGAATACTTTACTAGGAACAGATGTCAAAGTAATTCCTCTCCAATTCCCGCACTCTGTCAGGTCACCTCTCTTCGGTATTTTAACGATCAGTCCCTGCTTCCACGTTTTTGGCACTTTCTCTTGTTCCCAAAATGTTCTGAATAATTTGACAAGCCATTTCTCTGTTGTATTCATGTCTGCTTTTAATAATTCTGCTGTAATTTCGTCCTTGCCCCCTGCTTTCCCGTTTTTCATCTTCCTTAGCGCTGTTCTAATTTCTGCCTTTGTTATTGGGTCAGTGCTGATTTCGTTTATGATCGGATCTATCTCCACATCTGTTACAGGGTCATCAGGTATAGGTCTATTAAGGATTTCCTCAAAGTGTTCTTTCCATCGCTTCCTTCTGGCCAATCCTTCCGTTATTAAGTTTCCACCTTTGTCTTTCACTGCATTTGTTGTCTTACGTTTGTCATTACTGAGGGTTTTTGTAATATCATACACTTCTTTCATTCTTCCATTATGTGCTGCTTCCTCTGCTTCCATGGCAAGGTGGTCAACCCACTTCCTCTTGTCTTGTCTCATGCTCTTCTTCACTTCTTTGTCTTTACACCTATATTTATCCATGTAATTCTGCTTAATCCTGTCTGACTTTGTCTGCTCGATGTTGTTCTTCAGTCGTTTTCTCTCTTCTACTAACTCCCACGACTCCTTGCTGATCCATGGTTTTTGCCCTTTCTTTTTGTACCCCAGTACTTCTTGAGCTGTTTCTTTGTATGCATCCTCAAAGTCTTGCCATTGCCAACTTCTTCGTCGCCTGTTTCTTCGTAGTCTTGTAATATATCATATTTGTTGCTTAACTTCAGTGAGAATTGGGCTTTAATAGCTGGGTGCTGTAACTTAATTATATCAAATTTCTTTCTGATCGCCTTGTTCTTTTGTTTTCTCTTTAGTTTCAGCTTGATTTTTGATCGCACTAATTGGTGGTCACTCGCAATGTCGGCTCCTCTCATGGCCCTAGTGTCCATTACTGATGTCCGGTGTTGCCTACTCACTAACACATGGTCTATTTGATTTTTTGTCTTTCCTCCTGGAGATGTCCATGTCTGTTTATGTATAAGTTTATGTGGGAAAATGGTACCTGTTACCATGAGGTTATTGAGTCCGCAGAAGTCAACAAGTCTTTCTCCATTGTCATTTCTTTCACCTACTCCATGGCTTCCTATTATGTTTTCATATCCGTCGTTGTCTTCTCCAACTTTGGCATTTAAATCCCCCATTACTAACTAACTAACTACAGCTAGTGTGCAGAAATGTCCCAACCTAGAGTACTAGAGCACAACTGCACAGGTATGTATACCTCACGTATGTATACCTCACGTATGTATACCTCACGTATGTATACCTCACGTATGTATACCTCACGTATGTATACCTCACATATGTATACCTCACGTATGTATACCTCACGTATGTATACATCACGTATGTCAGTCCTTTACTACAGAGCATAATTTACGATCTACAACTTCAGGCTGCAGAATATCATACGTCTTGTTATGTATATCCATAACATTTAAGTCAAATGGAGAGGACATTACAGAAGTGAAAAGTGTAAAATACCTGGGTCATATTATGTGCAGTGACTCTAAGGATGACAAAGATATAATGTGTCAGTGTCGCCAATTGTACGCCCGTGGTAATGTACTACTTAGGAAATTCTATATGTGCACAAATGATGTCAAGATCAAGCTGTTTAGTACATTTTGCTCATCTATGTATACAGCTCAACTGTGGTGGAATCATACTGTATATAGCATCCACAGATTACGTGTTTGTTGCAATAATGTGTTTAGAAGATTACTCAGACTACCCAAATACTGCAACGCTTCAGCTATGTTTGCGGAGAGACTAATTCCTGACTGTAAAGCAGTCATACAAAACCTTGTATATAGATTTATGTCACGTTTAGATAAATCTAGAAACACACTGATAATTGCGGTACTTGGTACTGACATCAGATGGAAATCAAGGATAAGGAGACAATGATTAAAGTCACTTTGTATACATAATGACCTTGTGTAATCATACAGTATGTACGTTTTATGTTTCACCTGTTTCTTTTTTACATTATTTGGTTAGCTGACTATATGGACCTATATATGTATCATTATATGTGTATTTGTGTATGAATAAAAATTTAATTGAATTGAATTGAATTATGTATTACTTGGGTGGTCAAATGCGCCCTTATAATTAAGTAATACAAAATGTAATCAGCTGTAGTTTATATAATATTGCCTAAATTTGGCAATATATCTGGTGTAGCTGATGCATAATATTGGTATGTCTCAACAGATACAGAAGTAAGCCAATATTACAAATATTATACATCAAGATAAATGAACAATAAACCCACATTAACCATCATGTTATAAGATTACTGTCTTCAGCACATCCCACCTCAAAATCCTACCTACCACATATTTTTTAGGCCAACTTCCCACTTATTTTTAGGACCAACCTGCCACTTCCTGCCACATCGCCTCCATAAGGAAACGTGGGTTAGCTGATGAACATCCACACATGCGTAAGGTGTATGCCATATATCACATAATGACTCATGCATCTGCAAACCAAATATATATATATATATATATAAAATTATTAATAACATATATCATGCCGTCACATTATGTAAATGAACTTACAGCACTAGCTAGGACATATCTGCACATGACTGGGGCATATCCACACACACATGCCTGTGCGGATATGCCCAAATGATCAGCGGGAGAAGATTACCAATTTTCCTGCACACACGGTCTTTGGCGGTAAAAGTTTATTTGTGCAACGACAACAACAATAACACACATTCCAAGAATGTAGAAGCCTCAGATATTGTACATAGATTACTGGAGGTATGAGCCTCAGATATTGTACATAGATTACTGGAGGTATGAGCCTCAGATATTGTACATAGATTACTGGAGGTATGAGCCTCAGATATTGTACATAGATTACTGGAGGTATGAGCCTCAGATATTGTACATAGATTACTGGAGGTATGAGCTACATATCAGTATATATATATATAATTACACAACATTCTGCACAGACAACATTTTAGTTCATAATTGAAGAGTCGTATTCCAAAATGCGAAGCGAAAGAAAAATAGCACTACTTAGTGTTTTATGCATGTAAATACTCTCTATTATATGCCTGGTGAAAACAAATCCATTTGTCAAAATAAGGTAATTATGATTTAGTTTAAATGAATAATTTTTTTCAAAGCAGGCTAAGTCCATGTACTAAGCCCGTTTAGAAAAAACATCATTCAACTTAGATCATTTTGAAGTACTGAATATATGTTTTATACAGCACAGACTAACAAGACTTCAATTAATTTAACAGATTCTCCAGGAAATGCTTCCAGAGACGGATCTGTTGTGGGATTGCTTGGGTTTGTGGTTTTTCTTCCAGTTATCTGGATTATGTTTTCACTTTCTCTGTCTTTCATTTTCAACAACAAGCGAATGGTAATTAATCTTCTGTCAAGGCAGCACCAAAGGCAGTACCTTGTTTATTCGTGGTTTCGGTCACATTCCCTGGTGCCTCTGCACACACAGCACTGCGCATACCGAGGACTGGGTGCGTTTTACAGAACTGTATCGTGTGGACTAGGCTTGTCTTGGAAAAATCTGCCAACTTGGCAGGCTCTACACGTGGACTGAGCCCAGATTGGAAAACTTATCAAGTTAACATGGAAGAGACAGAGCTGAGCAACAGGAATCAATCATTATCTATTTTTTGTAAGAATGGACTGCGTGCGTTTTGGAATCCGGCTCTTCAATTATTTTACCGACGCAAACGAGTTAGATGCTACTGTAGACCAGTTTTGAAACCAAATACTACATGGTTTGGTCAATAAGGGGTGTGGACATGCCTCAGGGTGCCGACATGCCCCACCTTCCCCTACACAATCCTCCCACCCCAACAAATGTTATATATACGTCTGTCAAAAAAGATACCCATCCCTTTTCCAGTTGAACAGATTGAAAAAATAAACTTTTCTATGGATGGGAGTCATATTCTACCATTACCATTGTGAAGTATCTATCCAGTGGCATATCTTGCAAAAAGGGGGGTCAAGCCTATGAGCACCCATGTTACCATGTAGTGGCGCAACAGAAAAACATGGGGAAAACTATTAAGCCAAAGGGGAGCCCTGGTCCAATGGCCCCCTCTAAATACATCCCTCTATATATTAAAACTTAAATTAGACTTTTCTTCAGTAGTAAATTCAGCAAATATTTTCTTGAGTTACAAATATTAATTTTCATTGCACACAGTTCCAGGTATGATGCTGTCTGTGTCCCCCAACAAAAACCTTGGCTCCTGCCCAATACGGTCAAGTACATGAGAGCAGCAGCTTCCTGAAGTGGCATAGCACTGAACAATAAAACATAAAGTATGATCAGCCAGACCTACTTAGGAGTGTTTCTGGACTCAAGCACAGCGGAATGTCATGACTGAAGTAAGTGATTCATGAGTTGTAGTCATCACCAATCACTACATATTGCCTAATACCAATGGCATGTTTGCATTATATGGCATTCATCAGCATCCTTCTGTGTTACAAGATAATGGTTTGCGCCACTGCATTGCCCCTCCAGTGCAAACCTGGGCAACATGAGGAGATCCTGGGTTGCTTAGTTGTCAGGATTCCGTATCTGCCTCACTGGTAGAGTTCCAAGGAATGCAGAGCAGTACATCTGGCATCATCTCAGCTGCAGGAGCTGCCGAATGGATGGCTATGTTGACATAAAACTGCCTTCATGGATCAACTATGGAATTTCTGTTACGGTTTACCCCCTCAGATCACTTGCCTACCAAGGCTAACATGGCTCTATACACCAAAGACCTGATGGACTTCTCCCTTCTCCAGTCATCCAACAACTTCTGTGAGAACCTCAGCAACGATTCCCCACAAATTGCCCATTGCAGTATGTTTCATATATAAACAAACCCTCCTATACACGTTGACACCACCTACATATTTCAAAACACAATCATATGCACATATCACAAGTTTATTGGTCTAAACAGCTTGTTGGAATCAGTCATCTATCACATCAGTTAATTCTACATGGCTACAGACCTGCTTAGACACTGGCCCAGAATAGTTCGGTTGACACTACATAACATACTATATGACAACGATTGCAGCTTCAGATCTTAATTCACCTAATCAAGGATACCTTGAAGTTGACAAAACATAATAACATCATCTACGTATAATTGCATAACGCCACACTTGTTTGATTCGCTAATCTCATTCGCAAAGATGTTTTGTGAATAATTCCTAGTCACTGCCATGTCGTTAAACACTGAAAATTCCTACAGAATTGAGACACTGACAATTTCCACAACATCAAGACTGATAATTCTAATGGCACTGATACTTGGTAGGACAGTCTGATGAGTATATCACTGTATGTGGACACAAACATCCAAATACATCACACACAAAGCACAAGACACAATATAAATAGTTAGTTAATGACAGCATATGTTTAGAAGGTACTTATTACTATATTACTAACAAACTACATACCTGACATTGTTAACTGCTCTAACTTAAAGTACCCTGGAATACTTTAGAGCCACACCTACTAGATAGACGATGACGCTGAAACATATGGAATCGTTTGTAAAACTTGCATTAGTTGCGTGCACTTATCTTCGGATATAGCATGAAAAGATACAGTAATGGTAAGATACACTAACTGTCTACAAAATTACAATCTAATTACACGAGGCAGTGACTAACTATTAATTGTTTACATTTATATATTATAACTCTGCTTAACCCAGCAGCAGCAGCCTACGTTCACTGAGATCTGACCAGATCCACTGTATCGTCCACCAGGAGAACCAAAGAGAATGTGTCAACTTCAGACCTTCCAAGATGGCCTGAGCAAATAATGGGATATATCCCTCCATATGGGATCTCAAGGCAGGAGATTTTTTTGCGTAGGTTTAATGATTTTTTATTGGCTTCGTGGCGCCACCTAACCAATGACTTTCACCTAAATTATGCAAGAGTTCTGATCTGTTTCCACATCCGGTCACCCGTGATAAAAAAAAATTGTGAAATCAAATATGACAAAAGCAGGAGCTTTTTATTTGAAATTGGGAGAACGGGAGGATGTTTGAAAAATGACAATAAGTGGGAGATCTCCTGCCATATTGTGATACTTGGAAGGTCCATCAACACCTCGTCTTGTGCACGACTGTCATCAACACCTCGTCTTGTACACGACTGTCATCAACACCTCGTCTCATACAGGCCGCTCTTGCCGATGTAGCGAACCCACTTGATGACATCGTGGTCACTGTAGTTCAACTTGGGCTCAAACACCTTCAGGTAGCGCACCTTGAAGCCAGATGGGGCAAAAGGTACCTGCAGCAGACAACATCACAGTCGATTCTCATTCGCGTACACATTACCAAACGATTAGCCAGCCTTTCCGCATTATACACAACATAACTAACATGTCTAACATTGGATAATTAGGGACATTAGCAACTATGGTTAATTTATACAGGAACATAGTTTTATTTACCACAATCTTTTCCCACAAAAACAACCCACGTTTTATTAGATACCTATAAGTGGGCCAAACAGTAACAGAAGCTCTATGTTTGGAACTTGAACCCAGCACAAACAACAGTTTAATGCACACATAAGCTTGATAAGCTGTCATTAACACATGTGAACAGGATGACATGTGCAAATGCTGCACAGAGGCTGACTAATAAAGCATGGCTGACCTCAAAGTTCATAGAGATGGGAGGCCTTGTCCACTTCTTCTTGTCGCTGGTGCTCAGCAGCTCAATCTCAGCACTCAGTTGGCATTCCTTCATTCCGCCCATCCTCTTGATCCTGCGACGTCACATGACAGTCAAGTTACTAGGGACACATTTATTTCCTCTCCAGATTGTTACAAGTTGTAGGCATCCCACTTAAAATGTTCTGTGTATGCGTCTACATGTGTCACATGCATGTGTCTGCACACATGCAATCATGTATTTTCGCTAAATGAGGACAGAAGTTGAGATAAAACTTTCTTTTTGAAATTTTTAGAGATCTGAAACGTTAAACGTGTTGCATCAGTAACATACAATGACTGAATGCAGTCCACCTATATAAGACAGCCACCTAGAATCATAATGCATAAAGGTGTCGCTTGGGTCTAAACACATTTTCTTTTCTTATTTCATTATCACTGAACCTACAGAGCTGAAACTTTCAGAGATTGCAAGTCCAGGTAACAGTAATGCTGTGAATTTTTTTCAGACAGTTTCGTACAGATTTTTCCACGGTATGCAGCCATCTTGGATTGAATGTTGTGTAGTTACTCCACGTAACCCCAATGAAAACAGTCAATTGACTTTCCCAGTTTTAAAAAAACTTTTGTTTTCATGATTTTTTTTACATCTGAATGTATTTTTTCATCATGAAATTTTACATTGATGGTTCATTATATAAAATATAGGTAATGTTTTCTAAAAAGTTACTACATAGTTTTCAAGAGCATACTATCAAGAAACACTGTAGAACGTTTCAAGCAATTCTGTCAAACAATAGCTGAGATAAGTGACACGGGAGGCAATAGGTGTGAGGGAAAACATGTTTTTGAGAAAATCGCGTTCAAAGTTTATGTACATTGGCGCATACATTTCAACATCTGAAAAGCAACCTAGATGGTTGAAACTTTGCATACACATTACTGAATATATAATCTATCAAAAGGCAAAGTTCAGAGTCATTGGCATTGTAAAATTTAAAAAATATATGACAAACTAAGCAACTTATCACAATAAATGTACCAAACAGAAAAACGTCTGGAAAATAGCACACAAGCCCATAGTTCATACAGATAAAGTTCACTGGAGCATACACAAAGTTCAATGGAGCACAGCAAAATCCCTAAAATGCCACATGTGCATAGGTGGATTCATCTCGTCCCATCGATACAGTCTGATGACAGAGTTGCATTGATGACCTTGTCGTAACTGGTGCCGAGGGTGCGGTCGACAGCTCGGATGGAGAGTGTACGCTTCCTACACAACGTGCATGGCACCAAACTGCAACGATGCAAGCTTTCACTGCCTCCCAGTGCCGTAACCGCCCACTCGCTTTCGACCAAACGACATAATGTTGTTTTACAAAGCGATATAAATGAACGAAACGCAGGGGATAAAAAAGTCGATCGAATGAAACGTAGCTGGCATTTCAAGCTGACGTCAGAGGATGGAAATTAGTATTACAACCAATTAGAGCACTTGATTTGAGGGAATCCGACATCACGTGATGCTGTCCAGCGAATCGTCATGGGATTCCCCATTTTTTTGTCGCCGAGATAGTTCAAAGGCGGTCATTTATATACAGATACCCGCCGCGCACATTTAAAAACTGTTTGTACCATCATGCAGAGCGAATATGGGGCTTTCCCGTGATATGCGCCATGTTGGAATGGCAGCGTTTTTCGGCATGGAATCGCTCACAGAAAATCACCTAATGTTCCATTAGTCTCAGTTCATGTGACAAAAACAAAGACTTAGCAATGATAGGCATCATACAAAAGACATGTTTTAAGACAGAAACGTGTTTATTTCGACAGTGCAACTTACATGAATAGCAAGTTGAATAATATTTATACACGGAAATGGCAACAACTCAAAATTAATTTTATTGTCAAAAATCCGTCAAATCCAACTCGAGTCTCTCGTTAAGTGATTGAAATAATATTAATCTTTTAATTGTTTTTCAAAGTAAATTTTACCTGTTTACTTTGTAACATTTTGACAGCTTTCAGCAGTCTTCATCAGACTGACTACCGCAGTACCATCTAGTGGTAGTCAGTCTGATAAAAACAGCTGAAAGCTGTCGAAACATTACAAATAAAAAGGTAGGATTAACTGTGAAAAACAAGTAAAAGATTAATATATTGCCTAGAATCATGTTACCAGAATGGCTACTGTACATTTTACATCAAAGATTCCACACTTACTTCCAAACAATGGCATTTTCACTGGCTTTGTATTTGGCTTTTCCCTTCATACAGATGACCTGCACCCCGCTGGTGTTGAGTGGGGTTGGAATGCGAACCTGCAAAAGTAACAGCAATACTGAAAATACACCATAAATAAGAAAGATCTTTTAACCAACTTATTCTAAAGTGCTTGGCATCTGACACTTCTATACACCAACTGATTCCACAGTGTCACGACAAGAGGAACACTCAAATTGGTAACAAGCTTAACTGAAATGTTCAAGATAGAAGCTAAGACAAGCTTAACTTAACATGACCCACTGCAACTATGCAACTATAGTACATATTAGGTATCAACTTTACACATTTGTGTATACAATAAATGCACACTAAATACAGTCCTACCACTTGTTTGTTGATGTCACCAGACAGAAGTGAGTTAAATTTACTAGATGTGAAAAAAAAATGATTAATGATTTGAATAATATATTCTGATAGGAACCAGTATCATGAAAGGAACACCAGTGTAACTGAACTTGTGTTTGTGGCTGCTGCCATCATGGGTGTTGACAATGCAGTGTCATGACAAAGGATAAGTAACTTTTTTCAGGTCACAGAAACCCGAGAGTTGAGACCAGGTGGATGGTCTCCTGTCTTCAAGTTGTAATGACTACAGACAGTTGAGCAGTTGTTTCATAGTACAGTAGGTCGCAACAAGAGAAACGATACAACACAGCATTAAATACTACAACCTACCTCGACCTTCTGGGCCAACAGAGATGGCTTAAAGTTTGACTTGACAACGACCTTGACCTCCATCTTTGCCCTTCCCACTTCACGCACCAATGGGATCACTCGGAATGGTAGACTGATGTCTTTTGTTGTGCGGTATCTGCATACAAAAGTACACAGTTCATTTGGCTATGTTCAGATCAAACACTGGTAAGTTCAATAAAAACCAATAATAATGATCTCTTTTATAAAAAAGTACTGCAACTTTTCTAAAATAATTTAAAACATATATGTTGAAGCTAACAGAGCAAGACAACATTTTCCAACATAAATCAGAGAGATGGTACACATACGGGTAAGTTACACTAAGAACTGGATCAATGTGAATATGCCAATGGTCCCAAGGTGATGTCATTTTTAATGGACAGTGTACTTAACTATTCATAGACTCAACTGATTAAGTGGTCAAATTTGGAGCAAGTGTATTGAATGCCTTATGTTGGTACTGGTGCTATACAAAACATCATCATTATTACCCCATGGCTATTACCTCATGAGCTCGTATTCGCCGTCAGGTGGAATGAAACTGATGCTATGCTCAGCCTCGAACTTGCTCAGTTTCACGCACTGATGCAGCTGGCAGTCGTCTATAGCAATGGATGTCTTGCCCGACCTACCAAACAAACACGTCTGCCTCATCAGTCACCACTGACATTCCAGTATCGCTCAGTTCTCTTTCACCAGGGTAAATACAAAATTAGCTATTGGTGTAGCATATTTCTCAGCTTTAAGTCCACACTGGATGCAATGTATCCGGGTAGACCATATACCATAGCTAGGACATGGTTAATCTTAAAACTGTTGAATATAATTCAGAGATGGGGTAATAACCCCACAAATGTAATCAATTACACGTACTATTTCTGGTAAAATGCATGAGTATGACAACAAGAATGATTACTTATTTTTGATTACAATTACTTTTGCATGTAATCATGATTACATTCAAGAATATAATTGATTATGATTACATTTTCATGTAATCATGATTACAATCATGATTGTAATCATGTAATCATGATTACACTCGTGATTACGTTCAAGAATATAATTGACATAATAAAATAAAAGAAGTTGTTACTTTTCTGATCTAAGATCCACTCAGCTTAACTTGTGATATGGCTTAACCTGTGATCTGGCTTAACCTGTGATATGGCGTGATGAGCTCACTATGAATTCAAAACAAATTGTAGTTCCTACTCTAAATACACTTTGTAATTGGTCTGTTTCCAAAGATCTATGGTTTCAATAACAGTTTAGCCATTGTTTGTACATTGTTTATATACAACTTCCTAGTTGTTACCAGATGTAGGGCTACAACTACAAACAAAGAGCTGGAATAATGCAAACAAATCTGATTTTGTTTCAAGTAATTGACCCCAAGTCTGCCTGTTTGCATTGTTGTTCGGACCGGATCAACAGTAATATATGTACAAGAAAACTGTAACTGTAATCACGATTACGTTTACAAGTACTTTGGCAATGTAATAGAGCACGATTATGTGGCCTTTCCTGACCAACGTAACTGAGAATGATGACTTTTTTTGACGATTACACCTGATTATGATTACTGAGGTCAATTACTCCATCTCTGATATAATAGAAAAATTGCATCACTGCATTCATACAGACCCCAACAGAGGAACTGCAACTCACAACTTAATACTGTCCCTCACCAGTGAGACTCGCAACATTACAGCTGTGAGCTGTCGTATGGTGGAGGTAAGACTTACGTGCGGGCGCTGTCGTCCAATGTACTCTTGCCTTTTGAGTCAATCACAAGCTTGTCATTGATACCAAACTTGCACTCTGGCATTCCACTCAGATAGCTCTTCATGACGATACGACCAGCCACGTGGGCACTCAACACTTGACCTAACAACACAGACCACATGGGTACTCTACACTTGAACTAACCACCCAGACCACACTAACACTCAATACTTGATCTAACAACATAAACACAGACCACACAGACTCACAACACTTGACATAACAACACAGACCACACAGACACTCAACACTTGACCTAACAACACAAACACAGATCACATGGACATTCAACACTTAACCTAACAATACAAACACAGACCATACGGACACTCAACATTTGACCAAACAGCAAAACACACGTGATATAGGCATAAAACATTTGATCGAACAACAAATACATGTCTAATTATCCCTGAAATTAGCTAAGTATACACAAGAACAATGTCAACTTATCAAGACACAATCAATGACAACACCTATCATGGGTAATATCAACAGGTCGACACTATGGTCGAGAGCATATTCATTGAGACAGCATAAGAAACAATTCGAGTTAGGGTTAGGCTTCCAAATGAATACATACTCGATTGTGCTCCTATTAAGGATCCTATGCTGCATTTACCCTGAGGTGACATCAACAGGTTCACACTCTCGAGGACGTCAAGGAAGAGTTCGTTGCGCCTGTACTTGATGCCTTCACGACGCCAGCTGATCTGACCTGTCACCTGCGACGTGATCTGTGATGTCTCCTCCTTTGACTGTCACCAAAAAAAACACTACTTAACACAGCTGTATGACAACCATTTCATACTCCAATATCTTTACCATTTGATGCACACCAAATGGCTAGACACATTACAAAATTAACAGTTTTATTTGGAAGTCCAATAAAGTTTATTCCAGATTGTTACAAGTTGGGGAAATGATGATGAGCTTAAAACAAGAAGGCCAATTGACTGAACAGAACAACACACCTGAGACTTGACACCTTGTTGGATGATGAAGGTCTTCAATATGCCAGTGTCAGTGTTCTGTGGGTAGCCAAAGTCAAGGATTTCTGAAGCACAAACAAATTAAAACAATTAAGTAAATGCATCCTATGGGCATGACTAAAAGATAAAACCATGAAACTATGATTCATTTTTAGTTTGCTCAGAACTCTTAGAAATGCAGATGCTTGACCTGGATTTAAACTGCATCAATAGTCACATAAAAATTTCAGAAACTATTATATCAACAGCATTTGAAGCACTGTTGATGTGTTACTGTAAATGAGCTGTTGCTTCCTTTTGTTAAACAGTTCAGCTACGAGATTAATGAATATCGGTTTTAAACATTGTTGTCACATTCTGCAATACTGTTATACTGGTTGAAAAAATGTGGACCCTGCAGCAATCTCTGTAAGCAATGCAGCAGTCAAACAAGTTGTGTGAGAAAGTGTGGGGTGAACCATCAAGAGGACCCAGAACTGTAACTTGACTCACCATCCAGTAGCTCGTAGATGAGAACGAAGTTGTTCTTTATATTCTCCTCTGAGATCTTGCCGAAGTACGCCTGCATGACATTGATGATCTTGAGCAGGAACTCAAACACCATGGCAGCGTTGACATTCTGCTTGGTGACGGCCGCCAGCCAGATGTTGGCGCGTTTAATGTGGAAGAAACTGGTCCGTGCGATGTTTGTTACGGGAGAGCGTACCTGCTGTCGGGCATGAATCACATTCACGCGGAATGCGTCAACAGCATTCCTCCTGCAAATGTTAGCAACATCACTTGTCAGTTCACGTTTTAAGCTGTGCTTTGTATCTACAAATGTACTTGAACTGGCATATTTTGTTGGGTTGGTTTAGACATATATGTAAAAATTATCTGTGGGGAAAATTATAGATAATATGAATTGTTGATCAATATTCATGAACCATGGCTGGATATGGTGATGTTTCTATTTTATATTTTGCACATCTTTGGTTCACTATATTTTGTGCGGTTTTAGTCAATGTGCATTGTTTCCCAAATATTTAAACTGTTAATTTTTTTGGCAAATATCTTTTGAATGCAAAATGACAAACATCAATTAATTTATTTGTTGTTATCAAAAATACATTTAATTTAGCTGATGTTGCTTAATCACTGCTTTAACATCACATTCAAAACGCATACAAACAAACAGGCAGTGTTCTTCACAAAAACCTGTCAACTTTTAAAAATCTAAAATGTAAATTAAAAACAGTGTGATGGAATCAGCTGCATGAACATGTACAATGTTGTTGGAGAGTACTTCTCACAGAGGATGGCCCATTTTCTACAACTACTAGTTCATTTAATAAACATGTTTACAACTACTTCATCGTATTGGCTTGTCTTGTTCATTATAGCATCACCTAATGGCATTTTCAGTGGAGATTCTGCCCATGGATGGTGGAAAATACTTACACATGCACCAATGAAGTGGCAGTTATGTATTTGCCCAATAGTGTTTTGTTTATGTTTTCACACGATCAAAGCCAAAAACAACAGTAGGGCAGGCCCTTAGCCAGAATAAAATTTTGCCAGTCTTGAACTTTCTAAAAAGTGTAACTTTAAGTGACTGCCATTATTGGTCGAATTGTTTTTTTGTCACTGGCAAGTCAATACAAGTTGAACCAATGTCAAATGATTGCCATTATTTGCCAATTTTGTTTTTTCAATGGCAGACCAAGTTCAGTTTAGCCATTATTGGCCCAACCAAGTCGTTTAACAACCAATGAAGTACACGGTTACAATAAATAGAGATCGGCTGCAGTATCATTATTTTCTAACAATGTCAATGTTTAAAGTATATAGTCTTATAGATTAGCAGTACTTGTTATTCAGCTGAAGACAATATTCAATGAATCCCAACTGCACGTGCTAAGACTAAGTTTAAAAAAAATTATTATGAAAAAATCTCATCTTGCAGAAAGAAAAACCCGTCTTTTATTTTACTTCATCAGACGTTTGTCTGTTTTCAAGATGGGCAGATGGATCCCTGGCTAAGGGCCTGCAATAGAGGTATCAGCAGATTCAGTACCCCCACACTACCATAGAAAACAATGTATATTTATTATTGATAAATCGCACCCCATCAAATAAGTGAATGTGAGCACATTTGAGCTATCCAGTTTACATAGTAGTATAACGTACCCAATGTCATCCCTGTACACACGTGATATGAGCACCTCGCCCTTGTGGTTGTAGATGAACAGGCCACCAATCATCTTGATGTTTGTAGCATCACAGTGCCTCTGAAATAAACATATATCAAAGTTTGACACTGGTTTTACATATGTGCCCTTGCGACTTTGTTACCCGACTGTTTAGGTCTTTATCTCTCACAAATGCATCACATCATCACAGTACTTTCTGTGAAACTGAAAGCCCACCATTATCATGCAAATTTGAATCCATATTATATATTTCAGAGGTGATTAGACATTAGTCATACAATGATGTATCATGAACTGTTATCATAATATTTAGGGCTGAAGTAGAGAGATGTCAATAAAATCCATCAAATACTTCATAAATTTTACGAACTAAAGCAAATGTTCACCTATTAACGATAGCATACACAAATACTTTTCTAGAATCTGGGCCCACGTAATTTTCACCATTATAGTGATGCAATATGTACAGTAACCACATACAATGGTCAAATGCATAATATGTTGAATGTATAACATTTTTAATGTAAAACGCATCTCATTAACTTTTCCGATGCTCGAATGTGTCATCTGCACATTCATGCGTCAGAAAAGGTGACCAAATACTTTTTTTACACTAAAAACGCTTAATAATTTACAAATTTAACAGATTACCATTCCATTCGTATGACCATTGTGGCATTGGCATTGCCACTATACTGTATACATGATTGCTGACTACATCGGAATGGTTAATGCATCTTTATAACGGCGAAAATGTTAAATGACATGGGCCCGGATTCTAGAAAAGTGCCCTCATACGGATTCGCGTTCAGTGAGAACACTTTTTTTACAATAATTATGAATGCATCCATGTCCAAGCCAACTTCTGTCATTTTAAATTTTGTCAAGTAAAGCCAAGTCTAGCCTAGCCTAGGCCAGAGCCAGGGACCAAGTTTGGCTTCAACGTTGTTACGTTAGCATAAACCCTTCACATGAATTCGACATATGCTTATGGACTATCTGCTCAGTGAACACAATGATACCTGAAATGTATTATAACATAGTTCCAGACACAAAAAGAGGCGTTCACCTCACAAGCTATCCTCCCACTTCTCCCGGCAAATGGCTTCCGTGTCCCATCATGCAGTTATTTATTTTTTTAATATAGCATAATACTACTAATTACAATATTTAATGTAAATCAAATTGTGAGGGTGGCCAAAGCATTGTTGAAATTTTTTTCCGTGAATTTTTCGTTAGCGCACCGAAATACGAAAATTGTCGAGTCGATCCGAATTGACGCATCGGAACTTCCTTTCTGAACCAAGAGCCATCATGCCGCAAGTGTGTATTTTCAGTGTCCAAATAAACTTAATTATAGCTATCGTAGCGCTTCATATGCTACTTTATTAAGCACCTCCTTGACATATAATAAAAGAACACCTTATAGTGTTTGGTAGTTGTTTCAAAATTATTGGTATAATTGCTAGTTGAAGGGTTGAACGTGGGTTTGCTGGTTGAAAATATTTCGTTGCGCCACGTGGTGGCAGCGCCTCACACCCGCTGCTTGAAAAACCTGCGACACGAATTTTTAAATAAGCCATAGCACAATTACTTCACCATTATCAACTAAACATGACTGTTTGATCTTTTCTTAACAAATGTTGAAAACTACCACATTTGTTTCGCAAAATTTCTAGAATCTTGTTAGTGCTTTCGAATCGTAATTTTGCAGCATTTTCCCCGGCCCTGGCTGTCTCTGGTGCTCAGTCCTTGGGCTCGTAATGATTTGGGCATAACTTAAGTCTGTTTTATGCAAGTTAAAAGTGCTTAATCCGATTTTTTGCTAGTCTCATTTCAAATTAATTTTGCGAAAAACCAAACCTACCTAATATCCACTGCAGATGCTCGCGTGTGCAACTTTTGTATGTAGTTTTTGTGAAATCATCAGACAAACTTAAATTACTTAATTAGTTAATACTTGTTCAAGCATTAACTGAAGTGAACATCGAAATGCTGAAAAGTCGCTATTTTCTTCCTTGGTGAAATTTTTTAGCTTTGTCATGTGATCGGCGAGAGGATGGAGCATTGATCCACACAGTGTCTACCATTTTGGATATTCACTATTTTAATCCTTACCAGGTCTAACGACTAATGTCAGTTGTTTCGAGGATTTGAAAAATAGGTTTTTTTTATTAAACATTAAGCTAGTCACACATCTGGACATAAGACAAGTGGACTAAACCATTTGAGGAAGCAGCTTTAACACTGAATTTTCACAAATGAAAGCTGTTTATGTGTTGTAGATATATTTTATTTCTTTTCATGGTTGAGTCAGAAAGTGCAACACATTCACTAAAGTAACTGGATACATGATTTTATTTTAGGCCGTAGTAAAGAAGGGTGGAAAGTCTGCCTCCGGCAAGGGCAAAAAGAAGAAGGTAGTCTTGCGCTTCGTGCTTGACTGCACGCAGCCCGTAGAAGATGGCATCATGAATGTTGGAGACTTCGTAAGTAACTTAGGAGAGTTTGTTGAAGCGTACAATTCTATCGAACATAGAGTAATTGGTATTTATTTAACAAAATTCATACCTATTATATAATTATAAAAAAAATGTGTAAGTTTCTTGTGTCATCTTATCATGATATGTATGAAGTGTCGTTTTACTAATCTATTTTACTTGGTTAGGGTTATCTTCCCTGATCAAATGGGGGCCTAGGGCTGCCTTCCCTAGTTGAACCCTGGGGCTAGGGACACCTTCCCTAATCCCGTGCTGTTGTGCTTTCTGGCGAACAGGAGAAGTTTCTCCATGAGAAGGTCAAGGTGAATGGCAAGATGAACAACTTCGGCAACAACGTGTCCATCGAGAAGCAGAAGTCGAAGCTGATTGTTCAGTCTGATATTGCATTCTCCAAGAGGTAATATTTTGTGAAGATTGCTTGAACAAACTTGTAAAGAAAAGATGGTTTGGAATCTTGTGGTACATGCACGCTAGACCTTTTAACTAGAAAGGTTAACTAAAAGTTTGTTGTGTTGTCTGTTGAATTAAGTTGCACCTCCCAATGTATTGGTCAAAGTAAATTACTATGTTATAACCATGATTACAAAATAGTTGGTTACTTGCCTTCATAGGTTGCTTGCATAAATGTTCTGAAAGTGGCTTTGAAAATCATATGGGATGCATTGGAAGGATTTTGTGGTAGTAATCTTCTAATCTAATGAATATTAGTTTTGAAAAAGTGTAATTCATTATAATTACGCATTGAGTGTCTTTATTATAATAAGGACTACCAACTTGGTTGTATGTTCATGAATGTGTATAATGTGTGTTGATGTTAGGTACCTCAAGTACTTGACTAAGAAGTACATGAAGAAGAACAATCTTCGTGACTGGCTGCGTGTGGTCGCAACGACAAAGGACACGTACGAACTGCGCTACTTCCAGATCAACAATGAAGAGGACGAGGATGAAGACGCTGACGACTAAAGATGAATGCTGCACCAGTGGTTTCACTGTATCTGAGTCACTGAATAAAGTACTGCTCTACAGATAGTTGGATTTTTTGGTAGTGTTGAACTCCTTGTTTTTCTGGTACTGTGAACGTGGTTAATATCAACTATATTGTGTAGTTACCAGACTTGAAGACAATTACATTATATAAATTCTAAATTAAAATAACTGCTAACAGAGCAACCATGGTGATACTTGGCACAAAATAGTATGTTTTTGAGTAGCTTTATAGTTATTACATTTCTGGATGGTAATTTATTATAGTACATGATATAACCAGTATGCAGCACAGCAGCACGTCGAAGACTCCAATACTGAACAGATTAAAACGTGCTACCTTTAGAAATTAAAATTGTTTTATACAATGCGTTGATATTACCTCATTAATTACGACATGGGGCTATCACGGAAACAGATTAGTGAAAATACAAAAGAAAGCAGTACGAATTATAACATTAAGCAAATACAATTCACGTACAGAACCACTAGAAAACTCCACAATAAAAATAGAATACTAAGATTACAAGAACTAATATTTTATTACAAATATAGATATAAAAATCTAACGGTCTACTTACTAAATTGGCTAATAACCCAAATGCTAGCATACACAAATATGATACTCGGAGAATACCTGAACTACATACTTCCAGAACTAAACATGAATTTGCCAAAACATTCTTAATACAACTTGCCACATGTTATAAACAATACCCCTGATTTAGTTATAGACGAGATGGTGGCTCAGTTTGAAAGGCTTCAAGTTATGCCAAACACTCACTACAAGCTACAAAAATACAACGTCACATGCACTATTCCAATAATTTTTTATGCCAACTAAATTAAATAAATTATGAATGAGTGTAACGCAGTTCATGCAAATACAATTCAATTTGTATACTTGCGCTTACATGCGTACAGGCGAAAACAACACAGAACACACCATCACACAGACAAAAAAACTTACTTTAATGTAGGAATATATGTATAAGGAATATCTGTTATTTCTGATTTGGGTGGCTCCTACAATAGCGACCAGTTTTGGTCTTGGTAGGAGTCCCCCGTCCCACAGCAAATATTTTTGCCTTTCTTTTTTGTTTCATAATGTATTACTTTTGTTGATTATTTATTAATTGTTACTGTACAGTTCAATATTTATATGTATCATGTACATCTGTATAATTTATATTGCTACCCAATGTAATTTATCTATGTTTTTCTGCTGTTAGGACAAATAAAATTATCCTCCAATATACTAAATTAATTTGTACCAAAAAATTAATGCGTCGGTGAATTTGGTTGATTCCCGGTCCAGCGTGAGACGCCAATGTTGTGGCCAGTGCAGGCGACGTTCTTCTAGCCTCGGTTATTCAGGCTCCGTGCTGTGGCGCCACCGTTTGTGGCACACACCGCCTGGATGGAACATATTCTTTTCATTGTGACGGAAATTATGTATGATTCCGGGCGCATACATAATTACCTAATTAGGCCAGTGCAGGCGACGTCCTTCTAGCTTCGATTACACAGGCTCCGTGCTGTGGCGCCACCGTTTGTGGCACACATCGCCTGGATGCAATGTGTACTTTTCATTGTGACGGAAATTATGTATGCACCCAGCTTTTGGGTGCATGCATAATTAGCTAATTACGATGTCATCCGGCATTTGGCTAATTCATAAAATAACATCAGTTTATACGATGCAATTCGAATTAACTTTAACCATTGATTACATTGACACAACTGTCGGAATGAAAAGTTAAATCAGGCAAAAAAAAATTTACGATAATGACGCTGTTTGCCTGCTGGCGCTTCACGGGAACGCCTACACAAAATGGAGTGGTGACAGTGGGTAGCGACGAGACTATGCCTCTGCAGCCAGACTCTCGGCGAATTCACGAATGTGAGCGAGAGTCGGATAAGCGAGACCAACGTTCTTCAAGTTCGGTAGTACCATCCACGCCGCCAGGGGCTTCTGACTACATCAGTACCCCTGGCAGTTCGACCCGTTGAAACGAGTTTTCAGTTGCTGTGTTAACCAATGAGATTGCTCACTGGAATTTACTATGCTCGCATACGGGAACTTATTCGCAGTGGACCCGTCGTCACAAGTCGGACGGGTAATGATAGACATTCCTGGAAACGCTCTTTGACCAACACAGCAAGTGGGACGAAGTACAAATGATTCAGCGCACATCTTAACTACTCATGTGTTTCATGCAAACAAATGATACCTGACAAAATTCTACAAACAAATGATACATGGCCAGGAACAAATGATACTCGACAAACTGTTAAGATCAAACGATTACGATCATATAAAATATACACTACTAACTGTTAAGAACAAATGTTGATACCCAACAAACTGTTAAAAACAAATTATACCCGACAAACTTATAAGAAAAAAGTATTATACCCGATAAATTGTTAAGAACCAATGATACCCGACAAACTGCTAATGACTGTGTACCGCCGAAACCAAGTGAGACCCGTCAAAAAGGAACACGTGGCCAAAAGCAAACTTTTATGTTCTTGCTAATATCGGTACGTCTCCTGGACACGGATGGATAATCGCAACATGAATGTCCTCAGCACGCCGCCGAAATACGACACCTCCCGCTCAGCCAGCGCCTACTCATCAGCATTCAATGGACATGTCACGTTAATCAACTTACTGTGGACTATCCCTTATGAAAATATACCATGGGATTACATGGCATACATGAGATGGACCTGCACGTGAGATGTAAGTGGTGGGGTGTTTGTACCTTCACGTGCCAAGTAGCCCTGGTGTGTAACATCCTCGCATCTCGGGCGATGTCCTCTCTTAATGCAAGGCATCGTGGGATCTCTGACGACAATATTTTCGAGAACTGGACGTCTATGTTTCCATGTTCCATTGCCATGTCTTGGAATTTGATAACATGAGCTCAACATTATTCAAACGTCAGATCGACGTACTCCTGTGTTCCCATGCTAGTATTGTGATTGCTGTTAATTTTCAGTTAGTTTATTTGTTGTACGATGCATTCTTTTCTGACATTTGTAAATTATTTCGGATTAGTATCGCATCAGTGGATCTGACACGCGATGACATAGATACGCGATCGTCCGCAAACAGTTTGACAACGAATGGTTATTAATAAAGTTATCCACCAGAGGAGCTGTGTGTCTTGTCGGGCGGCCTCAATTGCACCAATGTCACCTCAGATTAATGAAGTTGATGAATGTCGGTGTATCCCTTACCGACTTAACAAATAATATGCCATTAAGTAATACACTACAGCCATAACGATGCATATAATTTACGAATCATATTACAAAAGTCCATCAATCGTCGCTGGATCACTCCTCGCGAACCTCCACCCGAACGTAGACACGCACGCCTGTCCCGTTGACTTTCCTGTGCGCTCGAGACGTGTCGATATATAACGAGTTTACAAAAGTCCATCAATCGTCGCTGGATCACTCCTCGCGAACCACCACCCGGACGTAGACACGCACACCTGTCCCGTTGACTTTCCTGTGCGCTCGAGACGTGTCGAACTATAACGAGTTCGTTGCAGATAAACTGGCATGCCTAGACTACATCTGAGGACGTGGATCCCCTACGCCATACTCGCCTTCCTGTTTGTCGTGCTGTACAGCTGGCGTCTGGTAGGTTGGGAGCCTCCCGCCGCAACATGCTTCACTGCCGGCGACGCTTTGCCGCAGTTAAACCCGCGCGCAGTCGCCACCGAGAACGCTAACGTGCCGCCGAAAATACCGGATGCGATTGATCCAGCCAACTTCATCGTCGACGATGGTGTGGCGTCGGTGCAATTACCTGCTTGCACACGGCCGAGGATCAACACAGTGTACATCAAACTACATAAGTGTGCCAGCGACACGGTCGTGAACGTGCTACATCGGTTCGGTATTCGAAACAACCTTACGTTTGTGTTGCCAGTGCCTGGACGCATGACCTTAGGCTTCCCCTATCGCATGGAGATGCATTTCTTCCGACCGCTAAAGACGAAACATTTCAACATTCTGTGCCAGCACGTCGTCTACACCCCGGATGTGATGTCACGCATCATGCCTCCCGACTCTGTCTACTTCACGAGCATCCGGGAGCCGTTCGCACGGATGAAGTCCGCCTTCCGTTTCTTCAACATTCACGTACGCGCTGGCTTCCTCCGCGGCCCCGACGAGTTGGAACACTACCTGGCGGAAATCCCGCGATTTGAGCGCGCACTCAAGTCTCCCGACAATTACGGACACCGGAAGTCGTGCATTCCGCTCGGCTATAGCTTCACCCTAAACGGCATGGCATTTGGCCTCGGCTTCGATACCGGCTTTCATCGCGACACCGTGGATCAGTCAAACAACGCTACATATATCCGGCAGTGGCTAGGGTGGCTTGACCGTCGGTTCAGCATCGTCATGGTCATCGAATACTTCCACGAGTCGCTCGTTCTGCTGCGGCGTCTCATGTGCTGGTCGACAGAGGACATACTTTACATCAAGCGCAACGCGAACCAATACGCCGATAAGAGCAAGGAAACCGACCCGAGCCTTGTCGCAAACTTCCGACGCTACAACATCCCCGAATACGCGCTGTACGACCACTTCAACCGGACTCTGTGGCGCAAGATCGCCGCGGCTGGCGACGACTTCTGGGCGGAAGTGCGTCACTTGGACGACGTTATCGATTCGATCGCGCGTTTCTGCGAGTCGCCTCAAACGAGAGCTACCCTCGTCATCCAGAAGTCCCAGTGGAACGATGACATCACACTGCGAGGGTGGTATTGCGACAAGATGAGCAAGAGAATTTACGACGACCTGACTGACATCTACGAGGCAATGCCAGAACAGAAGATAAGGAATCGGCCGTACGTGCCGGGATGTTGACGACTCCCGTGTTTAGGGTGAACTAATTGTACTCCAATGGTGTTCTCTCCATGACAGTCAATTCAGCATTAATCGATTGCCCGTAATTCACTGCGCAGGGCTTATTGTTTCGAGGGTTCAGGTTCGAATCCGGCCAGCGGTTGGTTTTCTACCAACACTGGCATTGTGTGTCAACCTTAATCAAACGCACGAATTCTATTCACATTGCAAAGTAAGTAAACTTCTCAAATTTTTAACCTGTTTAGTTGCATCATCTGACCGGAACCACTGTAAACCCAACCGAGAAACAGCGAATGATGTAACGCGTCACTTCCGCTCCCTGTAATCGCCAACCTCATACTTCACTACACAAATGATATCTCTCTCATTTTCGTGTGTGTGTGTGTGTGTGTGTGTGTGTGTGTGTGTGTGTGTGTGTGTGTGTGTGTGTGTGTTTGTGTGTGTGTATGTGTGTGTGTCTGCACGCGTGCTTGCGTGCGTACGTACGTACGTGTGTTAAATGTTCTAGGATAATGCGTCGTCGTCCAGAAAATAAACCAAATCGGAGATATCCGTAACTGTTTATTGCATCAAAATATGCACCCGAGCGTCCGCGATGGGATCGCTATCAACCGACAACAATCACACCCTTATCTAAATGGTTCTGTAGAAACAATTAAGTAAATAGCAGACCAGTGAGTTTAGCATTAGCAGTATGCAGGGACTGACAGTTTATTTCTTTTTGGATAAATATCGTTGGCGTGATTTTATCTATAGTTATTCTTATCATGTGTGTATATCTTAGTAAGCCACACCACACCGGACCTGAAAACCGGAAACTAAGCTGATGAATTTACATTTTATAAATAGTCGCGATTTTATGGAACTAGTTATTTTGACCCGCCTACCATGCGCAAGTTGTCAAACAAGTGTCTGAAGTCATCGTTACGTATTTTTGACGAACATGGCCTGCTGTGTCACTGAGGCGTAAGACCAAGTTATGCAACATGGATATTTGATGTATGATTAAATTTGTTTATGAACAAGCGTATTTCTGTCTCCTTTTTCACAATCATGGTCTATCGGGGCCAACGTTAAGAAGCCGCCACCAGTGGCGTAGTTAGGGTTACGCCATGGACCCCCTTGGCTTAATTTTGTCTGTATCTAATATATTGCGCCACAACTTGGTAGCATGGTAAACATACGGGTGACTAAATCTGCCCCTTAATCACCCCTTTTGTGAGATACTCCACTGGCGGCGTCCAACAATGAGAACCCACAGAGGAACTACTGTTGGAATGAAATACTGTCACCCCATTTCTGGTTTCACAATATCTAGAAGGGGTTTACCACCAACCAGAGCAATGAACATTGAGAGGTCCATATTTACTTACGTTCTTATTTACTGACTAACTGACTAACTGACTCACTCACCCACTCACGTACTGACTTACGTACTTACTTACTCATTTACTTCTTACACACTCATTCACATACTTACTTAGTCAGTTACTTACTTACTTATTTACTTAGACCCATTTGCTCGCTAGGAGCATATACCATCTACAAAAAGTTATCCACTCTTTCCTGTTTTGTGCCATCTTCATGCGTTCATTCCAGGTGTAACCCTCTTAATTTCAGCTTCTGTGTTCCACCGCCAGATGTTTTGAGACCGTCCTCTTACTTGCGTCCTATGGGGGTTTCCACGCGAGTTATTGCCTGTTGATACTGGACCAGTCCACCTCCATTTTCTATTCTTGATTCCCTACTATTTGGTCCGTTCCTACATAGTAGTGTTATTAACAATGTCAGACCATTTCAAATTCATTATTCTGGAATTATTGCCAACTTTCATTACGGATTCGTCATTACATAATAGTTGAGCTTACGCGAACATTCGAGAGAAATATTCACCGATTGCAAACACTTCGCAATGCATTCTCCATTAATTGTAGATTTTTGTCACATATTTATTCATTGGTAATTGATCGTCTTTATGTGCATGGAAATGCACAGTCCGTAAAATATAATTCAACAGCCCGGCACATGATTCAAACTATTGGGAACTTTGACTGGGATTCGTTCATATGTGTCAACCAAGTCATTGTATACCCGTCTCTCCATCCTGCGGCATTCGGCGCCTGTGAGCATTATTTCCTCGTTTCTAGCCTACTTCCGTCCTTTGCTGTTCGGCAGAGATCGGCTGTTCCATTAAGTAGCTTATTAAATTGATTCAACTCGTCCCAGAAGTTGTCGGGTTGCTGTGCAATGCATCGCCACAGTGTCTTGTTGAAATGGTTGTGAGGTACGTAGTCTGACTGTACAGTTTGAAATTATCCACGAGGGCTCGTCTATGTGCATGCACTTCGCTTTGTAGTGATACGCGTTTCGAACCATGTACAGCACATCGATCAGTTTCTAATACATGAGACCCCGTAACAACACCAATAATTCGTTGAAGTACTCAACGACGTTAACAAGGCTGAAGCGGCATTGCAGAGCGTCTACACATAGCCGGATGTAGGTGCCGTTGTTCGTCTGGTCGGTCGTGCCGACATGGAACTCGGTCGGCAGTCCGAGACCGACGCCAAGCTGTTGTGAGTGAACTTGAATCCGCTATTCCGCGACTTGTGGATGTCGTAGTTTTTCGGGGATGTATAGGTAGCCTCGTACTTCGGGATGTCCCGTAGATATTCCAACAGTTGTTCCTCCTTTTTCGGCACCCGCGCCAGTGCATTTAAGCCGAAGTAAAGTTACGACACAGCCCGAACCGGTGCAGTATGTTGGTGTCCGTTTCACTGGCAAAAGTCTTCACCTGGACCATGTTGATGCGCTCTCGATCGCATCTTTGTGTTTGCGACAGAACCACCGGGATATTGCCGACCTGCTCCGTCAACGACAGTGGCACCACCGTTGCTCTGCAACCGGTGTGACGTCACGTCCCCGTAACAAGACTGACTGGTGGTGAGGTCGTATACGACAAGGAGGAACAGGGTAACGAGGACGCAGAGGAAGGTTAACTTCAGAGAAAGTAGGCTTCCCATCTCATCAAGTCTGCAACGTTGTCTGTGTGACACCGCGCACACGTGTAACGTGGCACGGCGGGTAGGATTGAACATGTGAGGGGGAAGCCAAAGGGGACATGAAATGGAGATTCATATAGGAACTGACAACGTACGGTGCGAAGCCTAGCTAAGGGAGCAAAATAAAGGAGGGAGAAAGGGGTGAGGTGCACAATAAAATAGGATGGAGAGAATATAAGGAAGGAAAAAACAGGCGGGATAGCGAATTTGCAGACTAGAATTGAGATATGGATGGAGACAATGTGAACAGAAGAAAAGGAGAGAAGGGTGAAACGTACTTCTGGGAAGTGATTAGATATAGACACTGAGGAATGACCTGTGGAAATGTAAGAGTTATGCTTTCGATGGCTACAGGTCCAGACGTTGTAATCGACACGCGCCTTTTGGTCGGTGTCACTGTCAACGGGACAACATACGTTTTATCTGTGCTATGTAATTATGACAGACGATATCAACGTGGTGTGCTGTGTCGTGTTTTATAGACATTTTATACGTGAAGCGCTCTCCAGCCCAGCGAAAGATACGGCGCAGTGTAGCAGCTGTTTGTAATAATACCCGTACATACGCACACCAACACGCACACCCACACGCACGCCCACACGAACGCACGTATAATTATCAATGGTCACCAATAACTTTGATAAACAGATTGATCGGTAATATAAATAAGTATTACTGAACATTAAATCGAGGAATACTTTTCGCTACAAAATGCATAATATCCATTGTTGTAGAAATGAAACAATAATGCTAAAACCGATAACAACACGTGCATTCAGGTCGGCATGCATTGATTAGATCACAGATAAGCTAATGGTCAGTGTCTGTTCGAACATCTCGTTTCTACTATTTTTAGCACACGTTAACGTCACGAAAAATTTCTGCTATGTTGCGTTTCAGTAGGTAAATTATGAAAGCAGAACTTCCTCCTGGGAAAGTAGGTCATACGATTATATCGGCAGGGTCTTTATTGTTTTTAAATAAAGACCGACCAATGTTTGTTCACTATAGTCGCTATTTTCATCTTCCGGTTCTGCTAATTCAATTAACGCCGAGGTACATTGTTACGGTCAGCAATCTCACAAGCACTCCATAAAGTGAAATGCTGGCTCGGCCTTACTTTAGTATACACACAAGTGTCGAATCATGTAACAAAGGGCCTTAGCATATTATTATATTAACTATGAAGAAGGCATAGGGCCTTATCTTGTAATCTTGTAATACTCATCAAGAACGAGTTTATCGTTTTATTGCAGTTAACTATTGCTATGTTACATACGACATTTCGAAAGCTGCCAGAAAGCATGTCTCGGCCATATTTAAATATGACATAAATGACACACATAATAAAAAACGAACTATATACTCTGATGCAAGCGGAGAATACATTTATATTTACTTAAAGCTGCCTCCTCGATTAATGTAGCCCGAAGTTCGTTGTGGTTCAAATATGTAGTCTGTGAATGAACTAATGAATTATAAAAATAATCGAAACGACAATTTAGGGGAAACCGGGTCTAGTTGTATACAGGGGCAAGTTGTTACAGATGCGTTTTACGAAAACAGCACACATACGGAGTTACCATCGACAGTAGTTGGTTGGAAGTCCACAGACACACTCTCCAACATTCGGGAGTTAACAAGATGAAAGTAACGAGATGTGGAAAAAAATTACTTTTTAATCACTTAAAAGTTTTTGCCCACATAATATCATCTCACGCAGCCACTTTTTATGTTTCATGGATGAAACTTGAAACATTTCTAGCATATAGTACATGGGGTTATGCCAAGTAGAAGTTAAATTGAAATTCAGGATTTGTACATTTGCGTGCGTGCGTGCGTGCGTGCGTGCGTGCGTGCGTGCGTGCGTGCGTGTGTATCATATCGTGCAAATAGGGCTAATATACGGCTGTGCCAAAAAAAAATTATAAGCTTGACCAAGGTTGCCATCCAAGACAAAACACCCAGATGACAAGTGGACAAGGCAACCATTGACAAAAAAATTTAACCCGCTCTTCTTAGATACTTGTTAATTTTTGTTTGACACTATTAGCATTTACAGTACTGATTATAAACCAGTACACTAGGTTTCATGAGTCAAAGCAACTTGCCCCAAACACAATTTTTTTATTTGAACGTACGTGTACAAATGTTTTGTATATATATATATATATATATATATATATATATATATATATATATATATATATATATATATATATATATATATATATATATATATATATATATATATATATATGTGGTAGGGCGTCTCGGTGGGTCGTCTATCAGTTGATAGTCATACACATCAAAAATGCAGCACTTGCTCCAACTGAGCTAGGTGGCTGTCGAAATCGGCTTTCGCGTTACCCCAGGACGAGGCTGGTACGTCAGCTGTTCAAAATACTAATTAGCTGGTGGTGACGCCTATCGATTAACATGGTGTCACCCTGCTACATCCTCCCCAACTAAATCTTAACCGTCCCGGTTACTATATAAAAAGAACATCCCGCTGGAACTCTAGGGTTCTCCCAAATTCCTGCGTATCAAAAGTCCCTCTAAAAATTCCTCCTGGGTCCTCCCCAACTAACTCTTAACCGTCCCGGTTAATGCTTCCCGAAAAGACCACACCACTGCGAGCCATCGCTACAAACAAACTAGTCATGATGGGGGTCAATTGGTCCCCCACACACGGTTCAGGAATGACGTTGCATCGCCGCGGGGCCGGTGTAGGTACTTGCGTGTCGACTTCTTCGAAGCGTACCACCTTCTTCCGCATCCTGCCCGATCTCCTAGGTGCGGGTACTGGTATCGATACCGGTATCACGGTAGGCTCATCGTGAATCTCCTCTCCCGTCAAAACCTCCTCAGCAATCGGCTGGACCACTGAAGCTGGAGCTATCGTCGGACGAACCACTGGAACGATCGCGACAAGGTAATCCTCCTCCTCCTCCTCTTCGTCAGAGCTCTCATCAGAGCGTTCGTCGTCTTTGACCTCTGGAGTGACTGCCACTGGAGTCGGAACAATCGCTCCTGGACCCGCTGGCTGGATGTTCTTCCTGCAGACTGTCTGAGGTCGGCCGAACCCGTCTGCCCTCTCGATGTGGTAAGGTCCACCAGGCTCCGCGGGTATCCGTACTACCTTGTACACCTCCGGGCTCCATGCATCCTGCATTTTGTTGCGTCCTGGTAGTCTGTTGCGTTGGTAAACCCTGCAACCAAGTGTCAGCGGCTCACTCATCTTCAATCTCTCGTGAAGCAGGTTACGACTTTCTGCTGCAGCGCCGAGTCGTTCGTTTGCGTGAGAATACGCGTCTTGCAGTCTCTTCTGATGTGTGGCAAGCCATCCGTCGATCGAGCTGTCACAATCGTCCTCCCTCAACTCCTGCGCTAGGAATGCGTCTATCGGCAGCCAGGGATCGCGCCCAAACAACAAGTAGTGTGGCGAGTATCCCGTCGACGCATGTGGCGTCGCATTGTAGGCGTTGCAAAGCTCGGGCAGATGCTCTGTCCATCTTCGCTTCTGTGCCGGCGGAAGGGTCCTTAACAAGTCGTGTAAAGTCCGGTTAAACCTTTCACACTGCCCGTTCCCCTCTGGATGGTATGCCGTAGTCCTTGACTTCTCGATGCCGTACAGCTTGCACAGCTCTCCAATAGTCGCACTCTCGAAATTCCGGCCTCTGTCAGAATGGATCCTCTGTGGAACTCCGTAACGCTGAAACCACTCTCTCACCAATAGTCGCGCCGTCGTGTTCGCCTTCTGGTCACGTGCTGGTACAGCCCAAGCGAATTTGGTGAACACGTCTGTCAGTACCAGAACACTCTCACGTCCATCTGCTGCCTTCTCCAACTGTGTGTAATCCACCGCCAAGACCTCTAAGGGACGCGATGCTAGAAGGTGTCCCATCGGCGCGCGTGTCTTCTGTCGCGGCAACTTCGCTAGTGTGCACCTCAAACAGTTCTTCACGTAGTCATCAATCTCTCTGTGCATACCTGGCCAGTAACAACGGTGCCACGCCAGGCTGCTCGTCCTATCACCACCCTGGTGACCCATCTTGTCGTGCACCGCTTCTAGAAGTCGGTGCTTCAGCACACTCGGTAGAACTAGCTGCTTAACCTCTCCACCCTGTGGATCTCTCACCTTGCGGTACAAAACCCCATTCTCTTCCCTCATCTTGTGCCACTGTCTCAGCAGTTGTGTCACACCCTTCTGTGCACACTTCTTCGGCTTCTCGCCGACCCTCCAGTACATCAGGAACCTGCTGATGTCTGGGTCTTTCCTCTGCAACTCTGCAAGTTCTTCAGGTGACAACGCTGGGAAGGCAGGTGACTGGGTTGACTGTACCTCTATCTCCTTTACTTCAACCTGGAATTCTTGTCGTACTCTGTCATTCTTCTCTATCTGTTGGCGTAGTTCTCGCGGGAGTAGCGTGCACGATGCATATGTTGCGCATATCTGCTGCACGTCGTCTTCCTCGTCGAAGTCGGTTGCCCCGGGCTCGTAGTCGAGTTGCTGTCGACTCAAGGCATCTGCGTTTCCGTTTGAACGTCCAGCTCGATATTCGATCGTGAAGTTGAATGGGGCCAGCTCGGCTGCCCATCGTTGCTCGATGGCTCCCAACTTGGCGGTCTTCAGGTACTTCAACGGGTTGTTGTCAGTGTAGATGACGAACTCTCCGCCGTAAAGGTCGGCACGGAACTTCGTGGTGACCGCCCACTTAAGTGCTAGCATCTCTAGCTTCATCGAGCTATACTGGCGTTCGGGTGGTCGCAACCTGCGACTCGCGTACGCGATGACGACACGACGTCCTTCCTGTTCTTGAGACAGGACAGCGCCGAGACCCAGGTGGCTGGCGTCCGTTTCCACTATGAATGGTCGTTGGTACTGGGCATACCCGAGAACTGGAGCTGAGCAGAGCACGTTCTTCAAAACCTTGAAAGCTCCGTCACACTCTGGACTCCAACTGTCCTTGAAGGCTCCTCTCAACCGTCCCTTCTCCTTCATTTCCTTGTTGACACTGGTCACTAGATCGTGTAGCGGCGCTGCAATCATACTGAACCCTTGCACATACTTACGGTAGTAGGACGCGAATCCTACAAAGGAGCGAAGCTGTTTCACTGTGTTCGGCACGGCCCAGTCTTTCACAGCATCGATCTTTGCCGGATCTGTGGCAATGCCGTCGGCCGACACATGGTGTCCTAGGTATAGCACCTCCCGCTGTAAGAAGTGACACTTGCTTGTCTTCAGCTTCAGTCCAATCCTCTGCAGTCGCTGTAGCACTTGCTCCAACTGAGCTAGGTGGCTGTCGAACGTCTTGGAGAAGATGATAACGTCATCAAGGTAACAGAGTACCGTCTGGTAACACAGATCTCCAAAGCACCTCTGCATCAACCTCTGGAAGGTCGCGGGACTGTTACAGAGCCCGAACGGCATACGGTTGAATTCGTACAGCCCCATAGGTGTGGTGAAGGCCGTCTTCTCTCGGTCGTCCTCCGACATCGCGATCCGGTGGTATCCTGAAGCCAGATCCAATGTGGTAAACCAGTTTGCGCCGCTCATGGCGTCAAAACTCTCGTCAATGCGCGGCAGCGGAAATGCGTCTCGGTGGGTCTTCGCATTGAGCAGCCGATAGTCCACGCACATGCGCAGCGAATCGTCTTTCTTCCTGACCAGGACGATCGGCGAAGCCCATGCCGAATGGCTCTCTCTGATAACACCTCTGTTCAGAAGATCCTTGATGTGCTCTTTCACCTCTTGATACTGTGTAGGCGGAATCCTTCTGAAAGGTTGTCGTACGGGTACCTCAGTCGTGGTCCTTATCGTGTGCGTGGCTAAGTCTGTATAGCCAAGGTCGTCATCATCTCGGGCGAATGCTCGTTCGTTCCGCGAGATGAGATCTCTCAGTTGAGCAACCTGCCCCGCGGTGACGTGTGGCCCGACATCGAGTGTACTGGTTAGTACCTCACGCGTGTCGACTACACCTGGCGGTCGGTCCTCAGTCCTGCTCACGTACTCCTCAGACACTCTGACTCGCTCAAAACATACTCTGTCCTCTTCACTGACTTGCGCGATGGTCTGATAGATACCTATTCGCATCCTCGGCTTCAGCCCACGTCTTCTCTGCTGGTGTTGACTACCTGCACAGGTGCAGCACCCTGGTGTACTCTAGTTAAAGTACTACACAATGACACCTCCACCGGAAGTGCCCCCACAATGGGTTCTACAACGACCCATGTCGCATCAGCCTGTCTCTGCAAACCGGAAACCATCAACGTGGCACAAGACTGCGCTGGGATTCGCACTGCGCTCCACCCTGCCACACGAGTAAATCCTCTCCGGTCCCGTTGCTTCGCGTCTATGACCGACGCCATCACCGACTCTGCTCTGTAACTACCTGTGTTCAGGGATCGTTTCCATAGAGAAAGGTCAAGCTCTCCCATGACATTCATTCCCAGAATGCCAGGACACCTCTTCTTATGCGCGCACTGATCTGTATCAGGGGAATCGCAGACAACCAGGATACCTCTGCCAGGTATGGTCTGACCCATGGTCGTCACGTCCAACTCGACGTACCCAACATACGGTATATCTAAACCGTTTGCAGCGGTGAGCTTCAACCAACTGCAAGACGCCAGCTCTCGGTCGTTTCGAGCAATGTACTTACGAAAGAAAGACTCAGTGATAGTACTTACTTGGGAACCTGTGTCTGAAATGGTCGTCGTGTCTGCAAGTTCTGCGGCGCAGATGCGGGTCGCTGGTCCGACCAGGGCCTCTGTGGAGTGTTGGACCGTCGTCCACCCGTCCTACCTGTCGCAACACCTTCCATCCTCTCCACACACTCAGTCAGCGCCTCGATGACGTGCTGCTGTTTCTCTAACTCTGAGAGCACTCGTTGCAGATCTGTAACGTTACCTGCTTCCCCTGCGTCGGCGACCAGCTCAAATGCACCAGCAGTCTGTCGTCGACTGGATTGCGGCGGCCTCTCTTCCTCCTCGGACCACTGAATAGCCTCTTCCCTCAGTTCCACGAAGCTCATCTGCGGTCGCAGCCGGTGCTGTTGCTTCACCTCGCGTCGTAGTACGCGGTCTTTCAGGCCCTCTGCGAAGTGTTCGGCGATCACACGGTCAGGCTGGTTGACGGCATGTCCGTCCTTGCGCAAAAGCGCTTCCATCAGTTGCTGCAGAGCACCTGCAAAACTACGGATCCCCTCCCCGTCAGCCTGTTTACGAAGATAGAAGAGTTCCTGCAACTGCGATACCGACCTCTTCTCGCCAAACACTTCCAGCAGAATCCGCCTGATACACGTCGCGGTACGCACCTCCTCCACAGGCCGGAACCGGATCTCCTGTCTGGCATCACCTTCGAGGTGTGACGTCATTAAGTCACACTGCTCCTCATCAGACATCGCTCGTGCCCTAAATAGACTCTCGACATCTGCAAGAAAATCCTGCACTGTCACCTCACCACGTCCACTGAAAGGTTTCACCTTCCGCTCGCGCGGTACGTACGCAACGCGTGGACGGTCATTGGTTGCAAGCCGCAGCTGTAACAGCTCCTCTCGCAGTGTGACCAGTTGGTCCTGCAAGTCACCCTGAACCGTGTCGGGTGGCACAAATCCAGTGGCCCCGTCAATACTCATGTCTGCTTGCTAGTTGCGACTGCCCTACTAAGTATTAACCCAGATGTATACCAAATTCCCAGTACGGAACAAAAGTTATATACCCGTTATACCCATGAATAACATTCGTATCTACAGGACTACTCTGCACCCTCACAACTACAGATACATCTTACTCAGAAAACATGCCTAACTAACACGCAAATGTCAAAAAGTCCCTCTAAAAAAAATTCTGATACTGGCTATCTCTATAATGCTGCTATAGCTACACAGACAGGATACACAATACAGTTCCTAATTATACAGTGAACGGGTATCAATTCAAAATTCAATCGTTTGTCAATGCAGTCAGGATCTAAGTCACTTAGCGTCACGGCACGTCACGTGGCTCGATCGTCGCGTGTCGGGGCTAGTCATCGTCGCGGCCGAATAGTGTTAAACCGGAAATGTCACTCTTGAGTCGCTCGAGGTCGTCATCAGTGTCTGCGGTCCTCACTCGAACAGGGCCGGACCGGAAGTCGCCTTACTCTCGGTCAAACGTCAGACCGGATGTCGAGGCCGTCAGGATGTCGCTCGAGGTTGTCATCAGGGTCCAGACTCCTTACTCGACTCTACGTCTCCGCCACCTCGCCTCGTCTTCGTGGTCTCGTCGCGTTATCAAATCCCACCTCTGGCACCATTTGTGGTAGGGCGTCTCGGTGGGTCGTCTATCAGTTGATAGTCATACACATCAAAAATGCAGCACTTGCTCCAACTGAGCTAGGTGGCTGTCGAAATCGGCTTTCGCGTTACCCCAGGACGAGGCTGGTACGTCAGCTGTTCAAAATACTAATTAGCTGGTGGTGACGCCTATCGATTAACATGGTGTCACCCTGCTACATATATATATATATATATATATATATATATATATATATATATATATATATATATATATATATATATATATATATATATATATATATATATATATATACTTGCCCCCCTGCGGACGCCAATAGAAGCTGTGAACACCTACTTTGATGTATAAGTGTGTATAATCCAATTGATGTAATACCAGTAACGAGTGACACTTGCTTTGCGACTCAACGAGCCCCGTATGATGTAACAACTTGCCTCGTTTACGGGGCTAGTTGTTACAGTCGACCGCGTCTGGGAAACTTCACATAACTACAATATGAAATATCAATGGTATGATACATTTAACTAACACGAATAATAAATTTTATGTATACACTGACAGAAATATTGCATTTAACATGTGTTTTTTTACTAACCAACAGATAAACACTTTTACCGAAACTAGTAACAACTAGCCCCGGTCTCCCATACCTTTAGCGTTAACAGGTAACTTGCGAAACTGGATAGCATCGATGGTACCGCAAAACATGTGCTGTCGCTTTTTCTTCAGGTTCGGCCGAACTTAAATAGTATTTTAATAATTTGTCCAATGACTTCAATCCAAACTAAATAACACATTTGCACAAACAAGCAAGCACGCCGTAGTTAATGCCAAGTAGATTCAATTCAAAGCGAAAAATCGAATAGCGCAAATCGGTTTAATTTTATCCATATGTATCCGTGACATTTTAGTTAGATTATAATTACCTGTGCTGGTGTTACATGTAGTTCCACACGCTTGTGTGTTCTCGGCGGGTCTTACGGGGATTGAAAACTTCAGCTACGATTCACCGAAGGGTATGTAGACTACTTGACTGGGGTCCTACACTAATGTTTTGATGTGTACGAGGTCAGAGAACGCAGCCTCACAACGGTAGGTTGAGGCAAATGGTAGGAAGAAAGCCAGACCACACAAGGGGTAGGTAGCTTCCCTCGTTGACCAGCACACTGTGAGAGTTTCAGTGTCGAACTTCATCATGGCGTCTGAATTTTCGTGGAGCCCCAAAAGCTCTGTCTGAGCAGCATCGTTGTCATCAAGTAATGATGTCACTGGGACAGTGAATGGGTCCCTTAGTAGCCGGGATGCTTGACTCGATATTTATGCGAAGTATCTTGTGAACTCCAGTTCCCAGGTTGCCAGGTGCTCACTGATCAAAGTCTGCGTTGCGCCATCCCATTCCTCTGTAACTTCTGATACTGTTTCCAACATAGCAAAGTTACCCAAGCTAATTTTGCGCATCTAATTTTCCAACTCGCCAACGAAGGCGTTTATCTTCTCAAGAAAATCGGTGATCAAGCTTTCTTTCCCTTGGAGTTCAACATTCAGAGAGTTCAACTGTCCGAGAATGACCACGAGGTAGGCTAGTTATTCCCAATCATTTGAGAGCAGATCCATTATATTTTGGATACTGAGAAAAAGCTTGATTTGTTCTCTGAGTGCAAAAACACATAGCCGACATAGGACAACATTGCCTTTGGACAGCCAGCGAACTTGCGTGTAGAATAAAAGCGCTTCTTGAAAGAGTCCATGTCCTGGCCTAACTTCTTAAAAAGTCGCGAGTTGAGGGCACTTGTTTTCATAATGTTCACAGTTCTTTTGACTCTATCAAGAGTTTCCATGAGTGCCTATCTTGGGTGCAAAGGCCTGCACATGAATCGTGCAACGAAGAGAACAGGCATCTGGAGCTTTCTGTTTGATGAGGGTCACGATGCTTGATCGAGATCCAAGCACCGCAGGAGCCCATTGGTGCATATTCCACAAAGATTGCGCCAATGAAGGCATTCGACTTCAAAGAATTAAGAGCGTTTCTCCAACACATATTCGAATATGGTAGTTATCTCGAGGTCACCACAAAATAGGAATTCTTCCTTTAAGTCGCCACTGGGAACGTATCTGACGAACACCATCAGTTTAGAACAGGACTGAACATCGGTAGATTCATCGAGTTGGATGCTCAACAAACCAGCATTTTTTATTTCCTGTATCACCAGTTCTTTGATATCCAGAGAAAGTTCACACATTCTACGGACGACAGTATCGTATAAAAGGGATATGACACAACGTTTTCCCGCACTCTTCTCCCCCAAAACAAGTTTGATCATAGTCTTGACATAAAGTACAATCAGCTGCCCCCCAACAGTGTGATGCTTCTTTTTCCTTGCTATTTCCAATGAGACGAGAAATTATGCCTCCACTCCTGCGGCGTTATGTTGATTGGTGGAGCCATCGGTATCAAAGCAATGCTTCTTCAGCTGGTTTTGCTGCTGATAAAAAAAATTAACGATCCTTTCCAGCATGTTCAGGATGCTTTTATTGTAGGTGTGATTTAAGCTTTCTATGCTTCAGCTCTTCAGCTGCCAGGTTTTTGTAGCAAATCACACATTGGGGTTTTACAGCTCCTCTCTCATTTATGCTTGTAAAACCGACATTCAGGTAGCTGTCCAGATAGGTGCGCTTTTACTAGACGCCATGCTGTCTTGACCACTACACCTGCTGAAATTGGAAATCAAATATACTTTGTTAGCATACTTGAAACGTAACACAACAATTAATCAATTGAACCATCTCCATAGCTGTCAGATCGCCTTAAATTGGCATCACTACTTGAATAAATGCATTAACTAGGCATTTCTTCTTATGCTACAAGCAGCTCCTTACTCTGAATTAAATGGTTTCATTCAATTTAAATTGGACAACTAATGGCAAAGTACAATTTGTAATTCAAATAATGTCATTTACAATGTTCAATGATTAAATAAACTATGATTAAGTTTAAAAACAGGAATTAGTTATACTGTCACATACTTAATCACAGCCTACTCACATTTATTTCTAGCCACTAATATGCATAGAAAAATGCAACAAGATGGGATGTCAGAGTACAATTTATAATCTTTAATAATAATATGATTATTTAGCACACATCATAAATTATTCCATTTCATTCAAGCACTCATCAAGGTAAGGTATTTGTTTTTTTTATTATTTTTAACGTCTGCCCGCGCCACTCGTTTACGGTTATGTTCCGAAGAATGACACGAAATGGTCTCACAAAATGTACTTTCGGCACTTCTAAATCGTATTCACGCATCACACACCATACATAATCGTTTTCACGTATCACACGCTATACATAATCATATTCACGTATCACACGCCATACATAATCATATTCACGTATCACACGCCATACATAATCGTATTCACGTATCACACGCCATACATAATCGTATTCACGTATCACACGCTATACATAATCATATTCACGTATCACACGCCATACATAATCGTATTCACGTATCACACACCATACATAATCGTTTTCACGTATCACACGCTATACATAATCATATTCACGTATCACACACCATACATAATCATATTCACGTATCACACGCCATACATAGTCGTATTCACGTGTCACACGCCATACATAATCGTATTCACGTATCACACGCCACACATAATCGTATTCACGTATCACACACCATACATAATCGTATACACGTATCACACACCATACATAATCGTATTCACGTATCACACACCACACATAATCGTATTCATGTATCACACACCATACATAATCGTATTCACGTATCACGCACCATACATAATCGTATTCACGTATCACACGCCATACATAATAGTATTCACGTATCACACGCCATACATAATAGTATTCACGTATCACATACCACACATAATCGTATTCACGTATCACACACCATACATAATCGTATTCACGTATCACGTATTTGAATAGCGTGAAACGTTAAATAAATGGCTTTATTTACATACGGCATTGCATTTCAGGCGATAACATCATTTAAAACTCTACGTCACAACTCATCATAATTTTTATTCCAGTTACCGCCGTTACTTCGAGCAATATCTACCGTGAAGAAAAACGAATTAAAAAATTTATCGAAAATAAATCATGACGATCTCTGGTGCCGATTTTTAATTGTTCACTCAGCGCGGCAGTGAAAGCGGTACCTCGTAGGCGCTGCATCGGCAAGACGACTTGGCTTTCGAGTGTTGTAATCTTGCGCGATTAATCATACCTTTTAATTGTCGGCGAATAACATTAACAAAGGATGGTAAGACGACCCCCTGAAATTGCCAAACGACCCCACAGCTTGAAAACCGCTGCCTTCACCCGTAGTCTCGTCGACAGTGAGTCACTACGACCAACGAGCTGTAGTATCTGCTCTCCTGTCCATAGATTCATTGTGTGCATGGGTGCAGGCAAGTGTGTGAGTTTGCGATACCTGTCGTGGCAACGGGTAAAAAAGTAAGAGGGAGCGCCGTATACATACTGCCTACATTCGCACCACGTACGCTCGCACCAAGCACGCTCGCACCACGTACACTCGCACCACGTACGCTCGCACCACGTACGCTCGCACGCACACGTCATCAGTACTGTGATTATAATGAAAACTTATGCCCGCATGTCATAAGTCAACAACGCGTTCTAGCTTGTTCTGCATTAACCCCTACAGGAAATGTTAATTGTTGTCGAGGCAAGTCGAACTTAGGCAGTTAAACAACGGGGGGGGGGCGCACCCACCCATGCAGGGGGTCCAGGAAATGTATTTACTATTCTTGAAATGGTGTATTTCGAGGTATTACGTAGTGAAAGTGTGCTCAGGTCGATGATTTGTGAACCACCGTGGATATCTTGATAGTAAAATCAGATCAATGTTTCTCGTGGTCTGCCTCCACGTTGTTTCTCGTGGTCTGCCTCCACGTTGTTTCTCGTGGTCTGCCTCCACGTTGTTTCTCGTGGTCTGCCTCCACGTTGTTTCTCGTGGTCTGCCTCCACGTTGTTTCTCGTGGTCTGCCTCCACGTTGTTTCTCGTGATCTGCCTCCACGTTGTTTCTCGTGGTCTGCCTCCACGTTGTTTCTCGTGGTCTGCCTCCACGTTGTTTCTCGTGGTCTGCCTCCCACATCGTCTTGGGATCGAGATCGCTGTCACTGTCCGAGCAATGCTAACCATCTCTGCAGTCGTCTTGTAGATCTCACTGTAGGTCCGCATCTGCAATTTGTCTGATGTCGATAACGATGTCCTTTACCAGACTGACTTCTTTGTAGGCCTGGAGAACATCCTGCGTAGAACCCTGGATCAGTTTGCTGAGGCTTACGGTGTAATCAAACATGCACCGATTCACTTGAAATGAATGCAGAATGCAAAGTAGGCGAAAATCACCCGTCGTATACACATAGGTGTCAACATTATCGCTTCCGGACGGGAAGTACCTCTTTTTCTTTGGTCCCGTTTTCCCGCTTTTTGGACGAAATATCCTGCTCTTTCTTTGCAATTAAAAAACAAACAAACAACGTTCAAGATTGTTGTAAGCGAGGCGGGTTTCCATATCGGCCAAAATGGAGCTACTAAACAAGTCTGCCGTGTGTGTGTGTATGTGTGTGTGTGTGTGTGTGTGTGTGTGTGTGTGTGTGTGTGTGTGTGTGTGTGTGTGTGTGTGTGTGTGTGTGTGTGTGTGTGTGTGTGTGTGTGTGTACGAGCGTGCGTGCGTGCGTGCGTGCGTGCGTGTGTGCGACGGCAGTGTGCTGGCAGCACTATCTATAAGTCACTGCGCAATTTTTAAAGCTTATTAAACGAGTCAACTAACCCCTCGAGTGGTGTTTGCCCGTGCCCGTGTCAGTGTCAATGTTGTGCTGCTAGTGTCATTTGCCGATTGGTAGAACTCGATAGTCTCGCTCGCGCTTGGGTTCCTCCGAAACACGATCGAGACACTGAGCAAATTTAATATTAACAAACGTAATGAAATAAAATATTAGATAATTATAAATATTTAAAAAAAAATTAATGCGTAACATGCCGTCACGTCCACTGCAGTCGACTATCTGGATAAATAGTAAACGCTCAGTAACACCGTACACGTGTGTATCTCAGTAACACCGCACACGTGTGTATCTCCCCGGAGGTTCCCCGGTCCCCCGGGACAACACCTCATCATAAAAGTAAAAAAAATATATAAAGAAATAAAGCGAACCTTAGTAGGCACACAACGCGTCTGCAGTTGCAAAAGAGATTGGTCAAACCGGAAGCACCTGTGACGCACCTGTGAGGCACCTGAGATGAAAGATCACCGATTATTCGCCGATTACAGTTTAAATAACTTTATCGATTATCTACACACATCCTGGTGATATATAATCACCTTGTAACGGCCGTCGTTCCTTCCGACGGGTATTCTTGACTGTAGGACACCTACTACTACTACTACTACTACTACTACTACTACTACTACTACTACTACTACTACTACTACTACTACTACTACTACTACTACTACTACTACTACTACTACTACTACTACTACTACTACTACTACTACTACTACTACTACTACTACTACTACTACTACTACTACTACTACTACTACTACTACTACTACTACTACTACTACTACTACTACTACTACCACCACCACCACCACTACTACTACTACTACTACTACTACTACTACTACTACTACTACTACTACTACTACTACTACGAGCTATTCCGTCCGTAGACAGACACAGCTTCAGTTTGTCTTCAAGTTATGGCGATGTAGTAGCGTTCAAGTAGCGTCCAAGCGTCCATGACTTGGAATCGCCTCCTGCCTACCTCTTTCATCCTTCGTTGTGACGAGGGTCAACAACTGGTCAACACCAAATGTTACACTCTCTAAGAATATACAATGGCACAGGAAATATATCACAAATATATATATATACACCATGGTATTTTAGTATAAACTTATAATAATAACAATAACAACAACTTATATATAGGATATTGCGTCGAAGTCTTCAGACAAGGTTCCGAGCTCAAACCAGAATCGTTAAACATGCAAGCACTCGTGACATATTTATGTCAGACTTACAGGAATGTTAGTTAAATTTGCCAATTATGATGTTGATTCATTGTGAATAACAATTGTTTGGAAATTCGCAAGTTCAATATTTGGTAGACAATAACGTTCGAAACGCTCCCGTCTTCGTTGAGATCTAAGGAGTAAATAATTGTTACGAGTTACCGCATGATGGGATGACATCGACAAATGGTTGGACTCTCCATAAGCCAATGGCTTCCTCGTCCACTTGTCATCTGGGTGCTTTGTTTTGGATGAAAATCTTGTTAAATCATGTTAAATTTTTATGACACAGCCCTATTTGAGCAATTAATAAATATTGCACGATTCATTGAAATGTGGATGTTTGTGCGAATATGCGTACGTGCGCGTATCATTCAATCAAGTTGAACTTGCATTATTAAAATAGGTTCATTAACAGACAAGATAAGTTTGGGTAGGAGCAACTGTTGTAGGGGGCCTATATTATAAATTGTGACACACATGTGAAAGTTTACTTTAATATAAGACACTTAAAATTTTGAATTACCATTACTGAATTTATAATAATAGCTTTCTGAAAAAAAAAATTTTGTGAAAGCTTATTTTGGCAGTTTTTTACAATTTAAAGGGAACGTGGATCCTTCATTGGCATACGACTATAGGAAAATCATATATTTCCTGAAAGAACTCGTGGAGACAAAGCCAATGGCATGTAAAACTACTATTTAAGATAAAGAAATAAGCAATTAATAAAGAAGGGAAAGTTCGAAACGAAATGTCAGACAATTTTGGAGAGTGGCCCTAATACGTCGCCAGTTAGTAGACCAGAAGCCACTGGTACAAGTAGGCGAAGGAACGTAGAAAGTACAAGTACAAGTAGGCGAAGGAACGTAGAAAGTACAAGTACAAGTAGGCGAAGGAACGTAGAAAGAGGCGAGTTGAAGTCGGCACCTGAGAGTTAAAACACAACGCATTAAACGAGATTATGTCACTATAATGTAGGGGAGAGCGGGGAGAACTTGGACAATATGTATATGTTTATGTTTGCTTTCTCCACAACGTGAGTGCCAATGGCAGCCAACTTACCATACCCATATTACCACACCCCAAGACTTCACGCTAGTAGATCAATTGTTTACGTAATTCTACAAGTTGATAATTTGGGGTCAACGCCGATTGTTGTAAAGTGAGACATTGATAAAGATAACATTTCCGACATCTGCATCGCAACAATGTATGTGCAGGACGATCGGCAATAGATTTGGACAATACGTCTCAGTTCTCCCTCACAAAATCCTTGGGGAAATGCCCAGTACTTTATCTCTGTCATAAACGATCCTATGGTTTCTGGTTGTATTCAAATGCCCATGCATCACACTGTAACCATATCACACTAGTGGATCAAGTATATTTGTTACGGGAAATAATAGCTTAGGGGTGTGAGAAAATAATTTTTGAGGCAAAAAACGGTTTTTGTTCATGGAACTCACCGAAATGAACCTACCATCCTAATGACAGCACAAGGAGTGCAACTGGTATGCAGAAAGATGCTATCTTGAATCATATTGGCCTAAAATGCTGTAAGTAGACGTGTCCCATTTCACTGCTGTCCCATTTCTCCCCGCTCTTCCCTAACGATTGAATCAACTTCCAAACGCCGCAGCCTTATTTGCATAGGAGTCAACAGTACTGCTTTCCTGCTGGAAATGTGGCTTTTTTTCCTTTCATTCCGTTTTCACGTTTTATGGACGAAATATCCTGCGTTTTTGCAATGTATGTTTATAATGTTCAATTACAATGAAGCCGAACGTTACTGTACAGCTATGCCAGCAAGTGAAGACAAGACGAACGTTACTGTACAGCTATGTCAGCAAGTGAAGACAAGACGAACGTTACTGTACAGCTATGCCTGCAAGCGAAGACAAGCCGAACGTTACTGTACAGCTATGCCAGCAAGTGAAGACAAGACGAACGTTACTGTACAGCTATGCCAGCAAGTGAAGACAAGACGAACGTTACTGTAAAGCTATGCCAGCAAGCGAAGACAAGACGAACGTTACTGTACAGCTATGCCTGCAAGCGAAGACAAGCCGAACGTTACTGTACAGCTATGCCAGCAAGTGAAGACAAGACGAACGTTACTGTAAAGCTATGCCAGCAAGCGAAGACAAGACGAACGTTACTGTACAGCTATGCCAGCAAGTGAAGACAAGACGAACGTTACTGTGCAGCTATGCCAGCAAGTGAAGACAAGACGAACGTTACTGTACAGCTATGCCAGCAAGTGAAGACAAGACGAACGTTACTGTGCAGCTATGCCAGCAAGTGAAGACAAGACGAACGTTACTGTACAGCTATGCCAGCAAGTGAAGACAAGACGAACGTTACTGTACAGCTATGCCAGCAAGTGAAGACAAGACGAACGTTACTGTACAGCTATGCCAGCAAGCGAAGACAAGACGAACGTTACTGTACAGCTATGCCAGCAAGTGAAGACAAGACGAACGTTACTGTGCAGCTATGCCAGCAAGCGAAGACAAGACGAACGTTACTGTGCAGCTATGCCAGCAAGCGAAGACAAGACGAACGTTACTGTACAGCTATGCCAGCAAGCGAAGACAAGACGAACGTTACTGTACAGCTCTGCCAGCAAGTGAAGACAAGCCGAACGTTACTGTACAGCTATGCCAGCAAGCGAAGACAAGCCGAACGTTACTGTACAGCTATGCCAGCAAGCGAAGACAAGCCGGATGTTACTGTACAGCTATGTCAGCAAGCGAAGACAAGCCGAACGTTACTGTACAGCTATGCCAGCAAGCGAAGACAAGCCGAACATTACTGTACAGCTATGCCAGCAAGCGAAGACAAGCCGGACGTTACTGTACAGCTATGCCAGCAAGCGAAGACAAGCCGAACATTACTGTACAGCTATGCCAGCAAGCGAAAACAAGCCGGACGTTACTGTACAGCTATGCCAGCAAGCGAAGACAAGCCGGACGTTACTGTACAGCTATGCCAGCAAGTGAAGACAAGCCGGACGTTACTGTACAGCTATGCCAGCAAGCGAAGACAAGCCGGACTTTACTGTACAGCTATGCCAGCAAGCGAAGACAAGCCGGACGTTACTGTACAGCTATGCCAGCAAGTGAAGACAAGCCGGACGTTACTGTACAGCTATGCCAGCAAGCGAAGACAAGCCGGACGTTACTGTACAGCTATGCCAGCAAGTGAAGACAAGCCGGACGTTACTGTACAGCTATGCCAGCAAAAGAAGACAAGCCGGACTTTACTGTACAGCTATGCCAGCAAGCGAAGACAAGCCGGACGTTACTGTACAGCTATGCCAGCAAGTGAAGACAAGCCGGACGTTACTGTACAGCTATGCCAGCAAGCGAAGACAAGCCGGACGTTACTGTACAGCTATGCCAGCAAGCGAAGACAAGCCGAACGTTACTGTACAGATATGCCAGCAAGCGAAGACAAGCCGGACGTTACTGTACAGCTATGCCAGCAAGCGAAGACAAGCCGAACGTTACTGTACAGCTATGCCAGCAAGCGAAGACAAGCCGGACGTTACTGTACAACTATGCCAGCAAGCGAAGACAAGCCGGACGTTACTGTACAGCTATGCCAGCAATCGAAGACAAGCCGGACGTTACTGTACAGCTATGCCAGCAAGTGAAGACAAGCCGGACTTTACTGTACATCTATGCCAGCAAGCGAAGACAAGCCGGACTTTACTGTACAGCTATGCCAGCAAGCGAAGACAAGCCGGACGTTACTGTACAGCTATGCCAGCAAGTGAAGACAAGCCGGACGTTACTGTACAGCTATGCCAGCAAGCGAAGACAAGCCGGACGTTACTGTACAGCTATGCCAGCAAGTGAAGACAAGCCGGACGTTACTGTACAGCTATGCCAGCAAGCGAAGACAAGCCGGACTTTACTGTACAGCTATGCCAGCAAGCGAAGACAAGCCGGACGTTACTGTACAGCTATGCCAGCAAGCGAAGACAAGCCGAACGTTACCGTACAGCTATGCCAGCAAGTGAAGACAAGCCGAACGTTACTGTACAGCTATGCCAGCAACTGAAGACAAGCCGAACGTTACTGTACAGTTATGCCAGCAAGCGAAGACAAGCCGAACGTTACTGTACAGCTATGCCAGCAAGTGAAGACAAGCCGAACGTAGTTTGCATTAGGTGTATTTCGACACTGTGTCGCCCGACCAGTCCGACAACACATCGCTCGTGTGAACACCCTCGCGAGACAGATAACGAGACCAATATGTGGATACAACTGTGTCGCCGGAATTGCGCCCGGGTCCAGATCTGACGTATGTCGGGCGACAGTTTGAATCAGTGGCCACTCAGCGACCGTAGCGACGCAGTGCAGGGGAACCCGCCGTGACCTTTAACCAGAACTCCACTGCAGATTGGCGCCCCTAAACGGGTCACAATTGCAGTGTCTATGCAAGTTGCTCATGTGAACGCGCATATAATTTAGCTGCGCTTTGTCACGCGACAGTGTCTCTCGACCAATTGGGTAACTAATCGCTCGTGTAAACGGGCCTTGATATTTCTATATCATCTTCCGGCGCAACACGGTTACCGGAAATGACGCGAAAGGCAATGTAGGAATGTGGCGGGTGTCCCGCTTTCACGAAATTCCTTCGGGGAGGCCACATTCCGAGGTAAGCATTTTTTGAAGTGTAGAACTAATTTAGGTTTGACAGATTGTTGTTTGACGGACGAGTTGCTCCCGGGGGACCGAAGAACATTCGAGAATATGCAAACATACGGCGTACCGAACGTTTAACATCCAAACATACGGCGTACCGAACGTTTAACATCCAAACATACGGCGTACCGAACGTTTAACATCCAAACATACGGCGTACCGAACGTTTAATATCCAAACAGACGACTGCGGTGGACATTAATAAACTACATGTTGTTAGTGTTAGTTACGTTAATTTTGTATTTCTCTTATGCGTTTAGTTTCTATTGTTTTCTGCTACGGTGGTAAACATTTGCCCGGTGCCAAGTTTGCATTACAGGAATCCTAAAGCCACCGGCGCCACCACCGGAAACACTTGCGTTGGACGCCAATGAACCTTGTCGGACGGGTGAACGTTCGGGAACGTTCGTCGTTGTTGCCTAGCAACGCGCTCGCCTTACAGCTGACCAGTTTCGTCGGGAACATTACGGTATATTCCCTTACCAGTGGCGCCACTCGCCACTGCCACAACTTACATTTAATTACTTTCCTGCACAACTTTATTTCATTTGGTAAAATCCAAATTTTTTCCAGGAAATATCTCGGTTTCAATTGCATACAAATGTGGATAGTATTTGTTTTGAAAATATGTCTAGAAGCATAATAATGTTCCGTGTTGTTTGAAACCATGATACTTTAGTCATGTCTCAGTTGTAATGACGTAGAGTCGTAAACAGCAATGATAATGCCCGGCCTACCAATCGTTTAATCCACTCCTCAACTGTTCATTTTGAATTTATGATCAAGTTGTGGCAGTGGTGATATGCTGAGTGACGCCCCATGAACATTTATTGGCGTTGACGCTTGCAGTCAACCTCTCCACCAGGGGCGCCACTCGCCATTTCGCCACCGCCGCAACTTACATCTGACTTGCAGATTCTGCACATCTTTATTTGGTAGTCTTCTCAAGAATTGTCTCACTTTTAATTGCACACAATTGTGGACAGTGTTTGTATTGGAAACGTGTCTGCAAACACAATAACTACTGTTTTGTTTGAAACTGTTACTTTACTCTAATGTCAGTTGCAATGACGTAACAAGTCTTAAATAATTCCATTCCCAGCCAACCATACTTTTATTCCACTCTGCAACTGTTCATTGCTGAATTTATAATCAAGTTGTGGCAGTGGTTATATGCCGAGTGACGCCCATGTCGGGGAGTGGCTTGCAGTGTGCTACTTTGCCGAATGACGCCCCAGTCGGGGAGTGTGGCTTGCAGTGAGCTACTTTGCAGAGTGACGCCCCTGTCGGGAGTGTGGCTTGCAGTGAGCTACTTTGCAGAGTGATGCCCCTGTCGGTGAGTGTGGCTTGTAGTGAGCTACTTTGCAGAGTGATGCCCCTGTCGCGGAGTGTGGCTTGTAGTGTGCTACTTTCGTCTGCCAAACCAAAACAATGTGTTGTGATAGTGAATTTACATTGTCGCATTTGAACTTTAAATATATGTGGCGACTTGACTCACCAATAACTGGTTGAAAGGTCAAGTTACCGAGTACTTTCAAGAATGTCATGTGCTCGACACAATTTATTGCAAAAACTGATACTTGTCCAAATGCATACACTACAGATATGGATGATATTATAATCAACCTTAAACACAGAATTAATGTTCCAGCATGTATCGATAAATCACAGAAATGCACAGAGTTTGTACAATCAAAAAACTAGCATGGTAAATGATCCAATCAATGTAACACATACAAACAGAACAAATATCTACGTACAATAGTAATTTACTGTGCTGAAAACTACAGCAGATTACTATTATGTATCAACACAAATAAAAGAATTTGAAGCTATCTGTCACCAGAGGGAGCACACATCGTCACCACAGAGAGCACACATTGTCACCACAGAGAGCACACATCGTCACCACAGAGAACTACAAAATGTCTTCAGTGTCCGACTGAAGAAACCAGATATCGCGTTGTTTCTGTGTCATCCAATGTTCGCTGAAACATCACTTTTTTTCTTGTGCATATTTGTAGTGCAGATCAAGGACGTCGTTCTGCGACACCTTCACCCAGCCTGTCTCCTTCATGTGGTACACTGCAATGTGGCAATTAGACCGTCAAAACATTTAATGTGACACGTACACCCACACACGCGCGCATGCAAGCACACAAACACACACAATATTTCCTCAAATAGTGGTCATTTCATGAACACAATAAAACAACCAAAGATTCAGGTATTTCACGAGATCAATAAACATTTTAAGAAAACCTCAGTTGAATATTCAGTTAACTAAATTAACGGTGCTTATGACACTGCCTAACCCTCTCATTGTTTATGTGCACCAAGATCGGGTTCCAAGGATTTAGATAGGGTTTGCAATCAATAGTTTGTATTATTGTTCTCAGTTACATAATCTACGTCAAATGTACACATAATATACCCACCACCAGGGAATTTGTTTAATGTACAAACCATCCACTGGTCATAAATACCAAAGTTTGGCCCCATATATGCGAAACTGACGGAGATATGAGGGAACATATAGACATACAGAGCCACAAACTGACGGAGATATGAGGGAACAGACAGACATACAGAGTCACACACTGATGGAGATATGAGGGAACAGACAGACATACAGAGTCACAAACTGACGGAGATATGAGGGAACAGACAGACATACAGAGCCACAAACTGATGGAGATATGAGGGAACAGACAGACATACAGAGCCACAAACTGATGGAGATACGAGGGAACAGACAGACATACAGAGCCACAAACTGATGGAGATACGAGGGGACAGACAGACATACAGAGCCACAAACTGATGGAGATATGAGGGAACAGACAGACATACAGAGCCACAAACTGATGGAGATACGAGGGAACAGACAGACATACAGAGCCACAAACTGATGGAGATACGAGGGAACAGACAGACATACAGAGCCACAAACTGATGGAGATATGAGGGAACAGACAGACATAGAGTCACAAACTGACGGAGATATGAGGGAACAGACAGACATACAGAGTCACAAACTGATGGAGATATGACGGAACAGACAGACATAAAGAGTCACAAACTGATGGAGATACGAGGGAACAGACAGACATACAGAGCCACAAACTGACGGAGATATGAGGGAACAGAAACACACAGAGCCACAAACTGACGGAGATATGAGGGAACAGACAGACATAAAGAGTCACAAACTGATAGAGATACGAGGGAACAGACAGACATACAGAGCCACAAACTGACGGAGATATGAGGGAACAGACAGACATACAGAGCCACAAACTGATGGAGATATGAGAGAACAGACAGACACACAGAACCACAAACTGATGGAGATACGAGGGAACAGACAGACATACAGAGCCACAAACTGATGGAGATATGAGAGAACAGACAGACATACAGAGCCACAAACTGATGGAGATACGAGGGAACAGACAGACATACAGAGCCACAAACTGATGGAGATATGAGGGAACAGACAGACATACAGAGCCACAAACTGATGGAGATACGAGGGAACAGACAGACATACAGAGCCACAAACTGATGGAGATACGAGGGAACAGACAGACATACAGAGCCACAAACTGATGGAGATATGAGGGAACAGACAGACATAGAGTCACAAACTGACGGAGATATGAGGGAACAGACAGACATACAGAGTCACAAACTGATGGAGATATGACGGAACAGACAGACATAAAGAGTCACAAACTGATGGAGATACGAGGGAACAGACAGACATACAGAGCCACAAACTGACGGAGATATGAGGGAACAGAAACACACAGAGCCACAAACTGACGGAGATATGAGGGAACAGACAGACATAAAGAGTCACAAACTGATGGAGATACGAGGGAACAGACAGACATACAGAGCCACAAACTGACGGAGATATGAGGGAACAGACAGACATACAGAGCCACAAACTGATGGAGATATGAGAGAACAGACAGACACACAGAACCACAAACTGATGGAGATACGAGGGAACAGACAGACATACAGAGCCACAAACTGATGGAGATATGAGGGAACAGACAGACATACAGAGCCACAAACTGATGGAGATATGAGAGAACAGACAGACATACAGAACCACAAACTGATGGAGATACGAGGGAACAGACAGACATACAGAGCCACAAACTGATGGAGATATGAGAGAACAGACAGACATACAGAGCCACAAACTGATGGAGATATGAGAGAACAGACAGACATACAGAGCCACAAACTGACGGAGATACGAGGGAACAGACAGACATACAGAGCCACAAACTGATGGAGATATGAGAGAACAGACAGACATACAGAGCCACAAACTGACGGAGATACGAGGGAACAGACAGACATACAGAGTCACAAACTGATGGAGATATGAGAGAACAGACAGTCATACAGAGTCACAAACTGACGGAGATATGAGGGAACAGACAGACATACAAAGTCACAAACTGACGGAGACATGAGGGAACAGACAGACATACAGAGCCACAAACTGATGGAGATATGAGGGAACAGACAGACATAGAGTCACAAACTGACGGAGATATGAGGGAACAGACAGACATACAGAGTCACAAACTGATGGAGATATGACGGAACAGACAGACATAAAGAGTCACAAACTGATGGAGATACGAGGGAACAGACAGACATACAGAGCCACAAACTGACGGAGATATGAGGGAACAGAAACACACAGAGCCACAAACTGACGGAGATATGAGGGAACAGACAGACATAAAGAGTCACAAACTGATGGAGATACGAGGGAACAGACAGACATACAGAGCCACAAACTGACGGAGATATGAGGGAACAGACAGACATACAGAGCCACAAACTGATGGAGATATGAGAGAACAGACAGACACACAGAACCACAAACTGATGGAGATACGAGGGAACAGACAGACATACAGAGCCACAAACTGATGGAGATATGAGGGAACAGACAGACATACAGAGCCACAAACTGATGGAGATATGAGAGAACAGACAGACATACAGAGTCACAAACTGACGGAGATACGAGGGAACAAACAGACATACAGAGTCACCAACTGACTGAGATATCAGAGAACAGACAGACAGACAGATTCACAACCTAACGGAGATACGAGGGAACAGACAGACATACAGAGTCACAAACTGACGGAGATATGAGGGAACAAACAGACATACAGAGTCACAAACTGACTGAGATATCAGAGAACAAACAGACATACAGAGCCACAAACTGATGGAGATATGAGGGGACAGACATACAGAGTCACAAACTGATTGAGACATGAGGGAACAGACAGACATACAGAGTCACAAACTGATGGAGATATGAGGGAACAGACAGACATACAGAGTCACAAACTGATGGAGATATGAGGGAACAGACAGACATACAGAGTCACAAACTGATGGAGATATGAGGGAACAGACAGACATACAGAGTCACAAACTGACGGAGATACGAGGGAACAGACAGACATACAGAGTCACAAACTGACGGAGATACGAGGGAACAAACAGACATACAGAGTCACCAACTGACTGAGATATCAGAGAACAGACAGACAGACAGATTCACAACCTAACGGAGATACGAGGGAACAGACAGACATACAGAGTCACAAACTGACGGAGATATGAGGGAACAAACAGACATACAGAGTCACAAACTGACTGAGATATCAGAGAACAAACAGACATACAGAGCCACAAACTGACGGAGATATGAGGGGACAGACATACAGAGTCACAAACTGATTGAGACATGAGGGAACAGACAGACATACAGAGTCACAAACTGATGGAGATATGAGGGAACAGACAGACATACAGAGTCACAAACTGATGGAGATATGAGGGAACAGACAGACATACAGAGTCACAAACTGATGGAGATATGAGGGAACAGACAGACATACAGAGTCACAAACTGACGGAGATACGAGGGAACAGACAGACATACAGAGTCACAAACTGACGGAGATACGAGGGAACAGACAGACATACAGAGCCACAAACTGACGGAGATATGAGGGAACAGAAAAACACAGAGCCACAAACTGACGGAGATAAGAGGGAACAGACAGACAAACACAGCCACAAACTGACAGAGATACGAGGGAACAGACAGACATACAGAGCCACAAACTGATGGATATATGAGAGAACAGACAGACATACAGAGTCACAAACTGACGGAGATATGAGAGAACAGACAGACATACAAAGTCACAAACTGATTGAGACATGAGGGAACAGACAGACATACAGAGTCACAAACTGATGGAGATATGAGGGAACAGACAGACATACAGAGTCACAAACTGATGGAGATATGAGGGAACAGACAGACATACAGAGTCACAAACTGACGGAGATACGAGGGAACAGACAGACATACAGAGTCACAAACTGACGAAGATACGAGGGAACAGACAGACATACAGAGTCACAAACTGACGAAGATACGAGGGAACAGACAGACATACAGAGTCACAAACTGATGGAGATATGAGGGAACAGACAGACATACAGAGTCACAAACTGATGGAGATACGAGGGAACAGACAGACATACAGAGTCACAAACTGACGGAGATACGAGGGAACAGACAGACATACAGAGTCACAAACTGACGGAGATACGAGGGAACAGACAGACATACAGAGCCACAAACTGACGGAGATATGAGGGAACAGACAGACATACAGAGTCACAAACTGACTGAGATATCAGAGAAAAGACAGACATACAGAGTCACAAACTGACGGAGATATGAGGGAACAGACAGACATACAGAGTCACAAACTGACGGAGATACGAGGGAACAGACAGACATACAGAGTCACAAACTGACGTAGATACGAGGGAACAGACAGACATACAGAGCCACAAACTGACGGAGATATGAGGGAACAGACAGACATACAGAGTCACAAACTGACTGAGATATCAGAGAAAAGACAGACATACAGAGTCACAAACTGACGGAGATATGAGGGAACAGACAGACATACAGAGTCACAAACTGATGGTGATATGATGGCACAGACAGACAGACAGAATCGCAAACTGATGGAGATATGAGGGAACAGACAGACATACAGAGTCACAAACTGAAGGAGATATGAGGGAACAGACAGACAGACAGACAGACAGAGCCACAAACTGCATTATATTATAGACACATAATGACTATACGCAGAAGTGCTACTGACGATTGACAATGCCACCACTGTAGGCATCCCTGTGTGTGGCATGGTAGATGGCTCTCTGACCCAGGTCATACGCCTCCTTCACAGACATGTTGTAGCGCACGCCACTGTCCAGCACGCCGTACGCATACGTAGAGCCAGAGCCAACAGAGAAGATGTCATTGGTCAGTCTTGTTCCGTCACTGTCCACATAGTACAGACCAGGACCCTGGAGATGACAATAAAAGACACATTAGTATTAATGCAGGACATTGCAAACTGTCAACACTTTAATTGAAATGTATAATGATGTTCATTGCTGAACTGATATGAAGCTAGCTGGTTTTATATCATTAAAATGTCTCTTAATTTTTCGATCTGAAAATTAACATAAATTATGTTTTAATCTTTATTGCTGTACACATAGGTACTGTCAGAAATGGCATGAAACATGAATTTGACAGTACTATAAATCAGTCTGTTTACTAAAAAAAGTGCCCATTTATGTTCAAATCATTGAAAGAATTGACTTTAGTCGTTAGATTTGGTAAGGATCAAATTAGTGGATATCCAAAATAGTAAACTGTACGAGTCAATGCTGACCATGGGCGTGACTTCAATCTTCTCGCAAAAAACCTGAATTTGATAGGTATCTTTAAGACTGAGTGGCCTGTCTTCTATTGCCATGCATGCAGTAGTGACCTCTACATGTAATAAAACTAAATATGAATGAAACGAAAACCTACCTTCTTGTCCCATCCACAAATCATTGTGCCCTAAAACAGTCACGAAACGCATTTTTAATCAAAAATATTTTTATTAAAACTAAACATGCAACATTCAACATTACAACTAAACGTTGACATACCATTCCATACCAGACTTTAAACAATAAATTTGTGTTCCCTTGAAAACCATGCTTTAAACAGGCTTGAGGTTGATTCCATGTAACCGATTCAGATTCCAACACTTTTTTTAATCAGATTACATTGTGCTAACATAAACCGATTCCAGGATCAATTCCGCTATTGGCCTTCAATTCTGATTCTACTGATGTAACAAATTCCTGCTTGTTCTCTTCATAACTGGATATGTGGTGCTTTCTGACTTTATTTATGTTTTCATTGTGCTTTTGCACCATCAAAATAATTGGAATTGAAAAAATATGTTTAAATTCTATCAAAAGTTATTCCAATTACTCTGCTTTAATATCATCCAGTTCTGATTGGCCTTCAGTTTTGATTCCAGAATTGCTCCAGGTCTGAATTTTAATATTTCCTCATAACTGATAGCATGCAAAAGATTGCACGCAATATTTATAAGTGTATACAGTAAAACCTGCCTTAGTGGACACCTGTCTATAACAGACACCTGTCCATGACGGACACCTGTCTATAACGGACACCTGTCCATGACGGACACTTTTGAAAGTTCTGAATTACTTGCTATTAGTTTGCACTGTCCGCTAACTGCCCATAGCGGCCACCTGGCCAATGTGGACAACGGACAGGGAATTTGGACCCAACCATTCATAGCTGCCCTGCCACTTGCAGACAGGGAAATGTGCATTGACAATCCTGTGAGTCAGTCTAGCTGAGCCACTGCTGATACTCACTAACTTCACTAAGTATGTATTCTGTGTCATACCATCTGCATAATGTCAAGAAGTATAAGAAATGTGCTCTAAATAAGGTGAGCCTCTTGCCAAGCCCTAGCCTAGGCCACCACCAGCTGTGTAAACTTTCACCCCTTGGCTTCTCTTGGACATCAAAGCCATTTCACTTCACCTTTCTGTAACCATAACCCTGCGTTGTTTTGATGAACTCTAACTCTCAGATGCCAAGCTCCAACCAAAGTGAATGAACCTTGAGAAATTTGTCAGTATCCCTACATTCAACAGCAGTGGACTGTGTACAATTTGTTTCAATTATGTCACTCAGCCGACTAATCATTTGTTCGTGGAGGGGTCAAAGAAATGGTGATTACATGGGACTGATCACAGACCCATTCGCCACCTGGTTTCCATGCAGTGGAATGTAGTAACGCTGCATGATTGATGATATTTTCACCAACTTAGTTTATGGCCCACATATATTATATATACATGTATTATTGTTTTATTAACCGTAACTTTGTACCGTTCACGACTGTACCAACAAATGACCGTAACAAATTATAATGGCGCCACATAATGAGTGTCCACTTAATCAAATTCTCCATAACAGACACTTGTCCACAACGGATACATAATCCCGGAGGTGTCCGCTATGCACAAGTTTCACTGTATATGCAACATTACTGTAATAATGCTAAACTATCCTATACAGCTTATCAATAAGTTCTTCTATAAACAACAGACACAGCTGCCTACCATTGATAGTCCCATGCCCTTGTAATTGTAGACAATGTTTGCGAGAAGTTTGGATGCTGCAGCCACAGAAATTCTCTCTTTATTGCGCAGTTCATAGATTCTGAAACCAAAAATAACATCTAGTTTTTTGTTTTGTTAGAGGATTCGTAGTTATTTTGGTACTGGGCTGTTCACTGCACATGCAGTGCAGGTTAATTCTAAGAGAAATTGATCAATTCAATCCAATTAAAGTCTACATTAGAAGATTTTATTGAAAAGGAAAACTGGAAGATAGTGTGGAAGAAGAAATGACAATACCATACCAGTCAATTCTACCGATTCTTCTCTCACTGAAACTTGTTAATTGTAAACACAATCCTTGGATTATATTATAATATCGGACTTGGGGGAACTTATCACAAATACATTTCTACAAAAGTTTGCATTTAATTTTGTAGCAATATATTACAGATTACATAGAATGGATACTGCACTCTCATTAACATTTCATGGAAATAATTTAATTGCCGTATTCAAATGTACTGTAAATTGCACTGTATCTGAATATGGAGTTCACTTAAATGGTTGCCATCTCGACAATCAAGTGAACGAACAGTTGTAATGACTCTAACTCACCGACACTGCTTGGCAAGCACCCGTTCCCAGTAAGAACAATCTGCAGCACCACCAGCCATGGTGCCCAGCAGGTAGGGGTTGATCTCAATCACTTTTTTCACTGTCTGGGAAGCTAGGGGAAATACAGGGAATTAATCAAAGTATATGGATACAACTTGACTTCCACGTTGCAGCCAATAAACAGTTTCATGAATATGGTCGTTTTATAATTTTTTTTGGTATAGATTTATTCTACATATACATATTTAACTAAACCACAGATGGAGTGATTACACCACAAATGTAATCGATTATGATTACAATTACTTTTAAAATTAGTGTAATTCATTACGATTATGACTACTTTTGCATATAATCATGATAACAATCATGATTACATGAGGAATATAACTAACATAATGAAATAAATAAAACAAAACCTATGTTATCACTATCTGTAAGACTGGGAGACATCAAAGATGTCCACCCAGTTGCAGACTGTTGTTTAAACTGCCCCAAGTTAGGTGAATGCCCGAGTTGGAAGCGAGTTCATTGTGCAGATTAGACACAGCCAAACAACCAATATCAAAGAAAGCTTCAAGTCAGGTCCAGGCAATTGTTCCACTCTTAATTCATCTGGGGTAGACCAATTGGGGTATAGCAGAGTGGATGAAATGGGCGTAGACCAAGTTGGGTAGAAACACGCACAAGAAAATAAATGGTAATTGAGTATGAATATGGTTACTCCTAAATTCTCAATGGTTACACGTGATTACGATTATTGAGCGTATACCTATCCATGGCCCAGCAGTGGCACGGGAATCAACTGCTACGATGACGCCATCTTTGAATTTGAAGGCCAGTGTTGTAGTTCCATGGTTGAACTGTATCTTCACGTCATTGCCAGCACCATCGGCAAATGGGGCAAGATTCTGGGCAGACTGAAACAGAAGCATACACTTATGATAATAGGGCATTCACTGTTAATATCTTGTGTCTGTGTCTCAGTAATGGAGCACATCAGCCAAGACAGTTTCTGGCATCTGGCTCAGTGGATGCAACTGTGATGTGAGCTGCCCTGGTGAAGAATGCCGGACCCTTCCTTTGAGGAAAAAAACAATTTGCACATATTTATCAAATCAAACTAATAGATAAATATATCCTAACTGGTGGTGGTGGATGACAAAGTGTTATATGTCATCATTCTGACAGTTCTGTGTTGTGTCCACTGTGTCAGAATGTCATTCATGGATCACCATATTCTTACCTACGTCACTACATTACTGTTACTGATCCCGTAACCCGCCTGGGTCATAGGGGCGCTGCTCCAATGAACGTTGCACAAGTCGGCTCCAGTCTTGGTGGTTGTGTGCTAGTGCCTGGGTTTCTGTAACGGTATTTCCTGTCCATTCCTCAATGTTGTCTATCCATCTCCTCTGTCTTCCTCATCTTCTTTTCCCCTGCTATGTTCCCTGAAGGATTGTTTTAGAGAGTCTGCTTGATCTCATCACTACGTACAAACTAAAGATCCTCTCATGTATGTTTGTTTTTTATAATCTTTCACTTATTGCGCCCTTATTATAACAGTGTTATATGTTATTTTTATCTCATCTTATCTATCTCAAAATGTTCATTCCATCATACTGAGAATTGTGCCAGGATCTGCTGTTATTGTGCACCCGTCACGGCATGCTTCCCAAATGAGCAACAACCTGGTGTAATTTGCAGGCCTGAGGTAATAGTAATACGTAATTATTACAAATATTCAAGTAATAGATGGAACATAAAACAATGTAATAGTAATAGAAAACAATGTAATGGTAACTGAGCTATTACTTTTTTATTAACTGAATATTTAAATCACATATAAAAATTCAATTTCAATAGATTGTTAAGCATAAATATCAAGATAATGTCAATGTGTGTGATTGTGCTGAGCAATTCTTCATATAAGCCACCTTTACATACCAGACATCAAAGGAGTTTACACTTTTAATACTCGCTTATTCTGAGTAAGAACCAACAGCCCATAAAGATAATCAAGGCCGAGAGGCCATGTACGGTTTACACAGCATTCAATGGTCATTTAAAGCCAGTTCCAATGTCTAAAGGAAATTAATGAATGTAATTTTGTGTGTGTATGTGTATGTATATATATATATGGGTAAGCCAATCATGTGAGCAAGAACACTTCATGGATAACTGGTTGCGAAAACGGTTGGTTTGGCCTATGCGAGTGAAAACACTTCACTGGTTGCGAAAACGGTTGGTTTGGCCCATGCGAGCGAGAACACTTAACGGGTTGCGAAAATGGTTGGTTCGGTCCATGTCAGCGAGAAAACTTCATGGTTCATGAAAACAATGTAATAGTAATTGCAAAAACCCATTATGGGCTGAAACATCCAACACCCAGCTGTATAACAATAATAGGATACTGCGACAACCTTGGTCAACACACTGATATGTCAAGTCAAAATGGTGACATGCATTGGTCAAAATAGCAACAAATATTATTGCTGGTAAAATTATGACAAAATAAATAAACATTGACCATCATTGTGACATAAAGGTGACACAGTTATAAATTCTTTCGTATGAGTCAAGCCATTAATAAACAAATTAACCCTGGGAGTGACCACTGGACTGAATTCGACCCGCACGATCAGTGCAAATAGTGTTCCGGCTGATTTTGGTATCACTCTGTAAGAAAAATTTTCATATCCGTCACCAGTACCTTACACGGGAACAAATGGTATCATTGGAAAGTTGAACCACTCTTCGTTCTTATTCATATTCATTCATGAGCATACAAAACGTGTCACATAGCTGGTGGCTTGGTGTCCTGCTTTTACTAAGCTCCGCAGAATAAATTTCCATTTCCATTCATAGTACTGTATCTAAATATGTTACGTTATACCTTCGGAAAGCTCTACGATTGGCCTATTTGAATACTTGTGAATGAGCGAGCGGGCTATATGCAGCTAATGAGCAATCATCATTACAACATGTGTTGTCTGGGCCATCTCAGCTTTTTATATACTAATCCGCCATTTTGTTTTCTCACTTCGTTCTGTGTCAGTTCACTTTAGGCCGGATTATTTAAAGTTTCCACATCAATATTTCGGCAAATTGAATGACAGCATTAGTGAATCACGTTATTATACTAGTTCAGACAGTTAGAACGATGTTGCGGGGTTTTTTGAGGTAAATATCAGCATGTTGCCATCGCGATTTCTGTCAGCTTCAACAGCCCGCACTACCATGGTAAACGATGCAGGACTGATGGGCCTGTCTGAATCGGCATAGCCTGGTGTTGGAAAAAAATCATAAAAATAAAAGTTCTCAACATATTTGATTAATTTTTATTTTATTTTGTAACTAATATGTATGGCTACATTTCTCTAGTTGGATATAGGAACATACAGCCACTCAGTAATTATCTAGTTGCAGGGTGAAAAAAAAATTCCTTTCTGGGGAGATGAAATTCAAAAAGTAATATTCCCATGATAAGATTGTGCTGTAGTTTTATAATTTTATTACAATACTCTTTTTATCAACAAAACGATACCTCAATCACATTTGTGCGATAATTATTAGCGATGTTTGATTTTTAAAAGCACCCTTATGAATAACTCCGATTTGTGTACACCATGGAAATTTATGGGTATCCAAGACCTGGCCTAGGCTAGGGTTAATAAATGCCGCATATATATGCATGGCATTATTGTATTGTGCTAAACTTCCGTTTAATTTGATAACATTCTCATATAATTAATGGCATTAATTTGAAGAAAAAGTCCAAACACAAATACATTAAATAGAGAACTCCACAAAGTTAAGCTTTCGATGAAGTTAGGGCTGCGACTACACACATTATCGCTCATTGTACAATACATTTTAATTAATTCTATACTTACGTCAAAATTATATGGCACTGCAAAATGTTCGGATGTATCTAGATCGCTTCGCAAAGAACTGAATCCTCCGTCAATATCAATTGGATTCGGAAATGCATAGCTTTTATTCTGCAAATTTAGCTTACAAATATCCGCCAAAGCCATGATGAACAAGCGTTTTGTCAAGAAATTTACACCGGATGTTGAATATGAAACATCTCCAATAAAACAAAACGAGAGAGGGCGACACTATCGCAAACAGTTCGACAGCTCCCCGTCCGGCGCAATTTATTCGTTGGGAGGTGGTGCGTCGAGGAAATAACGGGCGATGCAAGGATGAAAGAAATTGTTCTTTCTATATTTTCTGTCATAGCGTCGTTAATCTTTGTCATCATCTTCATATTAATAGGTTAGCTCTACACTATTAACGCTAAACTTGTTGTTGGGTGATGCAGTGTGTGGGTGATAATAAGGTTACTTGATGAACAATTATTTGTTTATGTTTTACTCGCAGCATATTCCAAGTACAGGTGCCTTATCTCAAAACAACCCAATATTGGGGCATATGAGTGTGTTGTGTCCTACCAAATGCTGAGACTGTGCTGTGGCTAAGCTGGAACATTAACATGAAAGTGACCGTGATTATGCGCTTAGGGTCCAGTTAGGAGCATGATGCACAATAAAACGAAAAAAAGAAGAAATTGTGGTCACTTTTGTAGACAGATACAACATTTGACAATTTATATAAATCACAGAAAATAATAAACATCACAATCTCATCATATTTGAAAACAGTCGGTAATTCCATATCGGTTTGTGGTTCAACTTGCTACTGTACTCATAAGGGATTTTTGGGAAATTAAGTACTGAGATGTATTGTTTCAAATAATTTCCTAATAGCCTGTTTCCAACACTGATAATTGCCTAGAGATTAGAATCTGCGGTGTTGACTGTTTTAATAAATATTTATGTTTCTTGTAGGATGGTACATAGTCTGGAAGGTCTTCCTCAGTCGATTCAAGCTGGTGCAAGAGCTACTTGGAGTGACTAATGACCAAACAGCAACAGAAGAAATGCCAAAAGTGAGGAGCAAGAAAGCACGATTCGACTAACCTGCTGAACTTCATCAGATGCTCACCACAAACACGATGTCTTGACAGCGATAATGTTTCACTGAGTGACTTACAGCTTCTGATGAAAACTATATGAAGCTGATTTATCGTTTACCCAGAGACAAGTTTTTACTGCATAACAACCTTATGTTTGCAGAGAATGTGTCCCATGCTTTCACCATGTGTGATTAGTGACATGTTGTGTTGCCATGGAAAAGATGCCATAGAAACACATTCATTAGCATAGCACACCATACTGTTTTAACAGCTGACAACTTATGTAGCAGTAAATGCCAGTTGTAAATAAATGTTTTGCCACCACTTTATTGGTTTTTTAAGAAGTTACTAAAACCAACAAAAACTAAAGACCTTCCCTTTTAAGCTTGCTACTTAGCAACTGTTGGGAACTTGGGGAATTTATTGTAGAACATTGACTTTGCCTAACCCTTTAATTAATATAATATGCCTTTATGTTGACATACCTACTAGCTCTGGTTCTGCAGAATGTATATGTGCTTTATAAATATGTGTATTTTATATATTAATGTTTTTCCTGCACACAAGCAACACAATATTGCCAACCAAAGCAACAGCCACCCAAAATATTCATACAGAATTTAGGCAAGTACTTGGTTATCGCCAATTTAAATCACACCTGAGTTAATGATTAGGACAAATCTAATAAATTTAAGTTTTTAAAATAAATTTATTAACACTTCTTGTAATTAATTTTATGCAGAGCATGATATTTAATCATATGTATATTGAAAATACTCAACAAACTGATCACAAGCATTTCCAACCTAATTTATGATCTTGCCAAAACATGTCTACTTAACGATGAATAATATACAAAAACGGTTGTTAAACTTGATAAGATGCATGGTGCAATAAATCCGTACAAGATGGTGAGACAATATAGTAGAGTGATGGTGTGGCATGAAGACATACATTTATTCATACATACATACATACATACATACACATGTGATTTAAGAAAGGGCAATGTATGTTCACGATATGCTATAAATCCCCTTTTTTTATAAATCCTGATGGAAATATAAAATATTGACTGCTAATGTATGAGTATGTTAGCAAAGCTAGAGAATAATAAAGTGCATGCATATATGTACCAGGTTTCTGTATATATATATATATATATATATATATATACTGTATGTGTACATTAATGCATTTTTTACTTAAATTGAATACCTTTTAATAACATAAACGAAATAAATGCACAGCGCCCTATCCATTTGACAAATCTTAAATGTGGGTACTACAGAGAGATGTCACATAATAGGAATTTTCCGATGAGTTATGAACAATAGCGGAATGAATGGAACAAAGTATAAAGACACAGTTTTGAGTCTTCTGACGGCTGTTAGATGAGAAGTGCACTATAATTAATATGATCAGAAGAAGAACTATTAGACACAATATAAGAAATAAATTTATGAAAGAAGTGTGCCATAGGAAGATAAAATAAAATTTATACATTCAACAAGTTGGACTCTAGGAATACTGGTTGAAAAGAAAGACAATGAAGTTAACTAAAGATGATTGCTAATGATAGCTTTCATTCTCTGTGACACTTTATACTATTGTTAGATGCTGAGTATGTTGATAGCACAGTCTCCTGGCAGCTGTTAGTAACCAATGACAACCGTCCTGACACTACTAAAATGAAATGTGTGGTTTCACAATTTAAAAAAAAAATATGATTTTTATCAAGGACTCGTTGTGATCACCATACACACGAATAACTATTTCATCCCTTCACTAAACAAAGTCAATAGATTTTCTTAGAATATTTTGAATAGGATTTTTGCCGAGACAATTCAATTGAATTCCGAAAATATTTTATAATTTTTTATAGAATATTCTATTACATTTTGCAGAGACATTTCTATAGAATTCAGAAATATTCTACAGAATTTATAGTATTCTACTGTTTTCAATACAATATTCTATAATGCTCTGTAGAATTTGATAGATTTTTATATACCCTTATTAAAATATACCATGGTAAATGCCATGGTATACCATGGTGTTTTGAAACAGGTAAACCATGGTGTTTTGAAACAGGTAAACCATGGTAAATACCATGATAAACCATGGTATATAATAATTTACCATGTAATGTCATGATTTACCATGTAATACCATGGTTTACCATGTAATACCACAGTATACCATGTAATACCACGGTATACCATGTAATACCATGGTGTATTTTCATAAGGGTATTGTTTTTAGAATTCTATACTTGATTTTTGTGTGCTAATAATGGAGTGGAAGAGTTACATGGCCAAAGTGCTAAATTCCGTAAAAGTAATTTCAGTATTGTTTAGTCCGAACAACATGACTGAAAATGATGTATAGTGACCTCCCCATACTATACTATCTATTATTATATATCTTGTTCGTGCTACCATACGGATGAATGATTTCGTAATGGGAGCACCGCTGTGATGGAAAGGAAACCGGTTACGCCCACTACCACGTGTTCCCGCCGACGTCGTTGTTATGATCACGTGTCCGCAGACGCCCAGAACAAGCAACATGGCGGCAGGCGTTGGGAGGTCGGGCCTCCTGGAGCTCTATATTCGCCAGCAGTGGTGCCGAATTTATGTCACGTTAGGTGATGAGGCGCTGACTTTAAGTTTGGATGAAAATCCGGAAATTGGTGCCGTTGGTTTGGTGAATGGGTCGGCCGATGGGGCTACACACGGCTTTAACAAATCGGCCGGTGGCTCGGCGGTTGAGGACAGTCTGCTCGCGGGTAGCGGCGCTGGCGACGACCAGCTCCCGGAAAGCATCGCCGGACAGAAGCGCGTCGTTCGAGTTGTGAAAGAAGACTCAAACGGCCTCGGCATCAGCATCAAAGGCGGCAAAGAGAACAAGATGCCGATTCTGATAAGTAAAATCTTCAAGGGCATGGCAGCGGATAAGACGGAGAAACTGTACGTCGGTGACGCCGTGCTGTCAGTGAATGGCGAGGACTTGAGAGACGCTACTCATGACGAGGCGGTTAAGGTGCTCAAGCGAGCCGGTAAAGTCGTCGACCTAGAAGGTAAGTTGTAGCTATTGACTATGCCACTCCTTATGTAGTTGATCGTCAAAGCAAAACACTTGGATAATTTACACTAACAGTCTAGTTGTTACATAGATAGTCATAGATTTCAACCTCTGAACTGAAGAATTTTTTGAGGGAAAAATTTCATGAAAATGCAGGGCATTTGCTTTGCTAAAAATGAAGCACAGTTCCGCAGAATGTGGCACGTATGATATGTATGGGGCACAGTGGCATGGTGATTAGAACATCAAACTCTGTCGAGAGATTCCGGTTTCGAATTTTTACAATTTCTTTCACTCCACATTACTCCAATTCACTCAGCTGTATTAAATGAGCACCTGGTTATAAACAATGGGGGATATATGTGAATGAATAGTCTTTGCACATTAATTGCAGTGAGATTGAATGCTTCCCAGAGAAGAGTTGAGTTGGTGTTGGAATGAACAGGTCTGCGAGGGGGTGAAGTGAGGTGTAAAGTGCTTTGAACGGTCTTACAGACTGGATACAGCGCTACATAAGAATATACAGGTCTTTAGAACATACCTTTACATGTATAACTCTAAGACTAAGTCTAAGTCGATTGGTACCCCAGTAAAACAAACACTCTAAACTCTATGTAAAACACCCCATCCTTGTGTTGTTCATTCAGCAAACTGAAACCACTTCATAGCTAAATAAATACCATGGGTTACTGGTTTACTCATTCTGTCCATAGTCCATCTGTGGAATATCCTTATTGTGATTCCCTAGTTATAATCCTTCCAGATATTTGGGTAACTTGATATGGACACTCCAACTATCTTCACTGACTAAAAGAACACACCGCACCTAGTGACAAGGTTAGGGTCTGGAGGCAGTGTTCCTAGTCACAAACAGCTGCTTGCAGTGCCACAGCACAAGCATATTGCACAAGCATATTGCCAGCAGTGTTGTTTCCTAAAAAACATGTAAACCAAATGTTGCTGAGTTTTACTAAAATAGCATGTCTGAAGCCATGACCATGGATAACTTTGGTAGTGTCACAATGTCTTGTCTATCGTAAACAATGACTATCTACAACCTGTACTGTCCACTGCAGCAGCACCACTGTTATGACCACAGACGAAATAAACTAGATACCCCTGTACATAAAATTATCATACTATTTTTATCTTATCAGCTGTGCTTCTTTTGATCCTATTCCTTCTCAGTTGTCTCTGTTATCAGTTGGTATCATGCAACAGTTTCTTATGGACATGCACGCACGTACACACGCATGCATGCACTTCACAGAGCGGGTGATCTAGATCTCTAAACTCACTACTGCCTCCCAGTGTAGCTGTAATCAGCTGTTTATGGCGCCTCCTCAAGCATCAGCTGTGTTTGATATAAACTGTTGTGAATTGTGTTAATAGCTATACATTTGTAGCTAATATTTTCACAAACATTGATAGGTTAAGTGGAAATGAGCTAGCATGATCTGGTAGGTTGTTTTCACCTCGTTTACACATTTGTCTTTGAAGATTGATGTTTCTATGGATCTCTAAAAGGTTCATCATCGGTAACAAGCACGTAAAAATATCAAGTTATTAAAAAATAATTACTTGTATTAAAGAGCTCAAAGGTTTGTTTTCTACCAACTGCTATATTAATGATGAAGTGTTGTAACAGCTGCCATGTATTAATGTTTTAATTTAATGATGAAGTGTTGTAACAGCTGCCACGTATTAGTGATGAAGTGGAATTAAAGGGACTAGCAACAAGGCACTAGCTAAAATGCTATTTTGGTGCGCACAAAATTTTTTATATATTGTATGTACCTGCCAAAAAAAATTAAATTTATAGGTACACTTAGATGTTTAATGCATCTAACTCACAAAGCATATGTAAAAATTGGAAGTTGATGAGATGAGCAATCACGTGGTTTTGTGACGTCAGTGATGATATGGGTTTACATTCAGTCAGTGATTTCTGTGCAGTGGTCCAGTATAGTTTCACTCGAGTTACTATAACGAGTGATGGTGATGTCAGTTTACCAAAATAAAACGTATAATGTACGTTCGATCTTCGAATTCAGCTCTTTGGGAGCAGTTTAGCAATACCAGTTGCCTTTGACTTCCAACTTTCTGACCGAACCATGAAAACGAACACATAGAGCTGCCAAACTTCTCATATATAATATATGACCATGTCACATGTTTTACTACATGTGACGTGGTCATTACTCTTACTTCCAAATAAAGATCAAAATAAATGAAAACTTGTCATCTCCTATGCCTAGCTCCGCAGAGTTAGGCGTAGAAGATATAGGTAGCATTTGTTTTTGTAATTTTGTATTGTTACATGGAAGTAAGAGTAATGTTTGACCACATGACATATGTATATGTATGGTAAATATAAGAGAAGTTTGACAGCTCTAGGTGGTCCTTTTCATGGTTTGGTCAGAAAGTAAACATTGCAATAGCAGGAGTAGCTGATGGGTGGTGGTGATTTCAGCCCTTGGAGAATTCCATCCAACTGCCATGTTGTTTCAGCTTGGTGATTTTGGTGACTGATGTGACACTAAGATCTACTCAGTTCTAGCTAGTAATTGATTAGCCTTCACTTTAAGGGTTTGTTATTCCTGTACTTGTCATCAAAGTGGTTCTAAGTTTAACTAGATACTGTTGAAGTATATTGCTTTGTCTGTTTCATAAAGTGAGAAGGTTTGTATAAAAGACCTTGCTTCACATTCAAACTGATCTGACAAAAACACTGTATACACCAAAGACCACATGCAGGTGGCTCCATTGTTTTCACAACACAATAATCGCTGTCATTGCTCTGTACTTGATTTAATTAAAAACAAAAATTGGGGAAACTAAAAGATGCAGTGTGGATCCCATTCACTTGTTATTTTTTATTTTCTGCACAACTGCCTTTTCACACAACCCATCATGTTCCTTCAGTGGGATTGTTTATACATCACTGACACAAGTCCTGTCAACACTTGGGTTTCCACTTTAAGTACTCACTGAATCTGCCTCTTCCATTATGGCCTGGTTCTTTCCACTGCTAAATTCATGAACACTCACCCTGTGCCACTGCATATGTAGTGTAATTTGAATAACTACAAACTATAAAAAAACAATTCAACACCAAAAATGAATGAATTCCTTAGTAAAATATTACGGTGCTCACTAATACTGTACTATTTAATACATAGACTATAAAATGTGACAGGGTTGCTTTTAATAATTGTATATTAATATATACATGTCCAAATAGTGTGTACATTGTTGAAAACAGAGAAAATGGAGCCATACATGCATACCCGTGCGTGTGAATACCTGTGCGTGTGCACATACATACAGTTGGAGCAGCTGTAAAAATGTAGAAGTGGGAAACCTTAGCTATAGTGCCAGTCCTTGGTTCTTGGTACAGTATCTGTGTAACCCAAATCTACTGCTGCTAGTTGAACCAGCCATCTGGCATCTGGGGGGGCTTCCACTGATAGAATATCTCAACAGCTTCATCAGCCTGCCATTTGTAGGAAGCAGACTTTATCTCAGCTGAAATGTTGAGTGAAGTAAGCACAAGTTCAACCTGCTTATTCATTGAACCTTCTGCATGTCACATGGCACCTTGAGATTAGATTTGTTAACAAGATAAATGTGTTAAATTGCTAGGGGTCAGATTTCGGACACATGTTTCATAGCACTATAAACCAAGTGATAACAGCTGGCAGAGGTTACTAGTGCTCAAGTAGTGAACAATGGCAGCTACATGACATTGTTGTGTTGCCTGATCACACAACTTTGCCTGGCCTGCATTCTGGAGAAGAAATCCAATTGAGGAAGAAGTGAAATCAATGGAAGTAGTATAGTGTTTGTATATTTGAAATAACGTGTAAACAATATCTATAGTATAAGACTAGTATAGTCCTCTAGCTAGCTTATATCAACATACTGGGTCAAAGAATATATCAACATACTCTTTATCCATCTAGGTCCAGATTGGGAAATCGGTTTCAAAATGGTCTGACTGTCTATAGGCATTTCACAATGCATTACATGTTGCCTTTCCTTCCTATTCACAAAGCGTTAACACATTTTCTTTCATTTGGACTCAGAATGCCTGTTGATTTTGTAATATTTCTAGTATATTATATTATTAAAAAGAATAACATTTTATATTATAAAATAAATATAGAATGCCAGTGTATGACCAGTTTGTGTACTTGCATATTTGTTTAATTTATTTGTTCGTGAATCCCTGAATTCATGAAATATGGATTAGACTCATTCACTGCCACTGGCCATGTGTGTGAATTAGATACATCTGGCAGCCGTGTGTGTTAACTAAGGAGCAGTGGTGTATATAGTGCATTGTTCATGCCAGGAGCAGGAAGACAGATGGGTAACATGGGAGGGATCCGTCTTGCTTATACACCTGTGTCTCTGGTGGTGGCCTCCTGGTAATGCCCCTGTGAGACTGTGCCAGTCACTTGTGAATTGCATGAATGCAACCACACACATGGAACTACTAAGTCTTAGTCTGGTCTCCATGTGATTGATGCCTTTCACTGCCTTCTCTGCTGAATTACAACTTACAAGGCATCCCTGGTGCTGAATATTGTCTACTGCTGTAGCCCAGTCTACACAGTCCAGTAGGTCTAACCATTAGCATCCAAACCTAATCTTGCGGCATAGCATATCTGTGGCAATTACCCCCACCAGTGTTAAGCCCAAAGCATAACTTGCTAAGGTTTTGCATTCCTGTGGCAAAGTTGTGTGTGGCTGTATGAAAATGTGACTGTTGTGAGGCACTGAACTGAATCATCCTTACCCTAACACTAAGTCATCTAAGCACTGAACCATCCTAGACACTGAACTATCCGTTGTACTGAACCATCCCTCACATTGAGTGACTGAATCAACCCTAGCATTGTGTCATCGATTTAGCTTTCAAATAAGTACACATTGCTACTGTGAGCTGGCAATATATGATGCACCCTACTATTGATTACCCTGTAGTAAGTGATTAAAACTTCCAATAAACCTGAGCTTGTATATAAGATAGAGCGCTATATCAAACTGCCATTTGTACACTACTATCACAAGCTGCTGTATAAAGGGTATATTTATTATGTTCTGATAAGAAGACAATTCTCACAGAGGATGATAAATAAATGGAACACATCTACTCATTGTGTTAATTCTAGCAATGTGAATGTGTTATAAATAAAATTGACAGATATCTGATAAGAATAGGCACAGATGAAACATTGTTGGACTCTTGATAAGCCAATGGCTGCCCTGTCCATCTGGTGCTTGTGGCTTTCAATGGCAATCTTGTTAAAAGTCAATTCAGCACAATCAGTAGTAAAACCAAATGATAATATACCAACTGTAATTAATCTGAAAGATGAGAAGTGCTGCTGTCTGTGTGGGTAGCTGTTTCCAGGAGGAAGGAGACTGTCAACCAGACCTCTTAGCAGGGCAGGAATGCATGTTATTCTTGGCATGGCTGGTGGGCTCTATCCCCAAGACAAGGCTGCAATGTCTATGGTCAGCACCTGCTGCTCTGACTGCCAGGGCTATCACAGCTGGACATAGCTAGACATCTTGGTATATCATGTACACAAGGTCACTGCCACACACATACATTCCGATGGTTCATCGTTAACATGATTTTTCATTTGATCTTAGATTGATTTTCACCACGTTAATAGGCATGTCTGTAAATTGGCAGGTAAGCCAGGTTTCAGGGACTTCATTGAATTTTCTGGTCGTAAATGACTATTTCTTACACCATAATGTAGTTTAGTTTGTGAGGAATCTAGCCTAGACTGCTGGGGTGTGGGGCATGGTGGCGTGGTGGTGAAAACATTGCACTCAATTGAGAGAACCCACATTGCATCAGTTCACTCAGCTGTATACAAGACTACCTGGCTATGACAGTGGTAAACAAATAGTCTTTGTGCAGAAATTGCAGCATGGTTGATGCTGAATGCTTCCCAGAGAAGTCAAGTTGCTGACGGAATGAACAGATCTGCTAAGGGTGAAGTGAAAAGTGCTTTGATTGGTCCAATGGACTGGATACTGTGCTATATAGGAACACATTTTCTTTAGTTGAACTAAACATTGTTGTCATATTTGGGTGCCTGTGTGATGTTTAGTAAATGTGAACGGTGAATCTAGTGACTGAGTATGACTCAACCACTAGGTGCTCTCACCACACTTAGGTTGCAGAAGTTTGGAGTGTTTACCAACATTAGGTGTAGTTAGCACCAGCTGTGACATAACTGATGTTGCTGTGTTCACTGTAATGACCTATATGAATAAGTCAATAACAGCCTAGTGTGTGCTGTCACAGCCAGTTGATGTAGGTGTGACATTGTCACTAGTGTCATGTATTGGTGTCAGCAACACTGGTTAGATGCAGGTGACTAGATACACAGGTGTCTCCTGTGTACCAGTGAGGCACTGGCTGATGTCAGACTGAGACACCCTGACAGGAACACCAAGGTCACCACCATTGTTCTGCACCACCGTCTATCAGGCATCTTGTCAAACATCTTGTGGTTCCATTGCTTTCCTACAACACTCAAGACTTCTTATCAGGTGGTGGGCCTTTGGGAAGTTTGAGGTAAAACATTGAAGACAAATGGATTGGCTGCATGAAGACTAGCTTAAGAGATTCATTCCATCCATCTGTTGTGTAATCAATAAACAACAATTGAGTAGTGTGCTGAATGGTTTATTTTTTTATAGTTTTCCGTCTGTAGAGTCAAAGAGTGCATAACAAGTTATACATTTATCCACTGTGTGGGGTCCTTTACTTTACCCTGTCATGAGTGAGTGAAGGTAGAATGGACCAACGGCTTTAAGTGTCTCTGCCAAAAGACATACATAAAATGGCTTGAACGGAATTGTCCATGTTTTGAAATGGCAGCAGCCAAGAGGTGGAATCCAATCCCCATCCTCTTGACAACAGTTGATTCCAACCCCCATCCTCTCGACAACAGTTGATTCCAACCCCCATCCTCTCGACAACAGTCGATTCCAAACCCCATCTTCTCGACAACAGTCGATTCCAACCCCCATCTTCTCGACAACAGTTGATTCCAACCCCCATCTTCTCGACAACAGTCGATTCCAACCCCCATCCTCTTGACAACAGTGGACTCCAACCCACAACCTTTCGACAACAGTGGACTCCAGCCCCCATCCTCTGGACAACAGTTGGACTCCAACCCCCATCCTCTGGACAACTGCACCCTGCAATCTGGACAGCTGGACACTTCACTAGACAACAGTGCAGAAGTTCCTTTCTCCTCTGGTCAGTTGCCAGTAGAAATATAGTCTTCCAATGAAGGCTGTGGGTGAGTGAGGGACACAGCCAGCTACAAGCCTATGCCATGCAGGAGGTGCATCACCTACCAAGTGTTGCACATACAGCTGTGGTTCCCTTGCCTACCTAGATAAGCACACACCAAGGCCCTCAGTGCTTCAACTACAGGGTACAGCCACAGTCACAAGGACTGTCAATAACACTATGTCTATGCTCTGCACAGCGCCCTTTTCTTAGCACTGTTTTCTGTGAAATAGGAACACGGTTCCTGGTGTTATGTTTGATATTAATTTAATGACTGACTTGTTCTGAAGTCTTTAATAATACTATTCATAGCATTAGCTGAAATTGTCAATACAGGCCTGTGTGTTCAACATATACCCACTCGCATGCACATCCATTGTCAGTATATTCATGCTATTGTCAATGAATGACGGTTGTAGCCACCTGTAGCAATGAACATACCACCAGAGACCAAGTGTTCCAGAATTAGAGAGTACAATTTAATTTACGATTAGTCACAGCTAGTGTGAGTGTGTGTTGGAGCAGCAGCCCTAGGGCATTGCTTCCCCAGGGACAAGTCACTCCTGTTTGTTTGTTCTCCTGTAATTAGTGTACTTGCTCAGGTGTAGTCAGCTGGGGAGGTGGATTAGCAGTAGGTCTCAATGGCCCTCTCTACTGTGTGCTTCTGCTCTTTGCAACTGATTACTGGGGCCTAGGAGTGGTCTGATTACTGCTGCTGCTCCTACAGCCTACAGGACCACACTGGGGCACAGGAGTGGTCTGATTATGGCTGCTCATACAGCCTACAGGACCACACTGGGGCACAGGAGTGGTCTGATTATGGCTGCTCCTACAGCCTACAGGACCACACTGGGGCACATGAGTGGTCTGATTATGGCTGCTCCTACAGCCTACAGGACCACACAGGGACACATGAGTGGTCTGATTATGGCTGCTCCTACAGCCTACAGGACCACACAGGGGCACAGGAGTGGTCTGATTATGGCTGCTCCTACAGCCTACAGGACCACACTGGGGCACATGAGTGGTCTGATTATGGCTGCTCCTACAGCCTACAGGACCACACTGGGGCACATGAGTGGTCTGATTATGGCTGCTCCTACAGCCTACAGGACCACACTGGGGCACAGGAGTGGTCTGATTATGGTTGGTCCTACAGCCTACAGGACCACACTGGGGCATAGGAGTCATCTGATTATGGCTGCTCTAGTCTACAGGACCACAATGGAGCATAGGAGTGGTCTGATTACTGCTGCTCCTACAAATGTAGGAAATTAAGTCACAGGAAATAAAGTCAAATTAAATATAATATAATTATAGTTCTTTGTATTTATGACATGTATTGAAATACTTTACAAAACAAACTATATATTGACACATGATTACAGATCAAAGACGTGTTTGGCCACCTTTACTGTTTTGTTTGTGACACTTGAGAAATGTGACTCAAATAAGACAGGTTACATGAACTTTGCAGTGTAAAAGCTTCCAGTTATATTGAAATAAATTCAAAAGAAGAGAGTTGGTGCTAAGTACAAAACTGAACACACCATTATCAGTGAAAGTATGCAAGAATGGCAGAGTTTCTTCAGAATATCCATCTTAATCATCAAGCATCAGTGGAAATGTGCATGTTGTGACTTTATTTCCTTGTGTGACTTTTTTTCTAGCAAAAACGGTGAATTTTTCTTGACTTTCCTACAGAACCACGCTGAGGCATCAAAGCAGTCATGATTTGCAGTGCTCACTGATGTGGTACTATGGTGCTCACTGATGTGGTGCTATGGTGCTGTGATGTGGTGCAGCACTGCAACTGTTGTTTACTATGTATGGCCACTGTACACACCTTGTCTCATGCTGCTTCATGTCATGTTCCCTGCATCTTCACATAGTCTACCTTTCAGTTGTCACCACTGAAGGTCAGGTGTCACCAAGCTGTATGCTCTTTCATAGTTTTGATTTATATCTTTTTTCATAGCAAACAAATGGAAATGATATGTTAATATATACTGCAATCATGACTGCTATGATCTGTGCTGTTCCCTGAACAACTTGGCATTTGTTGGTCCTTTTATGTTTTATTTATTGGTTTACAGATTTTCTTCAACACAAATTGCTCGGTCGGTCGAGAGAGAGAAAAGTAACCCAAATATGTAATGCTTACTTTATTTAAAATAAACTATTGTCAGCGTACGTGGTAACACTTTATGGACGATATTATGCGTTTTTAAAGTTTTGAATGTGGCCCTCAGACTAATTTTTACTGGGGTTTGATAATGCCTCTAGGCCCACGTTGGGGAGGTTGTTATTCTGTTTACAAAGAAATCCGACATAGTGCAAATTAAATTGTTGACTATGCTAATGCAAGCGTACTGCGTAATGCAGTATCAGTGATTTTGATCGTAATGCGCTTCCTATGAGTTTGGTAGTGGCACTTAGTGAATGAACAGTGAAATAGTGCCAGTAGACCACAAGGCTTAGCAAACATTAGGAGGGCTATTTCTGGTTATTTTGCCGCTAAAATCTAGTCTAGCTGAAAATGGGAGACTTAGAAACATGAATGCCAACATTATATTACATTATATAATCTGAAAACATGACCTCATCTTTGAGCACAGTGAACAAATATTTCATGTTAAAATACGCCACGATGAAAACGCAAACAAGTTCTGTTTTTTAAGTGAAAATAGCAGGTTGGCAGATCCATAAAGCAACTAACAAACAACTTAAGGTCTAGGTCAATACCAGTTAATGTGTGATGCGCAGAAGTAGGCTATTTGTCACTCAACAGGTCTACAGTAACAGGGACACGTGACGGATGACTCAGGACTGTCTGCAGGGTAATGTGTGGGATGAGTAGTGTGGTGTGCTGGGTATAGATCATTATGTTACTTCGGGATTCATGTCGTACCAATAAAATGCCAGTAATTTTGAAACTGTCCCCATCAAGGATTTTTTTCACCCTGAACAAAATTATGAACTGGGAAGAGGGCACATTTGTAGGCTACCACAGTTCTGCTGTGCACAGGCGCACATTTAGTGTTGCTGGTTGGCAATATATGCATCTGTCAGTGATTGAAGGATCCGCTATGTACAAAGACAATCCAGCTGTTTTGGGCGACAAATGATTGGGAGCATCATCTATGTTGATTTAAAAAAAAATTGTACAGTTTTATTAAAACTGAATCGTATGTTTGTGTGCAGTGTGAATTGCCTGCCTGACTTTCAGCAGTGGTTTCAGTGAGGGAAATAATAATGGTCTGTGGCCATCTCCCAGTAGACCTAGGGCAATTTATCCTCGTTCATTTCGCCACTACAGCAGTTCTTGACCATAAACCACATTTACTGGCCATCTGTAAGACTGCAGCTGCAGTCAGACATGACCAGAGTACTACTTATATTCTCATTCAAGTCTCAGCTACAAGCTCCAAACTGTCCCATCTCACACTGGCCCGAATTATTCTTGCTATACACGTTGCTACATTAGCAATAGCAGCCAATTTGGTGATAGTCCGTATTTCTTTCCTAGTGAAGGACATGCTGTGTTTCATGAAACAACACGATCAGTATGATGTGAATACATGTAAGATGTGAATACAGACAGACAGACTTAGGGGCCATTTATAAGTCTCAACATTTACCTATTTGTACAAAGCATAATAATTCTCAGACCCACCCTCCGTGAAATAGTACGTTGAAATGTTGATCATTTTCCACTTCGATGATGCAATGATGGGCATATTTAGCATGTGATTGACATTAATTAAAACACACACACACACACACACACACACACACACACACACACACACACACACACACACACACACACACACACACACACACACACACACACACACACACACTGCGCACGCACGCACGCACGCACGCACGCACGCACATGAAGTTGCTATTTTTCTTTGTAAAACCATTTTCTATAGCCATGCCATTAAAAACTTACAAAAATATGAAGAAAGAAATTAAATACAAAACATTTTATGACCGTCTCCTTCGTTGCACAGTTCACTCAGCTGTATAAATGAGTACCTGGCTACAGACTGAGATGGATATCTGAACGAATAGTCTTCGTGCAGTACTGCAGCATGGTTGTATGCTTCCCAGAGAAGTCAAAATGGTGTTGGAATGAACAGGTCTGTCGGGGTAAAATGTAAAGCGCTTTGAACGGTCCCAAGGACTGGATACTGCGCTATATAAGAACAAACCTTTTCTTTACTGCAAATTAGGACTTTAAATATAATGTACAATAACACACTTTAAAAAAAATAAACCACAAGTAATCATGCCGCATAAAAACCCTGAAATAAGCAAATGTTTCATCAAGATTAATTCCAGTTTTCTTTTGCATATTCCTGTTGCCCAGATCCCAACTGCAATGCAAGCACATATAGGACAGAAAACTACATGTACCGGTAATTGCAAATGCACAAAATTGGTTATATGTATATATATATATATATATATATATATATATATATATATATAATTGCATATAATCATGATTACATGCAAAAGTAATCATAATCGTAATACATTATACTAATTTTATAAGTAATTGTACTCATAATCATACTCATAAATTTTCACAGTAATTGTAATTGATTGCAATTGTCCTGCAATCGCCCATGGCAACGTGTTCATTGCAGATGTAGGCAGCGATCTTTAATAAAGTAGTAGCTAAGTAGGTTTCCTTAGCGCTAAGAAGATTGTCTTAGGAAATTACTTTCCCTACATGATCGGATGAATTGACTACAACCACGCATGCACCAATTGAACTGTCCCCAGGTTCTATGGAAAAGCCCAAATTGTCTATGCAGAATGCACAAACTAGAATTGCATTTCTTCACCACGATCTTTGTGCGACACTAACTTGTTCCTGCCAAGCTTCTGTTTCCTTGTGTTTTCTATTGGACAGCCAGCACTAGAACTAGAAAATGGCCTGCAGTGTTTCTTCCACTAGTTTTTTTACCTTACATTAACAATGTCAGTATGGCAAGGAATACAAAGTAGTGGGACCTTCTCCTTTGACCACATCTTCTTATTGATTTGGACCAGGTTATGTCTTTGACAAGAGATTTACGATCACATTATTGGTGTGCACTGATTACTGATAGTTCCCAGTGTCGCAGTTTCCTTCATGTGATGTGCCATTAGTCTGGTGCCTGTAGCAACGATAAACAGTTGTGAAATCAACTTGAAAATATTTGATTCAGTTGTCAAAACAAATTACAGTTGTACAAATAGTTTACCTGGCATTAAACCACTGGCATGATATTCTTAATTGTAGTTACAAACAGTTATGTTTGAGTAACTCTTGTAGGTGCATAGGCCAAAAACCATGACTTGTGTTTCCCTATAGCATTGTAACATTATCCAGGTATGTGCATAAAGCAAACTAGTTTTGGTATGTACAGGTGTATGTGCCTAATGATGACTTGAGGTTTGTGTGTTCTGTTCTTGCTTTGGTAGTATAGCTGAGGTTTGTGTGTTCTGTTCTTGCTTTGGTAGTATAGCTGAGGTTTGTGTGTTCTGTTCTTGCTTTGGTAGTATAGCTGAGGTTTGTGTGTTCTGTTCTTGCTTTGGTAGTATAGCTGAGGTTTGTGTGTTCTGTTCTTGCTTTGGTAGTATAGCTGAGGTTTGTGTGTTCTGTTCTTGCTTTGGTAGGATTAGCTGAGGTTTGTGTGTTCTGTTCTTGCTTTGGTAGGATTAGCTGAGGTTTGTGTGTTCTGTTCTTGCTCTGGTAGGATTAGCTGAGGTTTGTGTGTTCTGTTCTTGCTCTGGTAGGATTAGCTGAGGTTTTTGTGTTCTGTTCTTGCTTTGGTAGTATAACTGAGGTTTGTGTGTTCTGTTCTTGCTTTGGTAGGATTAGCTGAGGTTTGTGTGTTCTGTTCTTGCTTTGGTAGTATAGCTGAGGTTTGTGTGTTCTGTTCTTGCTCTGGTAGGATTAGCTGAGGTTTGTGTGTTCTGTTACACTTAAGAAACCTTTGAAGTGTGTTTACTTGCTACTTGGGTTGTACTCACAGATAAACTCCTACCTGTGCAGTTGTCGTGTGGCAGATATCGCCAGAGCATATTGGCTGTTTTGTGCTATGTTTTTGTGGTCTGATAATTCAAGTGATGATCTTTCTTGCACTATGCAGCTGTTTGCCACACGGCCCACACCCCTCTTTGGCACCAAGTTTCTTTTTTGGGATAGTTCGAAAACACAGGACAGTCTTACAGTACTAAATAGCTACTTGACTTCTGTCAGCTACTTTATTTTTCTGTAGTTGGTGATGAAATCAAGATGGTTTCTTTGCCATTTCTAGGTTGGTTTGTCCAAAGTTCTATGGCCTTCAGTGTAATCAGGAATGCTATTCCATTCTTGATAGCCTTGTTAGTAACAAGATAGGCACTCATGTTGATCCAAGTGATTCAAATCACATCACTTGTTCTTTAATTCCAAGAGTCCTGTGTGGCACATTCATTGTCATCTTTAGTACTAAATGGATTTACTCGATTTTTAGTGGCAGTTAGTACATTGAAAACTCAATTTTCCCAGGCTAATATCCCAGCTTTTTTTTTAGCTCAGTCAGACGTCTAGGCACCTTCCTTCATTAGTGTGTCCTTCTCTGTGCCCCTTGTACATGTCATTAAGTTACTAATCAGGCAGTTAACCTGTTGACTTTCACCCAGTGAATGTTAGGTAAGTCCAGAGTTATTCTTGGAAAGTGAATGTCCCTGGAGGAGTGAGTTTCTTCTAGTTGTGGGTTAGTTGTACAGCAATGTTGTTCAGAGATGGCGTAATCGTACTCAGTAATGGTAATTGTGTGTAATCGTCAACAAATTTTGAGTACCTGTACTCAATTACATTGATCAGAAAGGCCAAGTAATCATAATTGTATTCGATTACATTGCCAAAGTAATCATAATCATGATTACATTCAAAAGTAACCATATTTCATTACAGGATGTATACTCATTTTCTAAGTAATCATACTTATGATTACACTAGCAACATATGTTCTGATTTTGTATACTTATGATAGTGTAATTAATTGAGATTATATTCATAATGGAACACAACCCACAAACTATAATGGCAGGGCAGAATTGGCAGTTCAGTTATCGATATTAGATTAGGTCCTCCAAATAGGGTGGTTTTAGTTATTGGTCAGCATTAAATTAGGTTCTGCAAATGGGGCAGTTTAGTTACCAACATTAGATGAAATATTTATGGCTAGGGCTGTGACTCTTCATCCAAACTCATGGACATTGTCCCTTCCTCTAGTTGTACGTAGTCAGTTGCGATGTTGACTGTGGAATCAGGTTATTTCCTCTGTACTATTACAGAGAAGTTAGGACATTACAATATATGTACCTATATATAATATAGCTAGCTGACACATTAACATAATGAATGAAGCTATTAAATATGTTCATTATGTTGTTAAGCTCTCGCCTGTGTAGTTTGGCCGTGCAGGGGGAACACTTGTTGGTGAATTTTGAGTATTATCCTCGGACCAGTGCAAATCAATACTTGCTGGTTATTCTTGTGGATTTTATGACATCTCACTTACATGTGACACACAATGTAACTGGATGCTAACTGGGTATTGATAAAAAAACCAATCACCAAGCAGTTGACCACTGATTAATTTTTAATGCAATATTGCCTTCAACGTCTATGCACTTGTCATGATACGCCTGTACTCGGTACTTGGAGAGATGCTTTAATCAATTCAATATTGGTTTACTCTGTTAACCCCACTTTTGGTGCTTGCTACAAATGGTTTGCCCTACAAATGCATGCACATTCCCTGTGTGAACTTTGTGCCTGCCACTTGGCTGTAGCATTGGCCAGGTGCTTGTCATGTACTTGTCAACACTCGTCTCATTCACAATGTATGTGTGGTGTATATGTGAGCAAAATAGTCTTCATGCAGTAATTGCAGCGTGGCTGAAGCTTGGAATGAAGGGGTCTGTGGAGAGAGTGAAGTGTAAAGCCCTTCCATATGGACTAGACAACGCAGGGGTCTGTGGAGAGGGTGAAGTGTAAAGCCCTTCCATATGGACTAGACAACGCAGGGGTCTGTGGAGAGGGTGAAGTGTAAAGCCCTTCCATATGGACTAGACAACGCAGGGGTCTGTGGAGAGGGTGAAGTGCAAAGCCCTTCCATATGGACTAGACAACGCATGGGTCTGTGAAGAGGGTGAAGTGTAAAGCCCTTCCATATGGACTAGACAATGCAGGGGTCTGTGGAGAGGGTGAAGTGTAAAGCCCTTCCATATGGACTAGACAACGCAGGGGTCTGTGGAGAAGGTGAAGTGTAAAGCCCTTCCATATGGACTAGACAATACGCTATGTAAAAATGTGCCTTTATAGAATCAAATACTTAAAAGTCCCTCATTGATTTGATTGATTCGCTTGTCTCATTTTGAATCATTTTGCAAAAAACATCAAACTATCTAGTATCCACTACGACATAATAGCTCATTTGTGCAGATGTGTTTTTGAGTTCTGATGAAATCATCAAGCAAACTATTAAATTGTTTTTACTGGGTCGTGTCGAAAGTCAACAGAAGAGTTGCTCCACCTGTATGTACTACAACAAGGATAGTCACACTTTCCCAAGTTACCTGATCTAATATCTAATGATCAATGTCAATTCTTTCGATGATTTAAAAAAAATTCTGCACTCTTTTATTAAACCAACTGTGCACATATTACTTGACTATTCACACACTACAGATTGGAACGTCAATGAACCTGATTCATAATGGGCTAAATGAATTGAGGAGGGACTTTAACAGGAGTGGTTCATCTAGAAGTGAGGGGAAAAAGACAGACCAGTATTATAATGACATAACCCTCTTAAACAAAAGTTTTAAGAAAAAACACCTCGTAAAACCTAATACATGTTCTACACAACATAGGCTGTCTGTATCGACATTGATAAAGAAAAGGGTTTGACAAACTTGGCAAAGTGCCACTGAAACATTATATGGGCTGCCAGTGTAAAAACAAATTGTGGTCTGCACTTGGGAGTTTCCAATCAGTGAAGCCCTTCCATGAGGTCCCTAAGTGCTCACAAGGTATACTGTTTCCATGTGGGATCCCTTGGGAGCAAAACAAAAACATCAAAACTGTCCTTTCCCTAATGTTGCATCACTTCTGTATTGATGTCAGCTGTGTGTTATATCATCCGTGACTTGCACTCAGCCCTGATAGTCTTTAACAGAACATCAGATGCTGGCAAGGTCTAAGTACTACATACTTGGTATTACATTCACAGAAGAGGGATCCACTCTGAGAATAAATTATTTTACCAGTTTTTTCTTTCACCAACTTAATTTGTGCTAAAATTGAATAATGCAGTCCCTGAGATTTGTCACAAGCATAACAAGTAATACGAAGATTATTTCTGTGTGCATTCTTAAGACTAACACTGTTTATGCATTGAAAATGCCTTGTTTGGAGTTGGTCCCTATCAGAGTTCTCAGATTGCATCAAGAATGAAAGGAATCTGGATAAGTAGCAGCATACATCGTCTCTTGTTACTGTTTCATCTTGCTCTGTGTGCAAGTACAATGTTGCTGTTTTTGAGAATCAAATATTATTATACTTTACCACCTGATGCAAAAATCACTAGTGTTTTCAGTGTTCAAAATAATAATACAAATAGCCACTATTTTAAGCATCAAAATAATGATACTAAACCCAGTTTTCAGGCATCAGGTGTTGGTATTTATAAAGTTGACTTTCCAAGTATTTGCCACATAAACAAGCTGAGATATGTATCAAACTGTTAAACAGATGTTACTGGAAACTGTTGCAGCTTCATGAGACCTCACGCAGACGTGTTTGGATTACATTCAAGTTGCCAACTGTGTTGCTCAGTCTCCGCTGCATGTCCATGTGTTGCTCAGTCTGTGTTGCATGTCCATGTGTTGCTCAGCCTGTGTTGCATGTCCATGTGTTGCTCAGCCTGTGTTGCATGTCCATGTGTTGCTCAGCCTGTGTTGCATGTCCATGTGTTGCTCAGCCTGTGTTGCATGTCCATGTGTTGCTCAGCCTGTGTTGCTCAGTCTCCGTTGCATGTCCACGTGTTGCTCAGCCTGTCTGGCCTATAGATCTGTTCACAAGCTTTTAATGAAGTTTCTGCAACAATAAACCAGAGTTATCTGGCAGAAGAGATTAAGCTGGGGAGCTGCTGTAAACATGTGGTGCTCATGAGATGGGCCTGTGTGTTCAGGTGTGTGACCGTCTGTCCTAGCTGCCTGCTGCGAGGTCTGTAACCGTCTGTCCTAGCTGCCTGCTGCGAGGTCTGTAACCATCTGTCCTAGCTGCCTGCTGCGAGGTCTGTAACCGTCTGTCCTAGCTGCCTGCTGCGAGGTCTGTAACCGTCTGTCCTAGCTGCCTGCTGCGAGGTCTGTAACCGTCTGTCCTAGCTGCCTGCTGCGAGGTCTGTAACCGTCTGTCCTAGCTGCCTGCTGCGAGGTCTGTAACCGTCTGTCCTAGCTGTCTGCTGCAAGGTCTGTAACCGTCTGTCCTAGCTGCCTGCTGCGAGGTCTGTAACCGTCTGTCCTAGCTGCCTGCTTCGTGGTGTGTAACTGTCTGTCCTAGCTGCCCTCTCCGAGGTGTGTAACCGTCTGTCCTAGCTGCCTGCTGCGAGGTCTGTAACCGTCTGTCCTAGCTGACTGCTCCGAGGTTTGGGTGGGTGAGGGAAAAATAAAATGTTTACATGTTATGAATAAGGGTGGGGCTTTGAAAATATAAAAAATCAAATAATCCAAAAAACAATTGGATAGGATTATTCCCACAAACCCACAACCCTAAAAGAAATGTAAGCAATGTATGCACATAATACACACTTGGAAAGCTGATTATTGCAAAATTTCAACCTGGAAAAAATTCCCTTTCACATATTTGTGTAATAATCCTAGGGAAACATCCAAATTATTTGTGGAATTATTTTATATTTACAAAACCTCGAAACAGTTAATGTGTGTATGAATTACGGTACTTATTCAGTGGCTGATCTATGGTGAGGTTTGGGTGTTCGTTCTAACTCCCCTGTTTCTGTTGAACACACGTTGACCGGTTTTTGATCCCTCTATTTTAAAATGCTATAAAAAGTGTTCATCTTGACAGCCTGGATCAGTTTCGGTAGTTGCAGTAAGAGTCTTCAGCACAGTTTGCCCTTTTACCATTCACCCTGATTTATCCTCTTGCCTCAACCTGAAGGGTCCAAGAATCGGTCCGTGTGTCAGAATTTGTTAAAACTGTTTTAGCCTATCGCGAATCCGGTGAATAGTCTAAGTAATATGTGCGGTTGGTTTAGTAAAAGAGCGCATACCCTTGTTAAAACCATTGAAATAATTCACATTGATTGTAGGATCAGGTAAATTGTGAAATTGTGTAGCCTGATGTCATACATCGTATGTAGAGCTGGACTACTTTTGTTCTGCGCAACATCTCCTGAAGAGTGGCACCATTGTCCCCAATGACTTCTGTGCAATGCCACAAGTACAGTGCTGCTAACTGTGTTGTCTAGTGATGTAAGTTCAGCTTTGCGTGTATGTGGTGCACGTATGTGTGTGTGCATGGATTCAATATAGACACAGCTATCGGTGTTGTGTAAGTTCAACTAGTGATGGCTGTGGACATATCTTGGTTCACCTGGCACTAGGCCAACAGTCAGCTCAGTGAGGAGGTGTTGCAACACTTCTGAAAACTAGGGTGAAATGTGTACAAAGTAAAGTAAAAATATGCCATGGAGATAGTTTCACTTTCTGTTTTACTGTCATCTAGTTAATATCCTCATGCAGTCACTTGGGTGAAATGTAAGGCATGTTCAATAGAGAAACAGTTGTTGCATAACCAAACATGTGCTGTTGTTTCTGTGCAGTCAAGTACCTACGAGAAGTGACGCCCTACTTCCGACCAATGTCCGTGCTGAACGAGGTCGGCTGGACGTCCATGGATGGCGTAGCAAGACACAGTTCACTGAACCGCTGTGTCACACCTCAGTCGACCTATCAGAATCGCAAGGCGGTTCCTCTTAGACTCTGCTACTTGTGCCAAAATATCAAGATGCTCGACTCGTTGTGTAGGACTTTTGAACTCCACTCACCAGATGGCGCCAGCTGCATCTTCTTCCGTTGTCCAGATGAACATATTGCAAGTGAATGGATGTCGGCCATTCACGCGGTGTTGCACACGCTGTTGCAGCGCGCCCTGGTGGAAGCAAACGACCTCCTGAAGGGGTCCCAGAACAATAGTGGGGAGGTGTGTCACCTGGGCTGGCTGGCCGATCAGGTTAGTATGAATGGTTCACAGGATGAGGACTGGACAGCAGACCAGGTGAGTTAGGCAACGGCCGTCTCTGTAGGCCAACCCTCAAGTTTAACTTGTGCTTTATTTTTACCCATAACAATTACAGACACATAAATTACAAACATAGATGTATATAGAGTACTATGACATGCTGATAGCGACATTGTTTACACACATCTCTCTGATGAATAATTCTGCCTAATGTATGAAATGTACCTATAATTATGAGTGAAACTAACAATTAAGCTGAATGAGAACTGTAAATAAATATAATTTTGTAGTTATAAAATCAATTCCACTTCAACTATATGAGTGGGTTTTACAGAACTGTACTAACTGTGTTAAGCCAGACTAACAACTGTACATTTTGTATACTTGTCTGTCTGGATTGTTAATGTTATGTTTTGATTCTACCATGTGATGACATTGTCATCCTATTGAGTTCACACACTATCGCAGAGATAGTTTTCTTTCTTTTATAGCTCTTTCAAGAAACATACATGAACATTCATTATAAAGATCTTATTGCAGAAGGCCGTAGGTTTTTTCTACCAATGAATTGCATTCAGTGAAATGGCAGAACAGGTCTTTGTAATTTAGTCTGTTTAAACTGACATTGAATAAATGCCCCTAACTAAGACCTGGCTGCAAGCACTGTGTGTCTAACAGGGATGGTGTGTTGTTTAAGGTGAATGGAGATCACAGCAAGACGTCGTGGAAACCAGCGTTTATCGCACTCACGGATAAGAACATGTTGCTATATGACAAGGCCCCCCGCAGTCGGCAGGACTGGGCCGCACCCTACCTCAGTCACTCCATCCTTGCCACCAGGTGGGCTGTGATACATTGTTTGTCCACCAGGGGTGCTCATGTTTCCACATGTGTGGTATACTAAATGTTGATAGTGAATACTGCAGTTAGAAACATACGTTACTTGCTGTGTTATCAGTTTTTCACTTCACCATTACCTGTGTTATCAGATATTTAATTAAATTTTCTATTGTCTTTTCAGGTATTTAACTTCAACTCTTAATATTTTGTCAACCTGTTTACTTAATCTCTTATTGTCTTTCCAGTCAACCAGTTTATTGCATCCCTACCAGACTTGTGGTCAGTTACATTATAATTGGAATTGAAATGCCAATCAAATTCTGGAATTGGTGTTTTGTTTTTAAAAGTAATTGGAATTGGTGAAAATGTAATTGGTATTTTCATTTACTTTTCAGTTACTTTTTTGATTATATCATGTAACTTTTAACTCGAATTATTCCATATCAATAAATATAATATGTTGCCATTATGTACCATAATATGCAGGAATTAAATAAAACTGCTCTAAAATAGATGTTAGTTTTTGGCGTTGAGTATGTCTATGACTGCTCTCTTCACATACTGTCATTTTCAAATGGAATTGGTGTTTTGAAATTTGTATTTTGGATGTGGAATTGGTAAGTTTAATTGGTGTGTAATTGGAATTGATATAATGTAATTCAAGTGTCGTCTCTACAATCTCATCAACCTTTACTTATCTCTAGTTGTCTTGTCGGCCAGTTTCATATCTTGCAGTATCATCATCGTCACCAGATATGATCCGGATACAATGTGTTCAGCGATACACACTACTCTACACACTACTCTACACACTACTCAACCACATTTTCAGATGTCAAAATAAATTTACGTTGAAATATTTCATGACAAATATCCACTAAGTGCACAGCCTTCATGTGTGCATGTATCTGGCTGCAGATTAGTTCACTCAGGCAAACATCTGCAGCCAGTCGATGGCAGGGAGGTGCTGACCTTCAGCACGAGGTCAGGGACGCGACAAGGGGTTGTGGCGCACCTGTTCCGCGTGGAGACGCCCCGAGACCTGGCACAGTGGACGAGGGTGTTGGTGCAGGGTGCACACGATGCCGCCAGCATCATCAAAGAAGTCAACTGTCGTATGTATACTGCATTACGTGTTGAATTTATGGATTTGGATGTTTGGGACATATATATATATATATATATATAATATATATGTATGTATATGTTATTATATATGTATGCATATATATATATATATATATATATATATATATATATATATATATATATATATATATATAGCTGTATCCTGTTTTTATACAGATTTGATTCACATAGAAAAATCTTGATAAAATCGATTGACATATTTTAATGATGGCACAAATACTTTTAATGAAAGGCAGGTTTCTGATGTAATCTAGCAGATATTATTTGATATAGTTATATTTAAGATATTTAGACTGATAGATGGCGACACTTGATTAAAGTAGGAACACTATACATCGATTAACTAATTAATTATTTGTTTTATGGATTTATATGGACTTATACAGAAATTCAAGTCTGCATAAATCTTTGTGTTTTGGATGTAAACTTGACATATGAAACTGTAAGCATTTTCACATAATATTGGCCTGTTATTTAGCAGGTAAAATTTTAAATTCAGGTGTCATGATCTTCACATAGTTTTGAATAGGGGAAGGTGGGGCATGTCCACATGCTGAGACATGTCCACATGCTGAGACATGTCCACATGCTTAGACATATCCACATGCTGAGACATGTCCACATGCCGAGACATGTCCACATGCTGAGACATGTCCACATGCTGAGACATGTCCGCACATCTCGTTATTGGCCAAACCTTATAGTATTTGGTTTTTTTTAAATTTGGTCTACGGTAGCATCTAACTCGTACATCAACCACTTGAACCAGCAAATTGAACTCGTTTGTGTCAGTAAAAAATAATAAACTAAAATGTTGTTTGTGCCGAATGTCATGTAATTGTATACATATATTGTTACGTAGTTCATACCTACATTAATATATGCATATCGGTGGCTTATGCATTTTTGGAATGTGTGTTATTGTTGTCTTTGCACAAATAAACTTTTACCGCCATAGACCGCGTGTACGGGAAAATTGAAAATCTCCCGCCGGTCATTTGGGGCATATCCACATAGGCGTGTGCAAATATGTCCCAGTCTTGTGCAGATATGTCCCACTCATTTGTGAATATGTCCCAGTTGTGTGCGAATATGTCCCAGTCGTGTGCGGATATGTCCCAGTGCAATAAATTCATTTACATAATGTGACGGCATGATGTAGATGTTATTAAAATATATATTTAATTTGGTTCGCCCATATTTATGGATGCATGAGACTCATTAATTGATATATGACATACATCTTACGCCTATGGGGATGTTCATCAGCTAACCCATGTTTCCATATGGAGGCGATGTGGCAGGAAGTGGGAGGTTGGTCCTAAAAAATTGGTAGGAGGTGGGAGGGGGGGCCTAAAAATATGTGGGAGGTGGGATTTTGAGGGGGGGTGTGCCAAAGACATTCATCTTATAATAACATGATAGTTAATGTGGCTTCATTGTTCATTTATCTTGACATGTATTATTGTAATATTGTTTTTATTCTGTATCTTTTGGTTTTCTACGTGCGCTGTTTTTGTGTGTGCTGCTGTTGAGACCAATATCACGCATCTACTTCACCAAATATCGCCAAATTTAGGCAGTATTATTATATAAACTACACCTGGTGTGTTTATATTATTTGTATGGCTGCATTTGGGCCCAAGTAATGCTCATGGATATGCCTAACAAGACATATGTTCTGCGTCCTGAAATTTACCATTGCAGTTCATATTCTACTCTGTAGCAAAAGGCTGAAATACATGATGTATGTTAGCACATACCTGTGCGGTTATGCCCCAGTACCCTGGGGCGTATCTGCACACCAGTTATTACATATTGATACCATATACGTTTTTCTTAGTGGAGTTGAAATATGGTAATTGGTAGTGGTAAACTACTCAATATACAGATTAGCAAGGCGAAATGTCATCCTTGTCTGCACTAAATACACTTGTGTTTATTTTTGTACTTTCATTAGCTCCCACTTGTCATATCTGTGTGTGTTTCAAGCATTGCTTGACCATTGTAGCGGTCATCTGGCAGACCCAGCAATGTCAGCTGACACTACACTATGAGAATGGCTTCACATTGACCACTCAGCACCCACCAGACAAGTCAAGTCCAGTTCTCTGGCACTTTCCCTTTGAGAAGATACAGAGTTCGGCAGACGATGGAACTCGCCTCCTGTGGCTCAACTTTGGAGATGACGGCGAACAGGTACAGTCTTCAATCAGTCATTCTAATTGTGATTCTGGTGTGTGATATGAAGGCGTGTTTTTATTCACCAGGCAGCTCTTCACTTCTTGCCAATGAATTGCGCCATCTTGTGGATAAGGTTGCATAAATTCACTTCTCGTACAGTGATAAATAATCCATGTAAATTCACTTGTTCAAGGCAAACTTCTGAACAGATTTTAATCATTATATTTTATTTAGTCTATATTATGTATACATTACTTTTGTTTTCGTACATAAAACATTAAGATGGGTGCATTATTTGTAAAAAAAAAATAATTCATTAATCTGTTTACCTTAAATCTGCTACCTCTTGATGCAGAGGTGATAAACCCGTCCGCCAGTGTATTCCCTAAATAGCTGCCCAATCGAAAGGTGTAAAATAACTGACTGTCACTTTGCGAAGTGACAACAACAATAACAGATGATGTGGAGTGATCTGAAAGTGATCAGTTGTGTGCAGTAGTGATGAAAACAACATTGTAAAGTTATTAGAAAAGTTAAAGAAAGGCTATGGCAGACATATAGGCCTAAATTGTCCGGACTGAATATAGTCATGGGTGCCCATTTGTACTGGTGATTGACACTAGCCAGCACCAATGACAGGTGGCTGGCCCCTGAACCCAAGACATATTGTTATTTCTGAGGTATACGAATGTTGTTGAACAACAATAACATGTATAGGTAGACGTTACGATACAACAATAACAACATGTATAGGTAGACGTTAGGATACAACAATAACAACATATATAGGTAGACGAACATGTATAGGTAGGATACAACAATAACAACATGTATAGGTAGACGTTAGGATACAACAATAACAACATATATAGGTAGACGAACATGTATAGGTAGGATACAACAATAACAACATGTATAGGTAGACGTTAGGATACAACAATAACAACATATATAGGTAGACGAACACGTATAGGTAGGATACAACAATAACAACATGTATAGGTAGACGTTAGGATACAACAATAACAACATATATAGGTAGACGAACACGTATAGGTAGGATACAACAATAACAACATGTATAGGTAGACGTTAGGATACAACAATAACAACATATATAGGTAGACGAACACGTATAGGTAGGATACAACAATAACAACATGTATAGGTAGACGTTAGGATACAACAATAACAACATATATAGGTAGACGAACACGTATAGGTAGGATACAACAATAACAACATGTATAGGTAGACGTTAGGATACAACAATAACAACATATATAGGTAGACGAACACGTATAGGTAGGATACAACAATAACAACATGTATAGGTAGACGTTAGGATACAACAATAACAACATATATAGGTAGACGAACACGTATAGGTAGGATACAACAATAACAACATGTATAGGTAGACGTTAGGATACAACAATAACAACATATATAGGTAGACGAACACGTATAGGTAGGATACAACAATAACAACATGTATAGGTAGACGTTAGGATACAACAATAACAACATATATAGGTAGACGAACACGTATAGGTAGGATACAACAATAACAACATGTATAGGTAGACGTTAGGATACAACAATAACAACATATATAGGTAGACGAACACGTATAGGTAGGATACAACAATAACAACATGTATAGGTAGACGTTAGGATACAACAATAACAACATATATAGGTAGACGAACACGTATAGGTAGGATACAACAATAACAACATGTATAGGTAGACGTTAGGATACAACAATAACAACATATATAGGTAGACGAACACGTATAGGTAGGATACAACAATAACAACATGTATAGGTAGACGTTAGGATACAACAATAACAACATATATAGGTAGACGAACACGTATAGGTAGGATACAACAATAACAACATGTATAGGTAGACGTTAGGATACAACAATAACAACATATATAGGTAGACGAACACGTATAGGTAGGATACAACAATAACAACATGTATAGGTAGACGTTAGGATACAACAATAACAACATATATAGGTAGACGAACACGTATAGGTAGGATACAACAATAACAACATGTATAGGTAGACGTTAGGATACAACAATAACAACATATATAGGTAGACGAACACGTATAGGTAGGATACAACAATAACAACATGTATAGGTAGACGTTAGGATACAACAATAACAACATATATAGGTAGACGAACACGTATAGGTAGGATACAACAATAACAACATGTATAGGTAGACGTTAGGATACAACAATAACAACATATATAGGTAGACGAACACGTATAGGTAGGATACAACAATAACAACATGTATAGGTAGACGTTAGGATACAACAATAACAACATATATAGGTAGACGAACATGTATAGGTAGGATACAACAATAACAACATGTATAGGTAGACGTTAGGATACAACAATAACAACATATATAGGTAGACGAACATGTATAGGTAGGATACAACAATAACAACATGTATAGGTAGACGTTAGGATACAACAATAACAACATATATAGGTAGACGAACATGTATAGGTAGGATACAACAATAACAACATGTATAGGTAGACGTTAGGATACAACAATAACAACATATATAGGTAGACGAACATGTATAGGTAGGATACAACAATAACAACATGTATAGGTAGACGTTAGGATACAACAATAACAACATATATAGGTAGACGAACATGTATAGGTAGGATACAACAATAACAACATGTATAGGTAGACGTTAGGATACAACAATAACAACATATATAGGTAGACGAACATGTATAGGTAGGATACAACAATAACAACATGTATAGGTAGACGTTAGGATACAACAATAACAACATATATAGGTAGACGAACATGTATAGGTAGGATACAACAATAACAACATGTATAGGTAGACGTTAGGATACAACAATAACAACATATATAGGTAGACGAACATGTATAGGTAGGATACAACAATAACAACATGTATAGGTAGACGTTAGGATACAACAATAATAACATATATAGGTAGACGAACATGTATAGGTAGGATACAACAATAACAACATGTATAGGTAGACGTTAGGATACAACAATAACAACATATATAGGTAGACGAACATGTATAGGTAGGATACAACAATAACAACATGTATAGGTAGATGTTAGGATACAACAGATGGGGCAGCACCAGTTGTATGTTTGTTCCAATTGATTCCAGCAGTAACTTTGATGCCCTGTTGTGTTAGATTATTTATGGTTTTAAAAAACGGGTTTATGACATTGAAAATTATTTAATAAAATGTATGACCAATTGTATTAATATTGTTAGTGGACCTGTGTGGCTTAGATGGGCACGAGCACTTTATTGTGTACAATAGTGATTTTACATAAAATTTATATACATATATTAAATTATTGTTATTATTTTTGTAACTTATTTATGTTTTTCCTGTATTTATATTTTGAACTTATTAATTTTGTAACTTATATTAAACTTATTTATATAGTTTTTACTTATTTGTATTTTTAGCATAATTATATTTTTAATGCATATTGGTATGTAAATGGGATTTTTGCCTGAAATAAAAGTGTTCATTGCTTGTCCATCAGCAGAACTGAACTTTCTTGAAGTTAACTGGCTGTCTACTGCTGTGCTTTCAGGAGCTGGACTTGCAGACGTGTCCAAAGCCAATTGTATTCATTCTGCATACGTTTCTCTCCGCCAAAGTCGCACGACTTGGACTTGTTGCGTAGAACTGACCGGTACTGAAATTCATCCTCTCTACAGCTGCACTGACCAGAAAACCTGCGTCCAGTGACTGCCCAATGATACCGTCTCTACCTGCCAATGTCCATGTGTTGAGACTGCCCGGAGTGTCTGACCACTGTGAGGGTCCAGAACTGCTAGTGGGGCTGTGGTTGTGTCCTGGTTAAAAAACATGAGGTCATTTGAGAAACTTGACCTTCACCTGGTTATAAATAAGTCAAAACAGTCAGAACAATTTAAATATTATGAGGTTGCAAGCCACGTAAACATTACTCAACCTTACATTTTTAAAGTAAGAATTTTTTATAGTTGAAACAAACAGAAAGTCACAAATATATTTAAATATCCTTACACAACAAATTTTTTTCTCATTTGGCAAAAACAGCCGTATTCCATCTAATAAATCTCTAGAAGATACCAAGATGTTATTGTCGAGTAGGAGTCTTAGGTCTTAGTTGTGGGTGGATGCTATGCTGTCAAGTTTACTGGGTAACCTCTTATTACTGTAGGTTTGCCAAGTTGATAAGTGACACTTTTTCATAATATGTATGATAGATAGGCATATATATTTTGCACCATCGTGATTTACTTAAACCGTCCTTCTTCCAATAATTTCTAGAATTTGCTCACATTACATATAACATTATGTGTCATTTAACTATATTGTAATTCAAATAAAGTCACATTTGGCCGGTTGTCTACTGACCATTGGTTAAGCCAGCAAGTGTGATGGCTGTTCATCCACAAAGCACCGGTCACGTTATAGTCAAGCTGTTTGGCCTTAAGGTTAGTTTGCACGAGCGATTTGTGTCCCAATTGTTTGGCCGAATGCACAGCTTAGTTATATGTGCATTTAAAAGAGTGGCGTGCGTAGACAGTGCAAGTGTGACCTATTGACTTGCACCAATCCCGACTTGAACTTTGATGAAAGTTCACAACGGGTGCACCTGCTGTCAGTTGTGGTGGTCGCTGATTGGCTGCTACTTCAAAGTTGCGACTGACTTTCTGTCAAATTGGACCCAGTCCCATCGACACAATTGTACCAACACATCGGTCTTGTGGGGTGTTTTCACAACTGATCCTTGCACTGCGATACCGCACGACACCGTATTGGCCAACTGTTTGGGAAATTAATTGCTCGAGTAAACCTGCCGTTAGGTTAGCATTTATGGGGTTGCACTGGCAGAGGCTGATTACATATATGCAAGAAACATGCATTTATACGCTGTGAAATTATTACTTGTGAGGTTAATATGTTTGTTGGTTATTTTCTGTATGCGGCAAATTGTAACTAATGATTGTTGTTTTTTATTGAAATGTACACAGTAGAGTAACATATGAATGTCTACATAACATAATCATGAGAAACAATTTAATGTAGTCAAGTAATTCACACAAGGATAAAGAAACTCCTATGCAGAATGTGAAACTGAAAGTTGTAAAATATTTTCTTCTGCTAACTTTTCATAAAACTAAATATAGCTGTATCTCGTTCGCTGGTGGTCGTGATATATTATCATTACTAGAGGATCTACCAGAAATCACATAGAATTAAATTGTCCCTGATGTGTGACTCGTGCTTCTTAGAGCTGGTACAGTGCAGTTTGTGTATATTTGGGATACAGGTAATTTGATGAAAAGGTATCCCTTGCATGGTTTATGGTTGCATGGGTGGCTATACGGGCCAGTGAATTAAAAATACAAATATATCTAGATATCTATCATGGATGTAAACAGAAGCCACCGGTAATATCCACATGTGTATCTTCTGATTGAAGTAGTCAAATCTGTTGTAGTTATGGAATATGGAAATGTTACATTTTGATGTATCTTATGTTGAAACTCCGTACAAGTGGTATTTTGTGTTGTTTCTATAAATCACCTTCGTTTCCGGACACGTGTATGTAACTGCATATCAAGTTGCACTTTTGAAATGTTCTTCTCCTCAGTGATTGTCTGTGATGTTTGCAAGCAGCACTTTCTGTTTAGTTTTGTAGCAGGTGACAGTTTCAAGTGGGTTGAATGTCGGCAGTGCTACATGTGGAAAAATCTTTGGGGACACAGTACAATCTGCTATCTTAGCTGCTTCATCATATCCCTGAGATACATAAAACTGCCTCATCAGATCCCTGAGATACATAAAGCTGCTTCATCAGATCCCTGGGATACATAAAGCTGCTTCATCAGATCCCTGGGATACATAAAGCTGCTTCATCATATCCCTGAGATACATAAAGCTGCCTCATCAGATCCCTGAGATACATAAAGCTGCTTCATCAGAACCCTGGGATACATAAAGCTGCTTCATCATATCCCTGAGATGCATAAAGCTGCCTCATCAGATCCCTGAGATACATAAAGCTGCTTCATCAGATCCCTGGGATACATAAAGCTGCCTCATCAGATCCCTGGGATACATAAAGCTGCCTCATCATATCCATGGGATACATAAAGCTGCTTCATCATATCCCTGAGATACATAAAGCTGCCTCGTCAGATCCATGGGATACATAAAGCTGCATCATCAGATCCCTGAGATACATAAAGCTGCCTCATCAGATCCCTGGGATACATAAAGCTGCCTCATCATATCCCTGAGATACATACAGCTGCCTCATCAGATCCCTGAGATACATAAAGCTGCCTCATCAGATCCCTGGGATACATAAAGCTGCATCATGATATCCCTGAGATACATAAAGCTGCCTCATCAGATCCCTGAGATACATAAAGTTGCCTCATCATATCCCTGAGATACATAAAGCTGCCTCATCAGATCCCTGAGATACATAAAGCTGCCTCATCATATCCCTGAGATACATACAGCTGCCTCATCAGATCCCTGAGATACATAAAGCTGCCTCATCAGATCCCTGGGATACATAAAGCTGCCTCATCATATCCCTGAGATGCATAAAGCTGCCTCATCATATCCCTGAGATACATAAAGCTGCCTCATCATATCCCTGAGATACATAAAGCTGCCTCATCAGATCCCTGGGATACATAAAGCTCCCTCACCAATTCCATTTTTTGCTTGTCTCAATTTTAACGTAGCATTAGTTTTGCTAAAATTGTTGAACAGCGTTAAATTCAATTTTGGCTCGAATAAAAAATGGGCAGAATTGATATAGCCCACCTCTATATATATATATATATATATATATATATATATATATATAGCTATTGACACTGTAACAAGTTACCTGATCTAACGATCACAGTCAATTCTTTCAATGATTTTAGCAAAAGCATTAAGTTGACTGTGCACATTACTATTCATGCAGTTGAACATAAACTGATCCTGATTTGTGATAGGCTAAATAAACTGATCCTGATTTGTGATAGGCTAAATAAACTGAGAAGGGAGCTTTAAAAGATGTGCAAAGGATGAAGGTAGCTCTAAAGTCTCAACCATAGAAAGTGCCATCAGTCGCATCTTGTGTCATCTTGTTGATATAATATCATTTTGTAAGTACTTGGTTATCCCAGTAAGGCAACATATTTCCCCAATGACTCATGGTAACTTTACATGAGATTCAGTAATTACGTTTTCTTGTCATGAGTATGTTAATTCTCACATTACACTGATAATTTTTTTTACTCATAAAAAATCGTGCAAGCGTTAACTGATTGCACAGTTGTATCTCTTGCGCTTGTAGATTGCTAAACGGTGCTGTAGTCATTAGAGGGGTCGTGCATTGCTGTTTTTGACGTATTTATTGTAAATAACAATTATAGTGTAGCATCATACATATTCTGCCTGTTTCCAGCTGCAACTCGTCTGCATGTTGCGAGTGATGCACAGTTGTGTTGTAAATTAGTTTGTGCTGTAACTTCTGTTTCATTACCGCCTTCACCGTCATTCAATCAATTAAACCGTCCTATTTGAAATTACCTGTAGAACACCACTATGTTGTGTTACGTTTGTCGTCATATATTATGTGTAGTTTTAAAACTTGTTTTTGTAATAACCGATGAATTTTTCCTACAACTTAAAATTTTGCTAACAGGAGCTTGTGTTTTGTTTTACTACATTTACGGCCTGTCAACGACGGACAGAGCAACATCAATATCTCGGGCTGTGCCAGATCTCTAGCAAGGGCAGTACAACATGTATAACCTAATTAAGCATGATCAGTACTTCTATTCAAAACCATATCTGTCACAACCAGGTGTCATTCACAGTTTGGTATCCTTGAATATTTCTACAATTTATTTTGTAGCTATATCTAGAAACATTCAGTGTTGGTTTTTATATAAACAACACACAGGATGTTTCACAATTTTATTCAAGTAACTTAATACATATAACGATATTATATTCTTTCAATAAATTAACATGCTATCCTTCTGTCCATGATAATTATATTGCTATACAACAATATCATTCTGTGTCATCCTAATCACTAGATCATTCAGCAATCATTTCATTCCTCTTCATTAAAAAGCAACATAATTAGCCAATGGAATCCTAATGGAAAGCTCATTTTATTAATTATGTAACAAAACAAAAATAATTAGATTTAACCAACTCGTGATTTTCTACGTCAAACAACCACACAGCCACATTACAACATCAAACAATTCCATATAGACTGTTGGCTATTTCTGTGCGATTACATTCCCTAAATTCACACCAGCCGGGTATGTTGATAATGAACACATCATCCATACCTGAGACTACTAATTAGAGACATGATTACACTATAGACCCTGGCAACAAGGAACATTCTGGTAAAGTTTGAACATGCTGGGTATATACAAAACAACTTGTGTAATTGTATGTAATCAATTACATGGCTTGAGTAAAGGACACACGTATTACATACTGGGCAATTTTGATTTTTACAGCTAGTGTTAATTATAACAAGAAAGCCTAGACAGCTTCAATCATCTAGTTCTCATCTACTTTTTGTTCCCAGAGTTGAAACAAACAGGAACTAGGGCTTCCTCAGGTGCTGCACCAACTCTTTGGAATTAATTCCCTATTAGTGTCAGTAGGAAACAAGAAATATTTGCCGTCCCTCTAGCTGGGAGAAGCCAACAACACATTACCAACATTTCGCACTCCCACAAGTGGCCTTTGACAAGTTTCACAATTTAATATCTCGGTGGCAAAGTCTAAAATACTTCATCAGCTATATAGTTTAACACAGCCAAGACGGAGCTCTTGGTCCAATTCCTGAGGTAGATACGGGGCAGTGGGAATGATTGAATGGTCTGCCAACCCTTGAAGTATGTCTAAGGGTAGCACATTTTGAAGGTATCTGCTGCAGCAGCAGCAGTGTCTCCATATGTTGCACAGATGTCTCCACATGTAGTGTTACCACAGTTCACCCTCTAGGTTCACACAAACGTATTCTCACCACATATACATAACGAGGTAAGAACACCATGGTCTTAGTCTCGTAGATCTGCAAATGTATACCTCGTTATGTCACAGACCAACAAATTTTGCTTTAAAGTTCCCTCCAAATTGAATTTTTCACTCGACTTGTTTCAGACTCATTTTGTGAAAAATCAAACCCACATGCTGTAGTATTGACTACAGCTTGGCAGGTCTTTGGTACAAATATGTTATTTAGTCTTGGTGAAATCATTGCACAAACTATTACATTATTTTTACTGGATCCAGTTACCCGATCTAATGGTCAAAGCCAGTCCTTTTGATGGTTTTTACCAATCTTTCATTAAACCAACTACACATATTACATAACTTATTATTGCTGACAACACTGACAGTATAGCTAACAAGGCTTGAAAGTACTACCATTGAGCAGAACATCAACACAGTGGCATGAACACTGGGTCATGATAGGCTCGTGAAACATCCCACACTGCTGTCCCACAGCCGTTTAAACATTGATGTTGACGTAGTGGGCGAAGGCCTTCCTAGAGCTGTCTAAGCAGCGACGTTGACATAGTGGCCTTCCCACAGCTGTCTAAACAGCAACATTGATGTGGACGAAGGCCTTCCTAGAGCCACCTAAGCAGTGATGTTGGTGTAGTGGGCAAAGGCCTTCTCGTTGGTTTTCTTCAGCAGTGAGCCCAGCTGTCTCCCTGGTCCCATCTCGTAGGTGGATGGGAAGTCTTCCCCCAGTGGTCGGGAGTACAACACGTGGAGTGTCTGTTCCCACTTGACCGGACTGGTCACTTGTTCGGTCAACAGCTTCGCAATTGTCGTCGGCTTGTTGTAGCGGTGACTTGTCACGTTTGAATGCACTGAGATGATCGGGTGCTCGATGTCGACTTGCTTTAATATCTCTTGGAGGGGTTTCCTGGCAGACTGCATGAGGGGCGTGTGGAAGGCCCCACTCACTGGCAGCCACTTCACTCGACTGATGCCAAAGTCCGCCGCATTCTTCTCAATGAATTGCAGGGCCTACAACGTTAAAGATGTTACATACAGCCAGACTTTGGGTCAACTACATAATATCAATTACAAGTACCAATTCCAATTACACCTCAGAAATACCAATTCGAAAATACCAATTCCATATCGAAATAAAAGTACGTGAACAGGGCAACCATAGACACACTTGATGCCACAAAATAACATCTATTTTAAAGCAGCTTTATTTCATATCTGCATGCCATGGTACATAATGACAAACAAATATGATATACGCAACGCATACTTTATTAATTTGTAGTGAAAATACCAATTACATGTTCATCAATTCCAACTAGCATTTCAATTCCAATTTCAATGTAATTGACCCCAAGTCTGCAAACAGCGAGGCATGGGAATCAACATGACACTCTAGTACAGTATGCAGTATCACCATTTATACGGGAATCTTGCATTTTTTTCAAGGCAAATTACAAGTTACATCTAACAAATAAAAATTGCGCTACTTATGTTTTTTTCATACGAATTTCACAAATTTTGCAGTCGTATGGCACAGAAAGTCGGTCTTTCTCAATGTTTTAGAAGGATAATTTGGAGAATGTTTGAAGAAAGAGTGTGGACACTGAGAGGAACACCAAGAAGACTGTTAAATGATGAGACAAGTAGAGACGGAGAGGACCAGGGGGTCCCGAGAACCACCAGTGCTCTATCAATATTTGCCCAGCCAATCTTTTTCCAGACAATGCAGTTTTTGAGTTCCTTCCTTTGTTTCACATTTAAGCAGTGTTCACCAGTGTGCTTGACTTGTACAATACTTTACTTCTTTAATGCCATGGGTACATGGCCTAATATAACCATTTCAAATGAAACTCCATGATGTTTACATAACAGAGTTAGTTAACCAGATAATTAATCAACCACAAGATAAGATAAGATAAGAAGAACATTTGTATAGCGCCATCAGTCTAGATAAATCCATTCGGAGGCGCTTAAAATACATTTATATGCTAAACATTGATAAGTTATGTAAATGATAAATTAATTCAGATAGAAGCGAACATATCATATTAAAAGAATAAGTTATATAGAAGATAATTATTAAAGATACATGATGAGTAAAAAAAGATTGTGTAAAATTAATATAAAAACATGTAAAGGTGATAATGAAAAATATTTAATATAAAAATTTGTATTAAACAAACAAAATAATAAAAATATAAATAGGTGGTGCTTAAGATGCGTATGCAACCCGGAAGAGATGAGTTTTTAAGAGTCTTAAAAGTCACTAGGCAAGAGATTGTCTTCATCTCGTTTGGGAGTGCATTCCACATTCGTGGAGCAGAAACTGAGAAAGTTCTGTCACCGTATCGGCTACGAGATGGCGGCACATACAAATAATTGTTTGAAGCCGAACGCAACACACAAGTAGCTCGTTGTTCGTGGAGTAGGTTAGTTATGTAAGCGGGTGCCAGTCCGGGTTGAGCAAACGCCAGTAGAAGAATTGCATAATGAATGTGTTGCTTCACGGGGAGCCAATGCAGTTTCTTGAGCACCGGTGTGATGTGGTCCCATCAGCAGACCACCAGCCGAGCAGCATTTTGTACTCTTTGCAGCTTGTTGATCAAGCAATCAGGGATGCCATGTAGCAGACAGTTCGCATAGTCAATTCTTGATATGACGAGTGAGCATATCAGACGGACCGCAGCTTTCTGTGTAAGACATGATCGGATCGACGCAATATTTCTCAGATGAAAGTAGGCTATGCGGCAGGTGTACTTTATGTGACCGACCATCGACATGTCCAAGTCGAATACAGCACCAATGTTTCTGGCAGTAGGACTTGGCGTTATGTCACAGACGCCGATGTTGATCACGGTGATGTGATGTTTTGCTTGATTGTTTTGTGATCCTAACACAAGTGCGACCGTTTTGTCAACATTCATTTTTAATAGATTTCAACCATCCACACGCGGACATCGTTGATGCAATTCTCTATTCTGCATCAAGACAACAGTCTGTTGGTTTCATCAGTCATCTCAAATTTTATATATAGCTGGGTATCATCAACATAGAGATGGAAGCTCAAGTTGTGTCGTCTGATGATATTACCAATAGGAGCTGTGTACATAGAGAATAATAGAGGCCCCAGCACCAAACCTTGAGGGATGCCGCAAGCGACGCTGCTTTTGCTGGAAGCGCGACCTGGTAAATTTACTGACTGCTACCTGTCAGATATAAATGATCGCATCCACATCAGCGTGGGACCAGACATTCAGAAGCGTTGTTCCAATCAGCTGAGTAGAATTTCATGGTCAACTGTGTCAAAGGCGGCCAACATGTCAAGTAGTACCAGGATAACGCCATACCGCTGGTCGAGCGTCTCAAGGATGTCGTTCTGAACCAAAACTAGCGCAGTCAATCCAGTAGATATTTTAAAACGTCCACTCACACATATGGTGTTAGCTGAATTTACTCTAAAACATTAAGTGCATCTGGTTTGTAAGACTGAGAATATTTTTTTACAAGTGAGACAACATAAATGCGATGGTGAATGAGACACATCTCTTTGATGTTTCATACATTGGGTAGCTATATCTCTTCAAGACTCATGGCCCAGAACTGACCTCAGTGTGGCCAGCAATGACCTTGCACTCCGGGTAGAGGTAATTAGCGATGGCACACACAGGACGCTCCATGCTGAGACGCTTGATGCAATATTGGCGAGCTGTGTGACACGCGAAGTTCAACTTGGCGCTGGGGTGGAGGAAGACGACCATCATGCCACTAGAGGTTGCCTCTGAGGCTTCCTGCATCGCCTCGGCCCGAACCTTGAGCACACGCACGGCTGGAAGGAAGCAATGCTCACCCAGTTGATAAACATAGGATGAAGTGGACTGCCAGAAAACCTAACCTTTAGGAGTACCTCAACTATCTGCCTGGGGAGCATTGTGCAAAGAATAGTTTGTAAGACACAGTGACATAGTGGTTAAAACAATGGACTCTTATTCAAGAGGACTGCTTGGGCAATTTTTATTAAGTTCACTTAGCTGTATAGACACGAGTCCCTGGCTATAGACAGCGGTGAATATAAAAGAATGAGTTGTCTTTGTGCAGTAATTGTGGTGTGGCTGAATGCTTCACAGAGAAGTCAAGTTGGTACTGGGATGAACCAGTCTGCCAGTGGTGAAGCTAAAGTGCTATGAATGATGCTGGTGTCAAGGACCACATACAGCGCTATATATAAGATTTTACGGTTTTCATAAATCCTTGCTAAAAGTTGCAAAATTATTGCTTCTTTACGAAAACTCGCTAAAGGCATCCTAAAAAATATAGCTGGTTGCTTCTCTCTATGAATGATGGCCTTCACTGTGGTGATATAATTAAATAATGAAACAAAACGTACCATCTTCAAATGATATCGAGCCAGCAAAAACGAGTGCAGCGAACTCTCCGCTGCTGAACCCAGCTGTTGCCGTGCAGTTCTCTATTGCCTGAAACAGGGAAGGCATCTCTCAGTCAGACTTGGGGTCAATTACATTGTAATTGGAATTGAAACGTCAATTCTGGAATTTTTTTAAGGAATTGGAGAAAATGTAATAGGTATTTTCAATTACTTTTCTATTAATTTGTAAACATTTACACCACAATTACACGATGTAACATTTACACCACACTTACACAGTATAACATGTACAATACAATTACACCATGTAACATTTACAATACAATTGCACTATGTAATATTTACACCACAATTACAATGTATAACATTGTAACCATGTAACCTGAAATTATTTACTACAGATAATCAATTAAATATAACATGTTGTGTATGTCATATTTGTTTGCCATTATGTACCATAATATGCAGTTAAACAAAGCAGCAAAAAAATAGATGGTATTTTTGGTGATAATTAGAATTGGTATATTTGTGTGGTTGCATACAATTCTTTCTGAAGTTAGAATAGCTAGCTAGAATAACCCATGACATTGCTGTTATTAACCATAAAAAGTCTTAATTAATCAACAGATTATTCAGTGCTACACACCATACAACTACGTATCAACGATGTTACCCAGTTTATGCAACGAAAACACTGTCCACTTCTGCCATCTGTCAGTTTCTGTTGTTTTAACACAAATGAGCAACAACATTGTCCGCATCAGCACAAATCGCTCAGACAGATTTGTGCAAAATCAGACAACGTTGTGACTCGTCTGTGTTAAAACGGATGACAGCGACTGATGCGGATAACGGAAGCGGACAGGTGTGTTTGCCACGTTAGTCTGACCATATTTAAATGACTGGTAGATTAATAATTTATCATGTCAAAATAGAATGCATCACAATCAATACACAATCTGCAGACCAGACAGTTATTCTCTGTCTTGATTGGACAAGTGTTTACAGGAATATGTGATCACTAACAACTTAACACATACAAACTGTAAACAAGGAAACAGTGTACGACTGCATGTTAATTTTATTATAAATATTGTATTGAATAAACACAAACACCCAGAACCTACCCACGGCTTTTCGTCTTTCAATTTCTCGATTGCTGCAAGAGATGTCACCATGACAGCTGGCTGGCAGTGAATGGTCTTGTCAAGTTTCTCTTTTGGTCCATTTAGACAGACGTCTAACAAGTCGTACTTGAGCACCTCACTAGCCACGTTGAACATCTCAACAACGTTTGGATAATCGAGAAGTTTCGAAGCCATTCCAACAAACTGCGCCCCCTGGCCAGGGAAGATGACGATGGACATCTGCTTTGGATCAATGCGAGGTCGGAAGGCGTGGCGACTCTGGGAGCGTGCCCAGTCGTTGTAGTTATTGTACTCACCCCATTTATTGGCGACATCTGAGGGAAATTCAGGCTCGATGTCAAGAACCTGACTATCTTGTAATAGTTTCTCGGCCGAGGTTGAGCTGATGTCTTGTGAGGATTCATCTATCTGAGCTTGGTCATTTGCCGAGTTGTTTTTAGCTTTAGCGGGGTCATCGTTGCTTACTGGTGTGGACGAGAAGTTACAGCTGCTTGTGATGTGGTACACTTTGAGGTTTGACTGCTGTAATGACGTTGTTCCTGGCCTGCTACAGCTGCAGCACTGTTGTGTGAGCACCGACTGTCTTCTGGTTGTTGTCCGACACAGCCTTTGGACGAGTTGAGTGGGTATTCTGTACATTTCTGAAAACATAAACCATTTTATGTGAACATCCAAGTGACCACGTGAGCCAATAAGTTATCTTATGCTAGGCGTACATTGCTAAACTTTTGTTGCGGTTCATGTACTAAACGATTAGCATCGATTTTCTATTCCTGGGTCAGCGTACATTGTACTACAACAGTTGTGTCTACTCGTGTGCATACCGCCATGATCGTAGCATCATTTTCTGGAACTGCATGCCCACGAGCCACCTACCCCCGGTAGTATTATAACATGGTGTGAATCCAACACACGCCAAGTGGAGTTTTCTGCAGTCTAATAAGTGATATGAGCGTGGTACAGGATACGGGTGACTGGAGTGTTAAACTATTAGTTGTTTATTCAGTTAACTAATTCACCAAAAATATATGTAGAACTGATGATGTACACTGTAGTTAGATGTTTTCTTTTACTTGCAAGGTGAAAATGTTAAAGTATATATTTTACATTAATGTACAGTACAACAACACATTTTGTGAGGAACATTTTTTTTGCCAAATTGTTTATCCTCTAACAAATAAAAAATACACAATGGATAAAATGCTAATTTCCTCCAATAAAAATACACCGTTTTACACTATGTTGTACAACTTTGTTAATCGACTGTTGATAAATCAAATACCCATGAATACTTGAATCATGAGCTCACTTCCACCAGGATGAAAACACAACACATGGATAACTCAAAGATTTTTTCTTGGTCCTTCCAACTTTGAGTTAACAAAGGTACTTTGATACTGACCAAAGAAAGGTGCTTCCTTTCAACTACACCAGGTATTACAATGACATTACAAATGATGAAGTTTTTGCGGTTTCGAAACAACATCCGCTGCTTTACGCCATGAAGATTTTACATTTGCAATGGTCATGTGTGAAGAATGTCGCCGAATAGAACTCCACTCCTAGTAGAACTCCACTCCGAGTAGAACTCTACTCAGAGTAGAACTACGTTGCGTGAGCCGCAAGCCTCCGGAAAACGCAAGTTTACCATAAATTACATCATTAAGGATAATCAAAAAAAGACTTGCAAGCTGAACTAGGAGAGCGCCTTCGTCTTGTTATTGAGCCAGTAGTCTGGTCAAGAAATGTTGCTGCCTGGTGCTCAGAAGAACGGAAACAGCAGTGTGTGTGTGTGTGTGTGTGTGTGTGTGTGTGTGTGTGTGTGTGTGTGTGTGTGTGTGTGTGTGTGTGTGTGTGTGTGTGTGTGCACGAGAGAAATACAGGCAACTACTAGTAATATTCACCTGTGTTTAATTATGGCAAGTTGGCAAGAGAATTAATAGGTGTTGCACATACTAATGTTGACGTTACTATGGTGTAACCCTGCAATAAAATTCTCAGATAATGGCTTAATCCAGCCATTAGTAAATACATTCAGATGATGTGTGACAATGTTCACAGTGGACTGTTGGCTCATTGTAGCAATGTTCAGCTCATTGCCTCATAAATCCATGTGATGTGTGTCAATGCATATGCTTTCCATTATGGTGACATAGTGTTTGGTTGCAGATACCACAATGCCCTAATGAGGTAATCCAGGTTAAGCTTTCTCAAGGAATACCACTTTTCCAAACAATGGCGAGGTTAAGACAATAACCTACCATTAGCTCCAGCATTGCCTTGTTAAATGCTGCACACTTCATACAAAACTATGACCAACTGACATTTTCTGGAAAGAAAGATTGTGTACATCTCGTTGTGTGATATTTTAGACCTTAATTAGAATTTATAAAAGAATTAATTGAATGGTGACATTTGAAACACATGAATTTGAATGTAATTTGATTTGAACTGCAACTGATGAAAACAAATTGACCCAGGTTTGTAATCAACCATCCCCCTATACACAAGAACGATAAGCCAGCTCACTGCAGTGAAGCGGGCGTGGACCACTGGCCGGCATTTCATTGCACAGCAGAAACAGTTGCATCCACTGCATGACACATAGGGTAGTACTGTTTATAGTGTGAAAAATGTATGTCTAAGTATGTAAGTAAGTAAGTAAGTTAATTTATTTCCTCCTCACCATCATCATGTACAATATAAGGCAAACAAAAGCAATGAAGATGAGGTGGCTACCAGAGAAGTATGTATAAACTTATCGGGCTAGTAGCAGGAACCAATTAACTTAAAGATTTGTCATTGTCATTTGTTCTTAATGGGGCATGGCCACCAGACTGATTAATAATTTGGGTGAGGGTAGTCCCAGCAGTTGTGGTATAAGTGTGGGCAGTTGGGTTGTTCATACTGGAGTGAGCATCATGCATTAGTGTTAAACTCTCCAAGACAAACATTTTGGAGGCTTGCTGGAGAAAGTTGTGGGACAACGAATATGGTTATTTCCTGTGTGGCTTACAGCTGTACGAATCGACAGAAGACAGGATCTAACATCTCATTATTTTCATGTAATTTATGTCACAAACGTTTGTGCTGTGTTAGTGTATATGTGAATGAATGTAACAGTTTAGAGAAAATGTTCTGAAATATCAATATATTACAGATACGTTTGTTTTTCTTGGGGGTAGCATACATTCAGTGTTTCCCAGTAGTCACATTGATTGGGTGTAACATAAAATGGCATAGGGGTGGGATTCAGTTTTATAAATAATGTGTGCATGCGTGTATGCATATTTGTAACTCTTTTTTAAAACTCTACTAGATGTCAGCTCATTAATAAATTATTTCTTTCTTTATTAAGTCATCTGCATTTAATGAGGCTCTCCTCTTTTTGGTCGTCGTTTGCCTTTTCATCGTTGTATGAACCACTATCATGTAACTCATTCTGTACACATTGCAACATTCATTGCATCCTATGCATTTGTTTGACAAACCATGTGAAAGGTTGCCTACTAAAACAATTGACAGCTTACATGAGAGAGCACATTTCTTTACATGAGGCATGTCCTTGGGCAAATTGGTCACTGCAGGGCTGGGTCCAATTACGTAATTATAATTGATTACAGCAAAATTGTGTAATTGTAATTGATTATGGTTTCAAATTTGTGCTGTAATTGTAATTGTTATATTTTGTATAATTGAAAATTTATTTCAATTACAATCAATTACAATCAATTACAGTACGTTTCATATCACAAACTACCTGAACAAACTGTCAATAAAATAAAATTTAAGTCTCATACAAGTTCAGGGTTGTTTGATTTAAATCATTGATTTAAATCATGATTTAAATCACTCCAAAAAAATCATTGATTTATGATTTTTTTACTTCCGATTTTTTTAATCGTTAATTTATATGAATTTAGCACAACTAATTGTTTACAAGCATTGAGATCAACAGAGTTTTGTATGTTTTTTAATACAAAAGCACAAAGTGTGCACACTTGTGTAGCTGTATTGACACCAGATAGCCTGACAGTCAAATATTTTATGACATTGTGTATGTCTGAGCTATTCCCTTTTTGAATGCAGTGAAGCTACACAAAGTTGTCTTCCAGAGGAAGTATCTTTTCAAGTCAGAAGCCCAGAGTTAAAGTCCACTTAGAGCTTGTGCTAGTTGTTACCAATTCAGTATGTTGACTCAATTGAGACAGTCTGGGCTACCATTGTTTAATACTGTACCAGTTTGCAGTCTGGTTAGAGACCCTTAGAGTACACAGGGCCATGGACAGGTGCTAATCCACCCTCTCAGCAAACAATAATTAGCACTGCTACAGCCACAGACACACAGCATGCTTTCCTTTCCAAGACAGATTATGCAACTACAGGAGGTGAAGCCTTGTGGACATTGTCTAATGTCTTTATATAAGCAAAAATCATGTACCCTCTGTTAAGACAAGTACCTAGATTGATTTGAAAGAGTTTATAAATACATCAACATATATATATATAATTTATTAATGTCTATATACCAGATTTAAAATATATATTTATATAATAAAAATATGTTTAAACGGCTGTCTTTTTATTTAGTACAATTAAAAATTCAAATTCTTCAACAATTTACAATCATTACCGTTATATTTGTTTATCAATTGCGTACAAAATATTGAAATTCAGCAAAAGTGCAAAACTATATAATTAACAAATGCTGAATATATTTGGTTCCGCATAATATAATTGTAATTGAAACAGTGTAATTGTAATTGAATTGAAAAATTATGAATGTAATTGAAAATTTTTTTTTCATGTAATTGTAATTGATATAATTATATGTAATTGAACCCACCCCTGTTGGTCAGATAACATTCGAGAAAGATCTTGATCTGCAGGTGGAAATGGCTGTGATGGAGCAGCTGGGGAATGTGTTGGAAGATGGGAAAACAAATTTTTGGGACCTTAGAGAAGAATGTCCAGCAGTGCTTAATGAGATTTTGACCACTTGCAGTCATTAGCTAATACATGTATAGATCATTTCAGAAAGTTAAGTTTCGATCATGTTTAGTGGTGCTACTGTTACAGTTAATATGTTATGATATTTGATATACAAATTGCATGGATAGATTGTGCACATAATAAGGTATTAGTTGTATATAGTAATACTCTCTTATTAGTACTGTATATCTATAGATATATGATGGAGATTGGGTGCTGTACAGTATAAACACTGGGCCACCAGTGGGTTCTTGCCGTGCAGCAGCATGAATGTCACTGGTCCATGCCTGCATCACTTTATCATGTGTCAACTGATTAGAACTCAGTGGTGTATGATTTATCTTTCTTATTTTAGGGTGTTTTCCAGGCTTTCTCTTCCCCCCTCTCTATTGCACTATCCTCCAGTGTCAGCATTTTCAAAATGTTGAAGTCAGATACTATGTATGGAAGAACACAAACCATGAAACATTATTAATTATCAATTAGCAGAATTTGATGGACCTAAATTCCTAATTATTCATATTCACAACTGAGATGATCAAACCTCAAAGTTACGTAATTTAGACTGAACGATATATTTAGTCTATGTCACTTCTTGGCTAAGCTCGAGACACTGATTTGAGCTGAAGTTCATATTAATTAATAAATTATGATAAATGCCAAAGGCAAATGCCAATAATTTATACTGAAGGTCAAGTACCAAGGCAAAGCCAAAGTTCTGAAGCCCAAGACAAGTTGGGTATCCACGGCAAATTAACGATTACTTTATCAAGTACAAACGGTTGTTTTTGAAGTTTTTCAAAACGGCAATCCATGTTACATGCAAACAGTAAAATAAACGCAGCGTTGTGACAAGTACGTCTACGCGGTCAGGTTGCACTTGTCAGAACCACAAACACATTCATTATCGCCCAATATTATCGTCAAAATTCGTGTCCGTGTGTGTTTAACTGCTGTCATTCATGCATGCCAACAATATCGCTGGATCATGTATAATAACTTACTATGCAGCTATAGAAGCAGTGAGATCATTTGACAAGCAATACCTTCGAAATTACCGTCATAAGATAATCATCGTTAATAAGTGACAGCCACTTATCGCTAACACGGGTGAGGTGCGACTTATCGCAAGTGGGTCTGAATCTTGTTTTTATAAAATTTCAGATAACCTAAGTATAGCATTCGTCCTGTAAAAAAAGAGTAATGTGTCATGTATGATGCAATGTTAAAACTCGTGTTTTTACATTGATGTTTGCAACAATTAATGTTTGCAACATCGGTTTCCCGCACATTTTATGTCACGTGATTTAAAGGACACATTGTACAACAAATTTGTGGCGGGAAATATTGAGCACAGATTGGTTTTGTACGGCTGTCAAAAACGTTCGTTGCACCCGTGGTATTTTTTGGTAAGTTGAACTGTCTTCGTAGGTTTCGGATAAATTAATGACTTGTGATCAATATACGACAGGCACTTGTAACGATGTACCTGTGATTTCGTGAATATCACCACGGAATGTGAAAGGATTTTGACGTGACGGGGCTGTCAAGACCTCCAAACAATGGCAATTCTGTATGTACTATGTCGATGAGAGATACGTAGTTTTGAGCATACATTTTAAGGCAAGCGCTATATGCCCCGTTTTGTTTCATGGTCTTACAAAGAGTGAACGATGAGCAGAATGATAGCAAAAACCCAAAACGACCGTTGCTGCTATACGGAAGAAGAAGAGCCTTTTGGATTTGTCATAAACACAAAGTCAATGTCTCTGATTGTATACTATATGGATGAAATAAAAGTAAATTGTTTGACATACAATTCTCTTGAGAGAATCAGCCGCTTAGGCTTAGCAGAATCAAATTGCTCTTACCTAAAGTGATTTTGTTAAGCTGAGTCCATTGTATCTACATTATTATAATGCAAAATAATAATAATAATTATATTCTATGGCGCCTATATCCTCAGGAACCTGATCTCAGAGGCGCAACAAAACAGAATAATTAAGCATAAACGTGAACAGGGATGCGCAAAAGTCAGTATCAGAACGAGGGACAACTGAACTTTTATGGTGGAAATGCAATTTGGAATAGATGTCTTGAGTTTTTTTGGAAAATAGCTATAGTTTCAGATGTTTTCAAAGTGATAGGGAGTTCATTCCAGACCCTAGGCGCAGTGACAGAGAAAGCACGTTTACCCAAGTTAAGTTTTGTTTTAGGTACAGTAAATTGTGAAATTGATGGTATTAGTTGCCTAGGGATATTTGAAAGATGCAAGAGACTAGCCAAGTAGGGCGGTTGTTGTGTAGATAAAGCATGATATGTAAGAGTGGACAGCTTAAAATTAATTCGATAAAGTCGTTTGTAACCAATGTAAAACCGTAGCACTACCAGCCTCTTTGGACAGAAGAGCTAGCGATTTGGCTATGCCATTTGATAGTTTGTTTCGAACCACTTCACATCACTGCTGCTTTTTAATTTATACCTATCACACATCACACCTGCACTTTGTTAGGTGTACAATTCATATTGTATTTGACAGTTTGAACTAAGATAATTATAACGTCACCACAATTAATAATTATTTCATGAAACATTAAAATAACTAGTATCTATCTTGTGACATGTGCTGCGGGTCTTACTTTGAAACTAGTTTGTGTGCAGAGCATGGGCGATGGTTTGAATTACATTACAAACCGCATGGTGTTGGGACAGGTTTCCACATGCTCAAAAATCCGGCATTTTTGTTATAAATTGTCTTTGATTCTTTTGCTGAATTCTAATTCTTACCAGAATCTCTCTGCTAGTTCATACAAGTAATTTTTATAGCAGTATGATTACACATAATTCTGAACTTCAGAAGAAATAGTACATGGATGTTCAGTTTTATGCTAAAAACATATTGTTATTCAGCTATTAAACTGGGAAATACTTGTCATGATATTTAGCATGTTCCAAATTCTAATGATATGAATTAATAAATAAAAGACGAAGGAGGTCAATATATTATATAAACACCTACATGTTCACATACACATATATACATACTATTTGTTGAACATTACAAACATGTTGTACGTTACGTACTTACATACCAGGTATATGCATGTTGTGTTGTTGCTCTCTGCTTTACCCCTAAAGTCCACGGTGAGGCTGGCATCAATATTTGTCACCGATTTTTGTTTTGTTAGATTTTCAGGCGAATTTTTACCCTGTACTGTTTGTGGTCAGCCGTGTTGGCCACTGATCCACTGTGCTAACAAAACTACATTTATAACAATTACAAGTACATGCCTAAATAACATGTTGCAACTGTTTGTTTAAGCCTGCTCTATTCCATGGTAGGAGTAAGCTGTTGCTGACGGGCCATGTCGTCTCCTTCCACCCCCAGCGCACGGCGGTCCAAGCGTGGCCGCAGCACAGAACCAGACAACGAAACGAGCAGTCCGCCAGATACACGTAGGTCTCCGTGGCAACTGCTGACAACAGATAAAAATAATAAATTATTTATATTTTTTGGACATTTTAATGCTGGTCTGACACTTTAGTTTGTGGTATCAGTGCATAATGTTTTTACTCGCAGCCAATGTTGGTGAAAATTACATAATTATTTTGTGTGTGTAGACAGATTTCCAGAAAGGATCTCGCCTCATACGATAACCTTGTAATCACATGTGTTGTGTGGGGACAATGACTCGGTGGAGAATATGTGTGCTCCACAGCACTAGTGGCTTTCAAGATGTTGATTAAAAATAAGGCGTTTGCAGCCAGCTGTTGTAGTAGTACACAAAACAAAAATGAGTTTACGTGCAGTTGATAATTATAATTACGTCGCAAAATAGGGCCACTATCCTAACATTTTCGATATTACATTGGGCATTTTATGATGTTTCAATGATGATCTGTTATGCTTGTAGCATCGCGCCGAAGCACACGGTCTGGTAAAAGTACTCCCGCTAAGAGTACCCCGGCCAAGGGTACCCCAGCCAAGGGTACCTCAGCCAAGGGTACCCCAGCCAAGGGTACCCCAAGCAAAAATGCAGTAAATGGGATACGTACGTATATTCTATATTCCATGGCAGTGCACAGAATATACCATCGTATTATATTCGTGTTACAATGAAACCTATTCATATTTATGCTGCGTTTGTAAATTCTTGTAATATATATGTGAAAAACCTTTCTTTCATGTATAGTTGACAACATTGTTATATGAAGCAAATCTTTTTGCATTATTTCTGTAGCTATGATTGTGGAGTCCATGACCACTTAATGATGTTTAATTTTCTACCCTGTCAATCTGCAGCCTCTCGTCACACCCCAAGACGGGGTAAACAAGACGTTACATCACCACCCTCGCAGCGAAGACGAATCGACTCATCACCAGGGGGCGATCTCGCACCACTTCCATCGTCGCCACCTACTGGGACGCCACAAGGAGCAATAGAGACATCACTCTTGTCTAGCCCGGGCCGGTCACGATCTGGTACGCTTTGACTGTTTCTGCTTGTGACATGTGGATTTACCGAGTACATGCCGAGATGGGTGGGGGTTATGTTGTAAGGTTTTAACGTACATTACATCAGTTTCAAAAAGTGTGCACCTTTAGTTCTTTAGAGCAGGTGGAAAATCCACAAGGTTACATTTTCTGCCATGTCTAACAGTTAACAGGTAATGTTTTAGCGGTTGCATGTAATGTTTTTTGTAAAATTATATGTTGCACCCTTTGAGTGTGTTGTAGGTGCCAGTGAGATTGACCTGAGTTCTCCCCTCAACTATGGCACACCCAGTTCCCGTCTTGGGGGTGGCACCCCACGCACTCCTGGTGCTGCCGGCACACCCATCCGACCACGTCCCGATGTCCGCAGTGAACGCAAAATGCGAACTGTTGCACTTGGAAGCGGAGAGTCGGTATGTGAACAGTTTGCATACAAAATAGCTGCATGGCAGGGATTTGGGGTATGCGTAACACAGTTTGAAAACATTCACCAGGGGTTACTATGAAAAAGAATACAAATAAAACAAGAATACAAATTGACATCTAAATACAAACAGTGGCATGTCAATGAAATCGATGTGGTTGTTTTCTCCACATATTCCAGTGATGCCAGGAGCAATTAAAGATCACTTTTAGTCGGAAGTCGGCTTCTAAGTTTAAGTTGTTGCTGTAGGTTTGATGGTTGTGAGTGTCATGAAGCCAAGTGTGACGTGGAGGAAGGCATTACAAACTCGACTGGAATTTCAATCGTTCTGTGTTTGAAACTAATAAATCAGGAAATGCAAGCGTTAGATTACACAATGTTTCAGTGAATTTTACATATAGATTATAAAACCTGTCCTATGACATTTAGATATAGAACAATTTCACGGGGTGTACCGGACCTCCTGCAGGAGGGGGATATTTGCTTTCCTACACCCTCGCCTCATGCTGTGAAAACCGCTGCTGTAAGGAATCGTGGAACCGTCCGCTGTAAATTCGCTATACTCAATGAAATGGCATGATGCGTATGTGGTCGGTGAATCGATACACAAAGTGTGGTTGACCGTTTTTATCAGAACTAAAAGTTCAAAATCTATTTTATTGCCATTATGCTCAAAGCAGAGTCGGCAGTTCTGTTGTCCAAATAATAAAGTCATCGTCTAAGATGTGATTGTAAAGAGTTGTGTATTCTACATTGATGCCCTTGTTCCTGCAGGACGCTGGACGTCTGCCCAGCGAACTGACCAGTGAAACCAACGCTGGACCTCAGCTGGTCATCTGGGGCACGGACGTTGTGGTCAGTCAGTGCAAAGACAAGTTCAAGCGGTTCATCGAGTGTTTCATCGACCCTGACATTGAGGCTGATGAGAAGTTTGAAGGCATGGACATTGATGAGCCGTTGTATCTACAGAAACTGGAGGAGGTACAAGCTTCAGCCTTTAACACTTAAATTATTGAGGGGAAAACAGTTCAAGTTTCCTTCTATTACCCAAGCGTACAAGTAATTATCTCACTTAAAAAAATCATAACTACTAATAATCGTCATAAAAATATGAATGAGGTATCATATTATTGTTAAAGAAACGCTTTATGATAATACTATGCTAAACGTTTCAGTTTTTTTAATGGTTTTTGCCAGCTTCGGATTAGGCCACTTCAAACAAACTAAAAAAACCTGCGTTGTTTACAGTGTTGGAGCCAGTTGCTGGAGACAGCACAAATCATGCCGGCAGCTTGCTGAATATTCATCTCAATGATGCCCACAAAGTCATTCTAATTGTGTGAACTGTTGTAACAAAATGAATCACTAATGCTGCTGTAATAAAAGTAACCACTAATGCTGTCAGTCAAAATATTGTCACAGAAACTTAAAATGTTGCGATGTAAAATTTCAAAGTGAGGCAGCGAGACAACAAGATGGCGGAAACGTGGCTAAAATCAGAGCCACACAACATATTGCTGCACAAAGTCAGGTTATTCATGTTAATTTATTCAAAGAGGTAATTCACGAAGCTTTCCAATGGTGTATCGTTTTTCTTTTTTAGAGACTGGATGAATGCATAAATTTAGTATGCAGAGCTAATAAAATTGTCAAATTTGGATACCAGCTATCACTTTTTCTAAGCTGTGTTCTCCTTAATTATCTTTGAATCTGGTCATAAATAAATACGAGACAGAAAGTAGAATCAGGTTTTGAGCTTTAAAGGGTTAATTCTCTCTCTCTAGGGTAACCTAACTCTGCTGGTAGTATTAGGCTGATGAGTTTTGCTGTTGCATTGCAAATTGGGAAATTTTTTCTAATTCCAAAATAACTTGGCGCTTTGCTTTGGGATTCATTAAATGTGAATCTTGTATTTACCCTGTGATGTTTCTGAGATGGAATAATGTATTTTTTACGTTGACTTGTTTGAATATGGTTTTGGTGTGGTTTTAGATCAACATGATCGGTGATCCATTTCTAAACTTCAACAGTGAACATCTGCAGCAGTTCGACGCCCCCCTCTGTCGACAGCTCATCTCTTACCCCCAGGAGGTAATCCCGACCTTTGACATGGCCATCAACGAGATGTTCTTCGACAAGTATCCTGACACTGCCCTGGAGCACCAGATCCAAGTGCGACCATTCAATGCGAATCAAACACACAACATGCGCTCACTGAATCCTGAAGGTTTGTATTCTGCAGTGATTGTTATCATTTGTATATTAGTTGTATTACATTGGTTGACTGCATCCAGAATACCAGTCGATAATGGTGTGTTAAATTTACAGAACAAGAATACATAACAAAAATTTTGACACTTCACAAAATTATTGAGAACAAAGTCAGTACCAGCGTGTTACTTGGTTTCATATCTAGATATGCATATATCACATATGTAACCAGTTCTGATAATTTTTGTACAGGTTGCAATTTACTACAGAATGGTAACATTTTAATATATATGTCTCATAAGAATGTATAATGAAAATGAACAGTAAATTATTTATTCATTCATTCACTGATAATAAGAAACAGATGTGATGGCCACAAATCATAACAAAAACTTACTCTCTCCAGACATAGACAAACTGATCACGATCAATGGGTTGGTGATTCGCACATCATCGCTGGTCCCTGAGATGAGGGAGGCGTTCTTCGAGTGCCACGTCTGCCACAAGACGACCTCGGTCGAGATTGAACGTGGCCGCATCGCAGAGCCGATCCTGTGTCAGAACTGTAACACGAACCACTCATTTCAGCTCATCCACAATCGGTCGCATTTCAGCGACAAACAGATGGTCAAACTGCAGGAATCTCCCGGTAAGTGGCTCGCTTGTTCTCTGTCTGACTTTGTAATTGGGATGAGATTCATCACACTGGTGATTGTAATTTGTAATATACTAATCTTTTTCTCGTTTTTCGCAGTCAGTTTTACCCTATTTTGTAATGTTGTGACAGCTTTTGTTTGTTTTTATCATACTAACTACCACTAGATGGGGCTAGCGGTAATGGCAGGGAGACAACACTAGTGGCAGCACCTCAAAGACTATAGTGCTGCCATCTAGTGGTTGTCTGATTAAGACAGCTGAAACCTGTTGAAACGTTACAGCGAAAAAAGGCTAAACTTTTTAAAACGAGAAAAGATTTGGTGTTAGGCAGACTTTTAGTTGATTTCAACGAAGGTCATTTTTTTGGAGGTGACAACTTTGGTAATATGTGGATATACAGCATTTTTATGCAGGGTTGTTTGATTTAAATCATGATTTAAATCGCTCCCCCAAAAAAAATTTTAATCATTGATTTATGATTTTTTTTTTCCGGTTTTTTTAATCGCTGATTTATATGAATTTAACACAAATAATTGTTTACAAGCATCGAGATCAACAAAGTTTTGTATGTTTTTAATACAAAACACGAAGTGCGCACACTTGTGTAGCTGTATTGTCACCAGATAGCCTGATAGTTAAATATTTTATGACATTGTGTATGTTTGAGCTATTCCCTTTCTGAATGCAGTGAAGCCACACAAACTTGTCTTCCAGAGGAAGTATCTTTTCAACACAGAAGCCCTGAGTTAAAGTCCACTTATAGCTTGTGCTAGTTACCATTTCAGTATGTTGACTCAGTTGTTTAATACTGTACCAGTTTGTATTCTGGTTAGAGACCCTTAGAGTACACAGAGCCCTGGACAGGTGCTAATCCACCCTATAGGCAAACGATAATTACCACTGCTACAGCCACAGACAGACAGCATGCTTTCCTTTCCAAGACAGGTTATGATTATGTGAGGCCTTGTGGACATTGTCTAATGTCTTTATATAAGCAAAAATCATGTACCCTCTGTTAAGACAAGAACCCAAATCGATTTGAATATAACATATTTGAAAGAGTTTACAAATTTAAACATCTTTTTTTCAACCCTGTTTTTTATGGTAACCAATTGTGGTGATGTGACATTCATTTTTAAAAAGAAATTAGTAAACTAAGTAAGTGCAAAAGAATACCGATAAGTTGGTTTCTCATTTTATCTCTGGGAAAATTTGTAGAATTTATCAACTTTGAGAAAACTCCAATATCTAGGCAAGGTTCATCACTACGATCATTGCTGTAGCTTTTCGCAGACTTAGAAGTTCACAACAAGCTAGTTTTTAAATTATCTGTACCTCGTTAAATTTAAAACTCTAATGGCTGCAAAGTTGACCCACAATCTAAAATATTGTATTAATTTTGTGGAAATCATTATTTACTCAAATTAGACAATATAGTAATGTGTAAATTATGTAATATTTTGCTATTTTTAATTATATTTGGTTGCATTATATTAGGGAAAATGACAACATTTAAAATTCTAAATGCGTTGCTAATATAGGTTTTGTAAATAAGGCAATGTTCAAAGCAAACAGAAGAAGTTTCAATAGCTTTAGGAAATGCAGTCTTCATAGACTGACATGTCGTGGTTGTTTCCTGATGTGTCATTGTGTCAACAGAGGACATGCCAGCCGGACAGACGCCACACACGACGGTTGTGTATGCTCATGGTGACCTGGTGGATAAGGTGCAACCGGGTGACAGGGTGACAGTGACAGGGATCTACAGAGCGGCGCCCCTGCGGGAGAACCCCCGCATGAGGAATGTGAAGGCCGTCTACAAGACCCACATTGATGTCGTCCACTACAGGAAGCTGGACGCAAAGCGACTTCACATCATAGACGAAGAACAGGGGTAAGAGGAGGGGTCAGTATAAAGTGACCAGCAGGGATTAAGCTGGGTTTACATGAGTTGATATCATTGCCGTGCCGTGGTAGTGGTTCCGTCATTAAAAAAGGTCAAGGCCATTTTTTTATCACACACGGCATCGCTTCTAAATAGGATCAGTTTTATTTCGTGATGTTGTGGCATTGCTGTGGGCTCTGGGCAGGTATATACAGTGGTATAATAAAATGACATTGAACTATACTGTGCAATGCAATATGCAGTTATGAACACTTGTACTGTGTCTGCACAAATCTATGTCAATTAATGAAGAGTGTCACAAGTAAGCACACTCATTGACAGTAACAGTGGCTGTTAATAAGATTTGATGTTTACATGTTGTAAAACCTGCTGTAACGTGTGTCGCAGGAAGACATGTCGGTTGTCCGAGGACCGCATTCAGCAGTTGTTTGAGCTGTCAAAGAGAGAAGACATCTACGAGCGGCTTGCCTCAGCCCTCGGTAAGCTGGTGTCACAGGTTCCAAAAACCCACATCACTGTTTCAGCTTTCTCATCTGAGAATTGTCAATGTACTATTAATATTTTATGTCTGAATAACAATGTAACTAATTTATAGGGATGGAAATATAGAATAACTACGATAATTCACCTTGTATCTCTATGTATTCATCACCAGAGTAGGCAGGATCATTTTATGTTGATGTAATGATACGATGCAGCAATCGTGTACTCCAGCATGTCGTGCTGACTACAGTGCATAGCTGTGGTGGCAGCAGAAAATATACAGAAATATAATAGAAGTATGGTTAACTAGAATAAAAACAAAGTAATCTTTTAAACAATCGATCCAGCCAATGTCTGCAAATTAAGCAAATTAAAAAAGACCACTGCTTGTGTTGACGCATATTAGTTTCACTGAACTAATAAATCATTTTGTTTTAGGGGTTTCCTACACACTGAACTGTGTTAGTCATATACTTTCATGTAATTATATATAACATATTTAATATTTGTTTGCAGCACCGAGCATCTTTGAGAATGTCGACATAAAGAAAGGTTTGCTGCTGCAACTGTTCGGAGGAACGAAGAAAGACTTCTCTAATGCCGGCCGCCCTCATTTCAGGTTTGTACAAAGTAAAACAAACTCTACAGAAACACCTACGTCACAACATTAGTCACATTAAACTAGAATTTAGGCGCCGTGGCATCGTCAGATTGCATGATTGTAAGATGGGAGTCGATATGTAGTGGCGTGAGTTGATGTGTAGTGTCGTGGGTTGATGTGTAGCACTGAGTTGATGTGTTGTGAGGTGATGTGTAATGTGAGTTGATGTATAGAGCTATAAGTTGGTATGTAGTGCATGCGTTAATGTGTAGTGCCATGATTTGTTGTGTAGTGCCGGGTGTTTGATGTGTCACTTTGCAGGGTTTTAAATAGCGGTAACCTGGTAGCCCGTGACTACCAGAATTTCCATCAAGCTACCAGACTGAGACAAGAAGAGCCTGATGGGATACTGATAAATATGGGTCAAGGGTGGTCCAATTGTCAGTGTAGGCCTAGTCAGTGCCTAGGAAGAAATCACCTGGCACCTGTCAAGTCAATTGCTAAGAATTAACTACATCAAAGACGTGTTACTGGCTTGTTGGGTTGAAGTCTGACAATCCAATAAACAGCCTCCCCTAGCCACCTGCTGCAATTATTGGGCTCAGTAATAAACTCTCCAATTATTATCAGGTAGTTAGCATTGTTGCTATGGGCAATCACACTTCCCAGGTACACAAATCCACTTGTACTAATTCTAAGAAAAAAAGTGGTCAATGTCAATGGTATTTAGCAGTGAGATATTTATATAACTGAAGAATATTGCTGCACTTGAGTTGGAAACTGTATAATTGTGTGAGATTATATATCATAAAGTTAATAGTTAAACAGCTTACAGTGTTTAATGCATTGAATTTACGTTTAGTTACTCCTAAATGTAATGTATAATAAAGGCAATTTATCATTAAAAACAAAGGGATATGTTTTAATAACCTTAATAATTTAGTTTATGTTTGTAATTACCTAGAGCAATTTGGAGTATCCTTACCTTAATGAAGTAATGTTATACCCCTGCTATTTGAACAGCATTTTGAAATAATAGTGTTTAAAGTAATGGTACCATCCCAAATGTAATTATTTTAATGTGTAAGCAAAATTGTGTTAGTATAAGTGTAGGAAGCTGTTGAATATTAATTGGGGGGTCTAAATTGGTTTCTGCAAGCATATTTTGGGCCAACATATACCCACCAAAATATTTTTGGCCCCTCATTCTGACACCTATATGGTTATGATTAATGTGCAACTAAAATTCTATAAAATTAATGTGCAACTTTAATTGTGTAAACATTTACGAGCAACTTAAATTGTGTAAAAATTCATGTGCAACTTAAGTTGTTAGGGTGCCTTTTCTCTACAATATGTGCAAACTCACCGATATTCTGTTTGGTCCATCAAACATTACAGTTATGAACATCTGTGATTTTGCAAACCACATTAATTGTTACACAATTTAAATGACATTATACAAGTAATAATGGTTACTTCAATGAAAAATGCCAGTATGATTAGCTTTCAATTTTATTTCCATTATTAATGTCAATGGCATATTGGCCAACAAAGTCACTATGAGGTTTTTGTTTAGGAATTGCCGTTCTTGTCTTGTGAGCTACCAGATATTTCAGCCAGGTAGCCCTGCTGGCTACCTAGATTTTTGGAGTTATTTCTATCCCTGCACTTTGTCACCAGGTCTGACATCAACATCCTGCTGTGTGGTGACCCAGGCACCAGCAAGTCACAACTCCTTCAGTACGTCTACAACCTGGTCCCACGGGCACAGTACACGTCGGGCAAAGGGTCCTCAGCTGTCGGGTTGACTGCATACATCACCAAGGACCCAGAGACCAGACAGCTGGTCCTGCAGACGTGAGTGATACACATGTTGTCATGTCTTCTAATATACATAAACGTTTCTTGTATTAGCACTGCTTTCTGTGTGGTTTGTTGTGTGATGTTCCAATAACAAATATGTTAATTTGTCTGTGGTGTGGCTCCAGGAATAACTCATAGTTGGCTGGATATATATATGCGCGAGCGCGCGCAGTGAAACCTTATTCAGAAAACTGCACTTTTTTGTGAATAAATCTTGGCACACTGTAAATTACTTAATTATTCGTGATTCAAAATTTTGCACATTTCACTAATCTAGCCAAAACCAGTGGGAACCAGTGTGCAAATAAACGAGGACCCTCTACAACAAACAGTACTCAAATCTGGTAAAAGTAAAAACACCATCTCATTTGGTTCTACAAGAGGCTGTCGTTGACCACAGCCAATAGTGGCTTCTTATGATATGCAGAGTATCAGAATCTTCTAGTTCACTATTAATTATATATATATATATATATATATATATATAAAACCACTGCAAAGTTATAAGAAAAGTTGTGTGTTTTATTAGACTGCCAGTTTATTAATGGCGATGAACATGTTTTCAGTGGAGCTCTGGTGCTCAGTGACAACGGCGTGTGTTGTATCGATGAGTTCGATAAGATGAACGAGAGTACACGCTCTGTGCTGCATGAAGTCATGGTGGGTTTAGTCTGCTGAAGCACTGCAACTAACAGGTGTTCAGTAAAACATAGTTTGCTATAACCAGTGAGGCTGTCTCAAACCTGAGTTTGTGTGTGCACTTTCACAATACCGGACAACAGAATGAAGACAAGTGCATTAACAACTACCAAGTGCAGAAAATGACACCAAATTTAGTTTCCTACCAAAATTAGTACTTGTTCTCGGCCAACTGAGAGTAAAAAGATAACTCTTTTCCTGTGTCTTGTACAATGTGCTCAACAAATAGCTGGATTGTGTTACATGGTGTCCATGACGTCTCTTTTACATGACAAAAACGTTTCCTGTTGACATGAATTTTCTTTATTATTTTAACATGTCCCACAAACAAGTAGGTACCATAAGAAAATGTATGTAAATAGGAAATGTTTTTCATACAAAAGAGACTTTGTTGACTCCACTGACTTACACGACTCAGCAACTTGTTGCACTCAACATCACGTTGGTGAAAAAAAAATTTTTTAGTCCTAACTTTGCATTTTTAGAAGTTAACCATTCAGTACTGCAGCCCTGGTCTGCTGTGACCACTGAATACTGCAGTGAATATGCAAGAAAATCGACTGCATCACTTCAAGTCAAGATTTCAGCAACAAAAATGCATTTTATGAATAGGAATATATATATTCTGAAAGTACGGTAATCAGTGAGTTAAATGAGACATATCAGTTTACATTTCATCGTCATGGTAACCAGAAATCCAAGATGGCCACCACGATTTCAACATTTTTGCATTTGTATGCCAATGTACAGTTCGCCGACATCATTGTTTCGATCGTCAACATCCTACAAAGATTCGTCGCTAAAACTATCAAATAATCTGTCCAAAACATAGGGCGGTAAATCGCCAATTGAAGTAATGCAGTCTGCCATTGTGGCCATCGTAGATTTTGATAATCCGTCGTTAAAAACTGCGAAAATCTCCGTAAAATAATATTGAGTGATAATCAACGATTCTCGCTACTGAATGGCTAATTCATTCGCGATGACAACCGTATATAACAAGTGGCTCCACATATTGGATAATCATGAGTAAAAGCGATTTAAATGGTGAATGTAGCCAATGCCAAAAAATTTTGCCTGTTATACTGCAGTGTCACACTGTAGTGCGACCGGAAATTCGGCGTGTCGTACTGAAATGGTTAAAATTTACTGTTCCAACAAATTAGTAGTCTTGGCGTCAGAATGTAATGAAATAAAATTAAGTACCACAATCCTGATGCAATAATTACTGGTGTCTCATATAGTGCAATATATTCACTAGTTGAGACGTGTCATTAAAGCGCATATAATTGAAACATTAATGGGTTGATTACTTGGAGGTTTCAAGCTATTAGTCAAATTTAATCCATCATTTAATAACTAGCTGGTGCTGGCTAAAAACTTACATTGTTTGTGTTTTATTTAACAGGAACAGCAGACGCTGTCGATTGCGAAGGCCGGAATTATCTGTTCGCTGAATGCACGTACGTCGATTTTGGCTGCGGCAAATCCAGTCGAGTCTCAGTGGAACAAGAATAAGACAATCATCGAGAACATCCAGCTGCCTCACACGTTACTCTCCAGGTGGGCTGTGTTTGTGATGTGGCTCCAGGAATAATTAATAGTGGACTAGAAGATTCTGGTACTCTACGTGTCATAAAAAACCTCTATTGGCTGTGATCAATGACAGCCTCTTGTAGAACAAAATGAGACAGTGTTTTTATAGATTGAGACAACCAGCTTTGTGGATTTACAGCAAGTTTTCCAGAAGGGACCTATTGCTTTTAGTGTCTTATCTGAAAGACTGGCAAAGTGATGTGAATGAAATTGCCCAAGAATTGAAACGGCAGCAAACTCGAACACTGGTTCTGTCGATTGATAGTCCAGCAGTCTGACCACTGAGCCACAGTGCTGCTAGATTGCACCATCCTCGTAATTGTTTGCAGAACATTTTGCCATTGGACATGTTTTTGATCTACAGCAAGCAACAATTACATATATATCTTATCAGGTTTTTTCACCCAGTGCAAGTCCTTGTGTGAATTGTTTGCACTATGATCAACTTATATTCTAAATTGTGTAGCATTTGGGAAACATTTGGTAAACCGTATTCGTCCTATTTAGCACACAGTATGCTTGACAAATTTTTTAGTTGTGAAAAAAGTCACAAATTGTATTTTTACCAGAATCTAAAAAACAAACAATGAAAAAAAAAATTGCTGCGAGGCACCACTATTTTGTCTTAGTCCTCCAGGTGGTACCATAGTTGGCACCACAATAAAACATTGCAAATGGCGTCCGTTGAGACCTGCGTATTGCTGTGAGTTACACATTTTGGACAACTACTTGTGGTTACCATGTATTTAAAACTAAAGTAGGAGTGAAACATTGGATAAACGTTAGCAGTGGCAAACGTTCAGCATGATAGATGTGCAGTATCTATTCTAAAACTTGATAGACTTCCTGTCGTACAGACACTGAGTCTGGGAAAGTTGTATTCAACCATGCGCTCTACGTGGGACTGCACAAATTTGGGCAGGACACATCAAGACGCAATGGAAGTAACTGCCTAGATATTCAATGAAGGGACTGGGTTGGTGTTACCAGCCATTTATACATTCACATTTGGTCACAAGTATACCAGAGCTGCTGTAGGTCAAACTAGATTTTCTCAGACTTCTGTTGTCACTGAACTTGAACAAAATGGGGATGTACAAATATTAGGGCATGTACGTTAAATAGGTCAAATACAGTAGTTGATTGCAAAGTGATTGTTTCATCTGTTGTTTTTATTCGCAGGTTTGATTTGATCTTCCTGATACTGGATCCACAAGACGAGTTGTTTGACAGGAAGTTGGCGAATCATCTTGTCTCCCTCTACTACCAGGGAACAGAGGAGCAGGAAATGGAATACATGGTACACTTTCATTTCCTCTTTTATATAACAGTAATGTAAAATATTCTACCTTGTCCTATCTTTCTGACAAGTTTTGTTGTAACTTAAATATAACTAAAACTATAACTACCAATTTTATTTTATTTTACTATTTTCAACAAAATGTCGCTCTAATGCAAAACTACCAAATCCTGTGTAACTGGGAATCTGTGGTGTTGTGTTCAGATAGCAGCAAATCATTTCTAACTGCGAGTCAGGCCACATTTGACATTGGGGTTTCCTGGCCATGTCATCTAATGAAATATTCTATGCGGCAGATGTTGTTTGTCTGTTGTCCACTGCATTACATAAAAGAAGGTCAAGAGTTTGTCCACTATACAGGTTGTCCAGTCTTGGAAGCTGTCACACTCTGCAGAACAGTTCCTCATTTCTTGGTCATGTCATGGAATTCAATTGGACCTCTGCAGTAGCTCGGGACATTGAAAGAATTCCACCCGGAAGTTGAACGCTCTAAAGCAGATGTTCTTCATATGATTTAGATTATAAAGAATAAATATTGTAATACAAATACGCAGCAACACATTCTTGATGTACTTACATCTTTTCAGTTGGTTTACCTCGTAGTCTTCAAATATTCCATAAAAAAAATAACTCAAACGAGAATCCCACCATAGCGGTAATTTTTTTGACATTCTGACAATATCCTCCAAAGCCGTGCCTTCTCCCTAACCAACAAAATCAACGTCCGAGGCAAATGGCACTGTTGCAACAAATAGCACTGGCGCTATGTTCCATCTTGAATACGCCCTTGGTACAAGTTTATAATGAATCCTACTTGTTGTGTGTGATGTTTACAATGTGATGTTTACAATGTGATGTTTACAATGTAATCTCTTCCCTTTAGAGGAGGATCTAAAAACCTAAAAGGATTTTTTGTATTACCTTTATTATATTTAAAATTACCAATTGCTCTTTATAGGACATGAATATGCTAAAGGACTACATTGGATACGCGAAGGAATACATTCATCCAAGTATGAGTGAAAAGGCAAGCCAAGCCTTCATTGAAGCCTACGTTGAGATGCGCAAGGTCGGAAGTGGGCGTGGCCAGGTGTCTGCATATCCACGACAACTGGAGTCGCTGATTCGATTGGCTGAGTCACATGCCAGAATGAGGCTGTCAAAAGTGGTAGAAGTGAAAGACGTCCAAGAAGCTAGGAGGTAATTTTTTACTTTTGAGATAATTATGAAGTTTATTATTTGACCTGTTCACAGTGCCAACCAGACATAATTCATACTAATGATTTGGTGTTAATGTCTATAAATTTGTGCATGGATTTCTTGGGCTAAAAGCCAGTAATCATAATCGATTACGCTAATTTTCTGAGTAATAGTACTTGTATTCGTAATCATAAATTTTAACAGTAAGTGTAATATAATCGATTACATGTGTGGTGTAATCGCCCCGTCTCTGATGTATGTAGTATACCTGTTACTGGCAGACTCCACAGAGAGGCGTTGAAGCAGGCTGCCATTGATCCAGCCACGGGAAAGATCGATATCTCTATCCTGACGACCGGCATCAGCGGAGCGGCACGCAAGCAGCGGGCAGAGCGCGCCCAGCTTCTGCGCTCGCTCATCAAGGAAAAGGGCAAGGTCGTTACCCTCAAGTACACAAAGGTGTTCGAGGAGTTTCGGGAACGCGTGCAGGAAAAACTTCACGAGACGGTGTGTACTTCAGTTGTTGTCATAGTGCCTTGCATCACGTGGTTGTCCATTCATGTGGTTCTGAGAAATTGCTCATGAAACCTTGTGGTATTTTAAAACTTCCTCAGTTGATTTCATGGTTGTTTAGAAATGTAGGGTGGGAATAAATAGTAGCAGCAGCTTCAATAAAACAGTGGATGCATTTGTTAAAAATCATCGAAAGAATTTACTTTGGTCATTAGATCAGGTAACTTGCGAAAAATCCTTATGCTGCAGTATATAGAGCTGGATCACTTTTGGCATTTTATGGCAAAATTTTGACCGAATCCGGTCAAACATAATTTTATAATTAGTCCGATGAGTTCACCAAAACTAAGTAAAAAAATTGTACAACCAAACAATCGTGTCATATTTGATACTAGACAGGTTCGGGTTTTTTTTTAAATTCCAAAATTGAATTGAGGAGGGACCTTTATTTGTTGGTTATAAAAGGTTTGTTCATATTAAATACAACATATTAACATAGTCTAAAAATATAAATGCAGTCAGCTGTAACATTTGCCCGTCAATCTCTGGAAAATGTTGTAGAACGAACAAATATTTTGTTTGTTGTCTCCGTTTGCTTCTTTAATCTTTAGTAGTCATAGTATATAGACTGTAATTTCTTGCCAAATATCTCCACATTTAATGGCCAGAACTAAAAGTAATCATTGATATGAATTGTTTTACTCACTTTCAACGTCGTTTTGGCAGCCATTTGGTAGACTTCTTAAGGAACTGAATTCTGGGACTTAGTTCTTCTGCTCACCATGGTGATGGCTGAACTCTGGGACTTGGTTCTTCTGCTCACCATGGTGATGGCTGAACTCTGGGACTTGGTTCTTCTGCTCACCATGGTGATGGCTGAACTCTGGCACTTGGTTCTTCTGCTCACCATGGTGATGGCCGAACTCTGGCACTTGGTTCTTCTGCTCACCATGGTGATGGCTGAACTCTGGCACTTGGTTCTTCTGCTCACCATGGTGTTGGCTTCTGCTCACCATGGTGATGGCTGAACTCTAGCACTTGGTTCTTCTGCTCACCATGGTGATGGCTGAACTCTGGCACTTGATTCTTCTGCTCACCATGGTGATGGCTGAACTCTGGCACTTGGTTCCTCTGCTCACCATGGTGATGGCTGAATTCTGGGACTTCGTTCTTCTGCTCACCATGGTGATGGCTGAATTCTGGGACTTAGTTCTTCTGCTCACCATGGTGATGGCTGAACTCTGGCACTTGGTTCTTCTGCTCACCATGGTGATAGCTGAACCCTGGCACTTGGTTCTTCTGCTCACCATGGTGATGGCTGAATTCTGGGACTTGATTCTTCTGCTCACCATGGTGATGGCTGAACTCTGGCACTTGGTTCCTCTGCTCACCATGGTGATGGCTGAATTCTGGGACTTCGTTCTTCTGCTCACCATGGTGATGGCTGAATTCTGGGACTTAGTTCTTCTGCTCACCATGGTGATGGCTGAACTCTGGGACTTAGTTCTTCTGATAACCATGGTGATGGCTGAACTCTGGCACTTGGTTCTTCTGCTCACCATGGTGATGGCTGAACTCTGGGACTTAGTTCTTCTGATAACCATGGTGATGGCTGAACTCTGGCACTTGGTTCTTCTGCTCACCATGGTGATAGCTGAACTCTGGCACTTGGTTCCTCTGCTCACCATGGTGATGGCTGAATTCTGGCACTTGGTTCTTCTGCTCACCATGGTGATGGCTGAATTCTGGCACTTGGTTCTTCTGCTCATCATGGTGATGGCTGAAATCTGGCACTTAGTTCTTCTGCTCACCATGGTGATGGCTGAACTCTGGGACTTAGTTCTTCTGATAACCATGGTGATGGCTGAACTCTGGCACTTGGTTCTTCTGCTCACCATGGTGATAGCTGAACTCTGGCACTTGGTTCCTCTGCTCACCATGGTGATGGCTGAATTCTGGCACTTGGTTCTTCTGCTCACCATGGTGATGGCTGAATTCTGGCACTTGGTTCTTCTGCTCACCATGGTGATAGCTGAACTCTGGCACTTGGTTCCTCTGCTCACCATGGTGATGGCTGAATTCTGGCACTTAGTTCTTCTGCTCACCATGGTGATGGCTGAAATCTGGCACTTAGTTCTTCTGCTCACCATGGTGATGGCTGAACTCTGGCACTTGGTTCTTCTGCTCACCATGGTGATGGCTGAACTCTGGCACTTGGTTCTTCTGCTCACCATGGTGATGGCTGAACTCTGTCTATTTCCTACCTCCTGTTTCATTTATATCTAATGTGATCTTTTTTCAGTTTGTGACAAAAGAATCCTATGATGATGCACTGAAGGATCTGCAAGATGATGGCGCAGTTGTGAGGACAGGATCACTCATCCGTGTCTGTTGAGGACAGTGTCGCTCATCTGTGGCTGTTGAGGACAGGGTCGGTCATCCATGACTCTTGAGGACAGGGTTGCTCATCCGTGACTGTTGAAAAGATGTGGCTATTGAAGACATGGGCGTTTAACCATGACTGTTGACAACATGAAATATTCTTATTGAAAACAGGCGACAGAAAAAAATTTCATCAAGATCCATAAAATTGATGAGAAGATTCCTGTTGAACTTTGAAATTATAATTATCTTTGACAGACAGAGAACGTCAGCTATTGCATATATTGACTATTTATCAAATAAACAATTTTTAATTCATTTAACATTCTGACTTTCTCAGTACTTGCACTTTTCGGCAAAAAAGTCAGTATTGCAACCTCTACTGTATATGCAAAACATTGCCAGTGTTAAAAACATGTTTGATTGATTTAAATAAATACGCTTTAGTCATTATAATTTTGTGTATGTAGTAACTATTGAATTAAAGGTTTATATTGATTCTGTGGATGATTTTGCACTTTCTCATAATTTCTAATGTTGCATCACATGCACAAACCAGCTAGCATGTGGTAGTGGATGCTAGATTAAGATAGGTTTGATTTGTCGCGGCTTGATTCTTTGATTTGAGTGACAAGACAAAAAGTGGAAGGAGCTCAATACTAGCATGATGTGTATTTTGTGTTATCTAAAATGAAACGCGAGAACTTAAATTTGTTTAATGTTACCAGGCACCCCGATCTTGTTATGCACAACATAATGTGATAAGTGAAGTTAATGTTATTCATTCAATGGTATCCTCTTAGGAGGTATAGACAGTAGAACTGACTGAGCAGCATCATGGACGCTTCTGCAGGGAGGGAGGGAGGGAGGGAGGGCTTGTTATCAGTCAGCCATTCTCTGACTGACTCAAGGAAGAGAGTTTGTCTTGTATTTGTTGGGCATTATTACCTGATACTATGAGGGCCGAGACGTCAGCGTACAAAAGAATTTTGCAGTGGACAGCCGATGGTATATCGTTAATATATATAAAAAATAGGGGCCTGAGAATTGGCCCTTGTGGTACACAACATGTAACAGTTGCCGGTTTCGAAATGGTGCCACCAATTTCTACTGACTGCTGATGTTCATACAAATTCGACTGAAACCATTCTATGGCAAAGTTCTGAAGTCCTAGAGCTTCCATTTTTTTGTGGTCGACAGTCAAAAGCTTTTTGAAAATCAAGAAGCACCATACCTATATAATTACCTTTATCCAGTTCCCGTTTTAAGAAATCAATGATATGTACCATACACCAAACATAATAATGCAACTAATGTTTATCCATAAATTCCCTAGCGTACATGTAGGTATTAATGTAAAGATTAATGTAAACTAGTACTCTACATATATAAACCCCTAATAGCATAAACTCAACAGTCAACAATGTTACATATTTCACATGTGTATTGCCCAAGGAACAGGTCTCTAGGGTCTGTGATAGGGAATAGTCAAGATCAACCCTCTCACAGCCACTTCTTAGAGCAACTAATCAATAACTTCAAAGGGAGAGAGGGCACCAACCTGATCCTGGCTACAGTTACCTAATACCTTATTACATGCACAATCTAACCATGTTCGTGCTGACAGTCAACTAAACTATTTTTGTACAATTGAGTATTACCTTTACAAAAAAGAATTAAGCCACACAGGAAATAACCATATTCGTTGTCTCATAACTGTCTCCAGCAAGCCTCCAGAATATTTGTCTTGGAGAGTTTAACAAATCTTCAAGTTAATTGGTTCCTGGTGTCATCGTCACTGGCTACTAGCCCTGATTAGTTTATACTTCTCTGGTAGCCACCTCATCTTTATTGCTTTTGTTTGCCTTATATTGTACATGTGATGGTGAGGACGAAATAAACTTACCTACTTTCATATGTTAGACAACTATTTGTAACATGCTATGTTCACACTATAAACAGTACTACCCTATGTGTCTTGCAGTGGATGCAACTGTTTCTGCCGTGCAATGAAATGCCGGCCAGTGGTCCACGCCCGCTTCACTGCAGTGAGCTGGTAATCGTTCTTGTGTTTGGGGGGTGATTAATGATGTAACTCTATGGTAACGAGCCCACGCCGATGAGGCCAGACTCTCTTCTCGGCGAATTCACGAAGGCGAGCGAGAGTCGGAAAAGGGTTCAGCCTACTGTTACGTTTTCCATTGGTGACCAAGTTAACGTTTTGCAAGATTATAAGAAAACCAGACCATCAAAACTTCTTACCTACCGTTGTCATCATCTCATTGACATGCTGGTCGAGTTTAATCAAAATCACATATTTCTAACTCTTAAAATGCCTGAACGTGCCATACCCGTCAATGTTTACCAATTTCTGCATAAATTACTACGCACACGAGCCTTGTGGCGAAAAAATTTACAAAAATACTTCCGTCTATTAAAATCATAAAAAAATCCACAGTTACACTGTCAACATGTTCTATCAGCAAACTTGCCAATATGTCTGCTCAAATGCAGTTATGTCAGATGATATGATTTTTTTTATAATTACGCATATCTAAAATTACTGTGCTCTACATTCGTCTAACTGAGGAAGTCTAACTGAGGCATGATCCCATAAGCGAGACTAGCATCGAGTCGGCTGTCACATCTGGGTCATTCACGATTCCGTTAACTGCCGTCAGGTGTCGGACAATATTACTTTTGTAATATGATAACCTCGATCACTTCTCAAAGCAGCTTTTCGCAAAGACCTTTTCTGAAAGACCGTTCCTGATTCATCTTCTGTTTATTGATTTCAACATTGTGTCGTCTCGCCTTGCAGCAGTGGATCCAGGGGGGGTCTTATGGAGCCTAGGCATGTGTGCGTGGCAAATATTACGGTAAAGGACAACACTTATTCTACATAGAAACTAATGCAAACGTAAAGCCTGAAGTATTAGCAGCCGGTTAATATTAGCGCTTCTGTAAGTATAACGACACATGTGTCGTCTCGTCCCCCCCCCACCCCCCGGTTCGTAAGTAGAACGACATGTGACTACGACCGACTCAGACCCCCCCCCCGGCAACGAGCCTAGATCCACCCCTGACCGGTGATAGTAGACTTTATGGTGGACACTGAGGTTGATTAACCACGAGGAGCACTGCTCATAACCTATCGACATTTTGTTTCTAATATCAGAAAAGCCCCCCAAAAAATAATGTCTCATAAAGTGCGTGCCTGCGTGTGAAAAGGCAACTTCGACGACATGCAGCACATTAATTGAAGAAATTTGAAGTTTAAGTTTTTCGTCACTGAAAATGACGAAAAGCCAGTTAAGCGAGGTCAGCGTTCATTCTCTGTGTGGTCAAGCTAACGGCTCGCAGATCACTACGGTAGACAACGTCCTCGACTGAGCGCGAGGATCAATGTCACCGCGCGGGAGACCGATATTGGCTCAACCACACGTGGTGCTTGTCTAATTAAAGTGTCCCTATAGCGTGGTCATTACGTGCAGGTAACATACAACACGCAACGCCAACGTAATGCGTCGCAAATTCACAACATGACTCCTACAATGTTTCATCGATAGGTACTGACCTAGACGTAGGCCGCATTCGGATCTCTAAAATAGCTGTTTGTTTAATTGCTTATCCGCAAGAAGTGCTAACGCGTCCGCTGATTGTGTTCCTTGCGCGGATGCCAAGATAGTCTTGTAACGTAAAGGCCGGTTTCCACGAGCAAATAATTGCCCAATTGGTCGGCCAACACTGTATCGCGTGGTATCGCGGTGCAAGAATTGGCCGTGTAAACTCCCTCGCGAGACCGATTAGCGAGGCTAATTTGTGGCTACGATTGTGGCCGTGGAATCTGGATCTGGAATTTCTTTCGGACGTATATGCGTGAGAGCTCAAAGTATATGTTAACTATATATATATATATATATATATATATATATATATATATATATATATATATATATATATATATATATATATATATATATATATATATATATATATATATTGTGAGCTAACAATTGACGGGCATGTTGGTGAGCTAACGGTTGACGGGCATGTTGGTGAGCTAACGGTTGACGGGCATGTTGGTGAGCTAACGGCTGGCGGGCTGGTGAGCCAACGGATCTGCTGACGGGCTTGCTAATTGCTGGCGGGCGTGCTAACGGTGGCAAGTGTGCTTCCGGGTGGTGGATGTACCAACGACTGGTAGGCTGATCTGAGTTGCATGACAATATCCTGCTGAATCAGCCGGTGAATATTCGTCTCGATGTTGAGCAGAGCTATGGCACCCCAAGTACGAATTAATATGACTAATTCATTTTATGAACACATATATATTTCTTATGGCGAAATGTCTACAATGACGTCTTAATTATGTTAATGTTTCCTTTCAGGTTCACCCCTTTAGAAAGTAAACGCAAACTCATTTAGTTATAAATCATCTTCTCACAACCTGTACTGCATTCGATCTCTACACGGACACACCCTCTTCTACAGCCGCAAGAAACAGCACACTGCGATGTGGACGCTCTTCAAGCTTTGCATTGACATTTCATCGTTCATATCGGTGCGAGACCCACATGTGCAGGCGACAGGAGTCTTGAGAGAGCCGACTATTGCACAGACAATCAGTTGACAGATAAATCAAAGCAGGGATGGGCCAAATAGTATTTTTATTTGTATTTACGCTAATGAAAAATACAACAATTTTAACAAAATTATTTAAAATACTTTTTTCTACCGTTTAGTATTTTTTTTTTTCTTAAAATACATTTTTGTGCAAAATATATTTGAGAAATACTTATCAAAAATACTTTCACACAAATACTTTTTTCCTGGCCTTTCAAAAACAACTACCGTAAGTTTCCGTGTATCATACGCCCCCATGTATAATACTCACCCTGACTTTTGCTAAATTCTGATAGAATTTTTACATTACCATGTATAATACGCACCCCAACTTTTTGCATTGACCCTTGATTTCCCGTTTCTGATAGTTTGCTTGAAGCGCGACTTACACTTGGGCCACTGTCATTTCATCAAAGTTTGTTTGTGTGATGATCCTTGAATCCATCTCAGAATCGTAAACATGTCACGCAAGTTACGACAATGCCGCCGGCTCATCGCACGCGACAATATATCGCCTCGTTAGTCGTGTAAGCCCTACGTAACTTGCATTTTACCTTGACCATTGCGGAACTGATTAAATCTGTGCTTGTTAGAACTTACTTTGCGTTGTTCTGATCTCAATCTTAAATTAATACCAAGCTCTATTCCGATATGTTGCACGCACACTTTCTACAGCGAATCATACATATGGTACAATCATCTTTATTTGCATTCACAACTTTAAACTTCGAGTCACATTGGCTGACCCGTGGGCGTGGTATTGACTATTCAGGTCGCTCACGTGATTCAAGAACGCCAATCATGATGCCTCGGCGCTCAGGGAGCAACACATATTTGAGCGTATTAACCCGACACCGTCCACACATGTCTGCGTTATTCCCGGTTAGCGACGCTTCCGGTCGCGTACGCTTCCCGCTCATCGATGTCATAGTACTAGTGTTCCAGTAGCGCTAGCCATATCCGGTCGTAGAATTTTTTTTCGCCCTATCACCATGTATAATACACACCCGGACTTTTAAGTAAAAAATGAAGGGGGGAAATGCGTATTATACACGGAAACTTACGGTAATGCCAAATTTGACTTGTTCTATTTTAAAATTATTTATATAATATATAATAGATGTGCGGACATTTTCGGCGACATTTGGCGACCATATTTACACCACAACTATACATTTATGGCTTATCTAATTGATTCACGCTTGCCATTGGAAATGTACATATACCTAAATGTTACGAATTTATGATCAGTTATGTGGCACTGGGTGATACCCAAAATCCATAAAATAAACGGAAGACAAAGTCTCTGTTTTGAAATATCTGGAACTCAAAAATGGCAACAGATACACTGGTTTTGAAGCAGATTTTGAAAGCCTGAGCTACAATTACCTGGTGTAGTGATTTTTAGCTTGACATTTCTATCCAGAGGTGTATATGATAGTCAGAAAACATCAACAAAACACAGACGCAATTTGCGAATGCCAAACAAGGAAGTGGTACCCTTTCTTTAAAACAAAAAACAAAAAACTGTTTGGAGTTGAGGGCTAACACGTGGTGTATGGTCATTATACAATATTCCATAAAGTATATAAAAAAATTCATCAAAACGAGACCCTCGGTTGGGACCCTCCTGCACTGCAATTATTTGTTCCTTCAACCATGTACACCAGTGACATTGTTATGTTTGTTCCTTCAACCATGTACACCAGTGACATTGTTATATTTGTTCCTTCAACCATGTACACCAGTGACATTGTTATGTTTGTTCCTTCAACCATGTACACCAGTGATATTGTTATGTTTGTTCCTTCAACCATGTACACCAGTGACATTGTTATGTTTGTTCCTTCAACCATGTACACCAGTGACATTGTTATATTTGTTCCTTCAACCATGTACACCAGTGACATTGTTATGTTTGTTCCTTCAACCATGTACACCAGTGACATTGTTATATTTGTTCCTTCAACCATGTACACCAGTGACATTGTTATGTTTGTTCCTTCAACCATGTACACCAGTGACATTGTTATGTTTGTTCCTTCAACCATGTACACCAGTGACATTGTTATATTTGTTCCTTCAACCATGTACACCAGTGACATTGTTATGTTTGTTCCTTCAACCATGTACACCAGTGACATTGTTATATTTGTTCCTTCAACCATGTACACCAGTGACATTGTTATATTTGTTCCTTCAACCATGTACACCAGTGACATTGTTATGTTTGTTCCTTCAACCATGTACACCAGTGACATTGTTATATTTGTTCCTTCAACCATGTACACCAGTGGCATTGTTATATTTGTTCCTTCAACCATGTACACCAGTGACATTGTTATATTTGTTCCTTCAACCATGTACACCAGTGGCATTGTTATATTTGTTCCTTCAACCATGTACACCAGTGACATTGTTATATTTGTTCCTTCAACCATGTACACCAGTGACATTGTTATATTTGTTCCTTCAACCATGTACACCAGTGACATTGTTATGTTTGTTCCTTCAACCATGTACACCAGTGACATTGTTATATTTGTTCCTTCAACCATGTACACCAGTGACATTGTTATGTTTGTTCCTTCAACCAAGTACAACAGTGACATTGTTATATTTGTTCCTTCAACCATGTACACCAGTGACATTGTTATATTTGTTCCTTCAACCATGTACACCAGTGACATTGTTATATTTGTTCCTTCAACCATGTACACCAGTGACATTGTTATATTTGTTCCTTCAACCATGTACACCAGTGACATTGTTATGTTTGTTCCTTCAACCATGTACACCAGTGACATTGTTATATTTGTTCCTTCAACCATGTACACCAGTGACATTGTTATGTTTGTTCCTTCAACCATGTACACCAGTGGCATTGTTATATTTGTTCCTTCAACCATATACACCAGTGACATTGTTATGTTTGTTCCTTCAACCATGTACACCAGTGACATTGTTATATTTGTTCCTTCAACCATGTACACCAGTGACATTGTTATATTTGTTCCTTCAACCATATACACCAGTGACATTGTTATGTTTGTTCCTTCAACCATGTACACCAGTGACATTGTTATGTTTGTTCCTTCAACCATGTACACCAGTGACATTGTTATATTTGTTCCTTCAACCATGTACACCAGTGACATTGTTATGTTTGTTCCTTCAACCATGTACACCAGTGACATTGTTATATTTGTTCCTTCAACCATGTACACCAGTGACATTGTTATATTTGTTCCTTCAACCATGTACACCAGTGACATTGTTATGTTTGTTCCTTCAACCATGTACACCAGTGACATTGTTATATTTGTTCCTTCAACCATGTACACCAGTGACATTGTTATGTTTGTTCCTTCAACCATGTACACCAGTGACATTGTTATATTTGTTCAGAATTGTAAATTCATCATGAACAGAATGAATTTGATTTTTCACATTTTATTTTTATATTGGGTGTTAACTAGTGCAGCCACGTAATGTTTACGCTCAATAAACATTAGTGAAATTACATCATTATTATCTGCGTGGACCACTCTATGAAACCTAAATTTTAAATTATTTTTATTTCCCCCAAAAAAGTATTTTCAAAATAATTTTTTTATTTGAAATACTTTCTTTCCGAGTATGTGACCCAAAGGCATGCCCATATCAACCCACACGTGCTCAATATATAACATAACAGTAATTGTCGTGCATGTTAAATGAACCCAAAAACCGTCTCCACACGTGTGAGTGTCTCGCCAAAGATCAGCTCAGTGACCCGCATTGACTTCGAAACCTACGCCCGAGACATACCATCTGCTAACTGCACACCTCAAGATGTTTATAGTCGGACATTGTCCATAACCAACTGCCATACTGCACGAATGACGTTACCTGATGTTGCGCTTTTTATCACAAAAAGGTCATGGTTATTGACAAGTAACTTTATGAGAATGATTGTACACGCTAAATACGTCTTTATTGCACGTGTTTATTGCATTTTGATAAGGTTCCAAATATCCTGGAAAAAAGTACGTATTCCGTGGCCACGATCGTCCCCTTTCCATGGAAAAGACAGACAATCCTCTCGCCGACACGACTGTGGCTATAGCCGCCGGCTGATTCCCCGCCGCCCGCTGCAGTCAGCTGGGAAGAGACAAATCAATGCGTGTCGTGTTGAAGCGAGACACGATGACCAAGAAACTCGAACGTCACCTGCGTCATTGTCGCTACGTACGACCCGCCGGTCGTCACGGCAACGGCCTCCTGTCGTTCGCCCGGTGGCGTGTGCCCGTGTTTACCTGTGCCGCGCTGTGCCGTTGTTCGCTTCTCGGCGGATCGCGATAAACAGCGCAACACGTCCGCTCCAGCTACGCCCGCTCGTGGGCTCGCACGGCGACGGGAAACAATCTTCGGGGGAGAAACGGGCGGGGAAGAAGTGACAGGTGAGTGGTTGGATATTCGGAAAAGGTGCATGTCAGTGAGCGCTGGTTGCGGACTCTGTAGCTTCCCGCGAGGCGAGGTGAAGTTGGATGATACTTACTTGGTGATGTAATCTTTGACAGAACGTTGGGTTATGGCGACAGGCGTCAAACATCAACTGGTTAGAAGCCAGTGATAATGGCACAGTGTCTTCCTCACTAGCTTCCAACATCTTTCGCCAGTAGCTTCATAAATCCGCCTCTGAAACAAATAAAACGTGGTCAATTAATTGGCCTTAATTACATAGATCGGTTACTGTCACAGTTATAATTGTGGGGCGCAGTGTGCATAATTACAACCGAGAGGACTGCCGCTTGAACAACTTGCCATTTGATGCTTACACAGATATGGTGATTTTTACAATGTACCTTTTCTGCTTACACAAAAATTACATTTACACGGATATGGTGATTTGTACAACGTACCTTTTCTGCTTACACAAAAATGACATTTACACGGATATGGTGATTTTTACAACGTACATTTTTTGCTAACACAAAAATGACATTTACACGGATATGGTGATTTTTACAACGTACATTTTCTGCTTACACAAATATTACATTTACACGGATATGGTGGTTTTTACAACGTATATTGTCTACTTACACAAAAATGACATTTACACGGATATGGTGATTTTTACAACGTACCTTTTCTGCTTACACAAAAAGTACATTTACACGGATATGGTGATTTTTACAACGTACATTTTTTGCTGACACAAAAATTACATTTACACGGATATGGTGATTTTTACAACGTACATTGTCTACTTACACAAAAATGACATTTACACGGATATGGCGATTTTTACAACGTACCTTTTCTGCTTACACAAAGATGACGTTTACATAGATATGGTGGTTGTTACAATGTGTATTTTCTGCTTACACAAAAATTACATTTACACGGATAAGTTGATTTTCTCAAAATATCTTTTCTGCTTACACAAAAATGGCATTTACACCGATATGCAGGTTCTCAAAATTGTCATTTTCCAAAGTTTCTTTGGTGTTGTGATGAGAACTTACTATGAAAAAAATGGATACTAATAATTATAATAATAGCAACAATAGTATATGAAGTGAAACCATATCTGATATATAAATAACCACTATATTATTGCATGCGCTGCATCAAGCTATATTGATTGCAGAATTGACCAAACATACGAAACACAGAAGTGATTATCTACACGTTCGTATTTTATATGAATTCACCTTGTACCTACCTCACGAGGTAGAACATCTTCACCTTGTACCTACCTCACGAGGTATAACATCGCAAACACTAAAATGACAATTTCTAATTATTGCGCCAGTATAACTGGTATAACACTATCTTGCATGTAGAAGTTTAATATTCATGTAATCTACTCTGTGACGACAATAGCGCTAACATTAGGCCATATGTTTTAATGTTTCTATAATAACACCTGTCTACCGTTCTACGCATCTTTAGCATAATACCCAGGACTAATTCAACCTTAATACTGCTCAATTTTATGGTGGAAAACTAAAACTTCCGTTGCGTTCGTACACGTGTATGTCTATAATTATTACATAAACGCATATATGCACCACGCACGCACGCACGCACGCACGCACGCACGCACGCACGCACGCACGCACGCACGCACCCCCCCCCCCCACACACACAAGTAACCAACATCACCACCATCGTAACGTAGCAAGTTAGGACCATGGATCTTGCCGTTTTGCCAAATCAAAGGCGTATTACAACGTCAGGTAAACGTTTTTAAAACAAACATTTCCGGACGTTTCCAAATTCATTTCATTTGGCCCTACAGCCACGTACGGTGAAGGGCCTCATAGAAGAGAAGGGTTTAATCGAATCGCCTTACAGTAGAGTGTGGAAACATTAACATTGCTCTGAACTAATGTAAAAGGTCACAAGGCGGGTGCGTGAGACGAGTGCAACGATTGGCTCACTTTGACACGTTTAGTCCGTACACTGTCCGTATCACACGCAATCTGTTTGCAGAATCCATTCTCATTAGCAGTTGTCATTGTGGCAATTGCATGCGTAGGAATACGCGAGCGCAGCCGAATGTAGGTCGCAGCAGAATGTAGTTACCTTCTAAGGAGCGACAAAACTGTATTTGTTTCGCCATCAGAAGTGAAAATAACATTAAACAAATTTGCATAAGTCGTTAATGTATGCATACACCGTTAATGTGTGCATACACCGATTATGATTGTAAACATCGAAGCCGCATGGCGACATTCAAAAATGTCTTTCAAATTCATGGTGATGCATTTATGGTGATGCATTTGATCATCTGCATTGGCGGATCTAGGGTCTGGCAGGGGGGGGGCAAAGGTGGGGGTGGGGGCAAGCTTAGTCACCCATTAGTTTACCATGCTACCGTGTAGTGGGGCAACATGGCTCAATGGCCCCCTAACACTGCCACTGGTAAATTGTGAATGATTATAGTAATATTATATATATCTTAGTGACAACTTGGGGACATCATCGACATTGTAACTCAAAACATCTCTCATAATTGACGTGCAAAATAAGAGGATGAATACATGGAGCTCACAATTTGACGCCATCTTATTTACACTCTTTGATATATTTTTATATGATGCAGTACATCTAGAATGCGCTTTGTAGGAATTTAGCTTAGTTGTTTCAATACGTAATAATGCACTTTAGGTAGAGGACTATGCACGAAAAACGAACAGCGCGAATACATTGCGAGCATTGCGTGTCACACAGTGTGTATATATTGCGAGCATTGCGTGTCACACAGTGTGTATGTTGCGAGCATTGCGTGTCACACAGTGTGTATATTGCGAGCATTGCGTGTCACACAGTGTGTATGTTGCGAGCATTGCGTGTCACACAGTGTGTATGTTCTGCTCATTAACACACTTGGTGTTTCTCTCTTCTTATTATTCTTATTATTTTTATTATTTTTACCTGTTTAGATAACATCATAGTTTGACGTTTTTTTAAATAATCTCTCCACCGGAACTTGTTTTTACAGAACACGTGCCTGTTTAGAATTTTTAATTGATTGGAATTGCCGGCATAGCAATGCTAACCCACACGGACATGAAATGTATTCAAACCGTGCACGAACATTATCAATGTAAGACTCATTTCAGTAATGAAAAAACCCAGTACGTGGTCTCTCCAGAATAAAGACGAGTGCACATTCTATGCTAATTACCCATTCCAAGAAAAAATCATACAATTAGAATCACATTAATTGGAAATATCACCTACGATATTATAACACGTTTTATCACTCGGCATATCTGGTTGCACGTCTGTGCTTTAGCTTAAATAACAATTTGAGTTAGCACAACTTTGTACAGTCCCACAACAGCCGTTGTTCGCCCAAACGCACCCCATCCCGTCGTGTTGTAGCAAAATCACTATGTCACTTCATTTAAACCCTACTTTGTAGTTGGAAACAAATCAGCATCCGTGGATCACGTGACCAGAATTTCAGGGACACACAGTGTCCTCTCTGCTTCTATATAGGGAGTCTAATTTGGAAGAAATTCGCGCGCTACCTGGTGAGAATGTGCATGACTTCTCCGTTACTTCCGGCTAAAGCTTCTCGTTTCCAGTAGCTTGATTATTAATACATTGATCACACTACGACGTATGTCATGTAACAATAACGCCTGTAGATATATTTCGTGGTAAACATTTCCAGGACACGATGCTAACCAATTATGACACTACAAGTGACACCGGCGTTAATTAGCGCTATTATCGTATATCTTCGTTTGGCATGAGCGGTAGATTATTTTCCAGTTTTATTCCAGGAATGCGCCAGTTAGCGCATCTGAACACAATGTATTTCGCCTTCAGCAAATCTACGTTCGCACATCGACACAATTGGAGCACATATTCGCAGCATTTAGTGAGGTACAACAACAGTGCATGATGGGGGCCGGATGTACGTCACCAGTGAAGACTGCCGAACATCCATGTGTCGTCATCAGAAGTCCCAGGTGAGAAGTCTGTGCCCCCTACACTGGACGTGGGGTACTCTAAATATGTCTCCTATATTTGAGAAATAAAACTTTCCACTTGTAAATCATATATTTTTGTAAGGTGTAGCTTGAAGGAGTAAGATTTTTAGGGTGGATAGTGGCGAATGGATGACGGAGAAAGAATGGTGGGTGGTGATGAATGGAAGACGGAGAATGAATGATGGGTGGTGATGAATGGAGGACGGAGAATGGTGGGTGGTGGTGAATGGAGGACGGAGAATGAATGGTGGGTGGTGACGAATGGAGGACGGAGAATGAATGGTGGGTGGTGACGAATGGAGGACGGATAATGAATGGTGGGTGGTGACGAATGGAGGACGGAGAATGAATGGTGGGTGGCGATGACTGGAGGACGGAGAATGAATGGTGGGTGGTTACGAATGGAAGACGGAGAATGAATGGTGGGTGGTGAGCGAATGAATGGAGGATGGAGAATGAATGGTGGTGGTGATGAACGGAGGACGGAGAATGAATGGTGGGTGGTGGCGAATGGAGGATGGAGAATGAATGGTGGGTGGTGGCGAATGGAGGATGGAGAATGAATGGTGGGTGGTGACGAATGGAAGATGGAGAATGAATGGTGGGTAGTGACGAATGGAGGACGGAGAATGAATGATGGGTGGTGAAGGATGGAGAACGGAAAATGAATGGTGGGTGGTGATGAATGGAGAATGGAGAATGAATGGTGGGTGGTGATGAATTGAGGATGGAGGACGAATGGTGGGTGGTGAGCGAATGAATGGAGAATGGAGAATGAATGGTGGGTGGTGATGAATGGAGAATGAATAATGAATGGTGGGTGGTGATGAATGGAGGACGGAAAATGAATGGTGGGTGGTGATGAATGGAGGACGGAGTATGAATGGTGGGTGTTGAGCGAATGAATGGAGGATGGAGAATGAATGGTGATGGTGATGAACGGAGGACGGAGAATGAATGGTGGGTGGTGGCGAATGGAGGATGGAGAATGAATGGTGGGTAGTGACGAATGGAGGATGGAGAATGAATGGTGGGTAGTGACGAATGGAGGACGGAGAATGAATGATGGGTGGTGAAGGATGGAGGACGGAGAATGAATGGTGGGTGGTGAAGGATGGAGGACGGAGAATGAATGATGGGTGGTGAAGGATGGAGGACGGAGAATGAATGATGGGTGGTGAAGGATGGAGGACGGAGAATGAATGGTGGGTGGTGAAGGATGGAGGACGGAGAATGAATGGTGGGTGGTGAAGGATGGAGGACGGAGAATGAATGGTGGGTGGTGGCGATTGGAGGATGGAGAATTAATGGTGGGTGGTGATGAATGGATGATGGAGAATGAATGGTGGATACAATGAATACATGTCTGGCCAATTCGATTCGTCTCCTCTCTTCTCTGTACCGCGCCATCAGCCGTTATTCAGCTGCCCATGTCAATGAACTGTTGTTCTTGCTCTAGTCTCTCGCCATCGCAATCAATGCTTATTGGATCATTATCTTTGCTTTTACTGACTACCGTTGTTCTAGTCGTTTACGCATTTATGTTCATGCCTAATTCCGCCAGCATTGATCGCATCAACTATTCGTTGGAGTTCCTCTTTAGTTTCGACTAGAGCGCCCTGTCATCAACATAGCGTATAACTCTTGATAGTGAGTTATCGGGTCTGACTGTTCCCCGAATACATTCTACACACATTTCATACCTTTCTTCTCTTTGTCATCTCGTCAATCTCAAATGCCATTTCTTCGTCTTTGATCATAATTTCACCTGATATCTGATAATTTCTTGCCTTTCTTTCTTGGTTAGACAACAATTTTATGTCTTTATTGTGCATTTTCCGGGAGCAATATTTCTTATCTTTATATTCCTCTTCTAGCCATCCCTCTTTTGCTCGTCTGCAAGATTCTTTTACTCAACTCTCCGGTTTTTTACATCTGTCACAGTTCTTGGCTAACATTGTCGACTCCATTTGTTGCAAAATGGATTCACTCACCCGTGTTTTTTCCAGCGCCTTTATTGTTTCTTGAGGGTTTTACGAGCAGCTGTTTTACTTCTGTTTGTTCATTCGTCTCGACAGTTTTCCACTGTCTTTCGAAATCTGCCGAACTCTCTTCAGTTACCTCGTCTATCATTGGTTCATCCTACATGCAACTAACGTCTACGACGTATTCTTTACAATTGTGTTCTTCTCTCTGACTGTCTACGTTGAGCTGTTTGGTGATGTTTTGGTTTTTTGGTTTGTTAATTTTAGCTTTATCTTTGCAACCACTAGATTATGGTCAGCCAAATGTCCGCACATGGACAGCTTTTTACTTCCAACAATCTGTTTCTGAATCTTCTTGTTATTATGTAGTCAATCGTCCCACAATATACACTATATATACAGCTATATTTCGTATTACGTTTTCGATTCATACCAATCTGCTTCCATCTACGCTGCATACGTATGATCCTTGGCGAGAAATGGCAGGACAAAGCCACAAACCGTGAGTTTCTGCATCGCTGAAATTCAACGCCACTGAGCAGCACTCTCAAACAGAGACGTCGACGCCACTGAGCAGCACTCTCAAACAGAGACGACGACGACGCCACTGAGCAGCACTCTCAAATAGAGACGACGACGACGCCACTGAGCAGCACTCTCAAACAGAGACGACGACGACGCCACTGAGCAGCACTCTCAAACAGAGACGACGACGCCACTGAGCAGCACTCTCAAACAGAGACGACGACGACGCCACTGAGCAGCACTCTCAAACAGAGACGACGACGACGCCACTGAGCAGCACTCTCAAACAGAGACGACGACGACGCCACTGAGCAGCACTCTCAAACAGAGACGACGACGACGCCACTGAGCAGCACTCTCAAACAGAGACGACGACGACGCCACTGAGCAGCACTCTCAAACAGAGACGACGACGCCACTGAGCAGCACTCTCAAACAGAGACGACGACGCCACTGAGCAGCACTCTCAAACAGAGACGACGACGACGCCACTGAGCAGCACTCTCAAACAGAGACGACGATGACGCCACTGAGCAGCACTCTCAAACAGAGACGACGACGACGCCACTGAGCAGCCCTCTCAAACAGAGACGACGACGACGCCACTGAGCAGCACTCTCAAACAGAGACGACGACGACGCCACTGAGCAGCACTCTCAAACAGAGACGACGACGACGCCACTGAGCAGCACTCTCAAACAGAGACGACGACGACGCCACTGAGCAGCACTCTCAAACAGAGACGACGATGACGCCACTGAGCAGCACTCTCAAACAGAGACGACGACGACGCCACTGAGCAGCCCTCTCAAACAGAGACGACGACGACGCCACTGAGCAGCCCTCTCAAACAGAGACGACGACGCCACTGAGCAGCCCTCTCAAACAGAGACGACGACGCCACTGAGCAGCACTCTCAAACAGAGACGACGACGCCACTGAGCAGCACTCTCAAACAGAGACGACGACGCCACTGAGCAGCCCTCTCAAACAGAGACGACGACGACGCCACTGAGCAGCACTCTCAAACAGAGACGACGATGACGCCACTGAGCAGCACTCTCAAACAGAGACGACGACGACGCCACTGAGCAGCCCTCTCAAACAGAGACGACGACGACGCCACTGAGCAGCACTCTCAAACAGAGACGACGACGACGCCACTGAGCAGCACTCTCAAATAGAGACGACGACGACGCCACTGAGCAGCACTCTCAAACAGAGACGACGACGACGCCACTGAGCAGCACTCTCAAATAGAGACGACGACGACGCCACTGAGCAGCACTCTCAAACAGAGACGACGACGACGCCACTGAGCAGCACTCTCAAACAGAGACGACGACGCCACTGAGCAGCCCTCTCAAACAGAGACGACGACGACGACGCCACTGAGCAGCACTCTCAAACAGAGACGACGACGACGCCACTGAGCAGCACTCTCAAACAGAGACGACGACGCCACTGAGCAGCACTCTCAAACAGAGACGACGACGACGCCACTGAGCAGCACTCTCAAACAGAGACGACGACGCCACTGAGCAGCACTCTCAAACAGAGACGACGACGACGCCACTGAGCAGCACTCTCAAACAGAGACGACGTCGGTGGCTTGGGCACGTACGGTGTACGTCTAGTGACCGCCCCCCCCCCAAGATCACCCTCTACGAGGAGTTAACTGATGGCAAACGCCCAGTTGGCAGATCTATCTTATTAAGTCTTGTTAAGGTTGAGATACAAGGATGTAATCCAAACATATCTTAAAGACTATGGCATCAACCGTCTGCACTGGCAAACAGCGATCAACATGGCGAGCCATACTTAATGGCGGTTCTGTTGACATCGAAGCGTATCGGACAACCAGGAGATCAAGCGTGTGAGGCGTTGTGCTTACAAAGTACCGACATAATGATGAAGCAACTAAGACAAGCTTTGTCTCACGAAACAAAACTATGGGAATGGCTATGTCAGTTGTCTAAGGTCGGGGTTCCGATCCCTTGTGCCCCCAGCAATGTTTCGGTCACTTAATGTTTGGTTAATAAACCTACCCACATGGCAGTGGTTGCTATTTTCTCATAGCTGGGACATGGATTGGTAAGCGCCACAGCGTGTTCACACGTCGGCGGGTTTGTATACTGTACCTGTAGGCCTTCATACGTTTTCCACAAGTAGAGATTCTTGCGTTTCCAAACAATAAATAATATAATTTTCTAGCGTTTTAGCTCCGGAGCATCTAGTTAACTTGACACCAATGTTGTTCTTTCTTCCAAAGTCCTCACGTGTCGGCGGATATATCCAAAACGTCCGGCAAACAGCTGCCAGAAGCACCTTCACGGCCAGACGCTTCACACAATCTGTCGCCACGTTCGATCACCAGGGCACCCCCGGCGGAGGCGGTGAAAACGATAACAGCGACGACAATTGTGCTACCAGTAAGCGACGACACCGAGTCGCATGTCAACACTCAACCCGATGCACAGTTGATGCCGCAACAGCGGGTAGGTTTTGTTTGTGTGGTATGGGCACTAATGTGACGAGGTAGCGCAGATGGTGGGCGATAATACAGGCGACTCGTAATCGTACAATGAGACAATGTCGGGAACGGGTAGTTTACTTGAGACTAGTAACAGTCAACAAAAACACCGCATTAGTTTGTGTGGTATTCGTAAAGTTTATATAAACATAATTTACTAGTCAAGCAAGGCCAATAGCGTCACCTTCATGTTTGTTTTACTGCGTTGATTAATTGTCGCATGGTGGTGACAAATTCTTTCTAAGTATTATCCGAAATTGTTTAGAGCACAGATGTCGTTCACATCTTTAACAATCTGCTTTAATATAAATGTCTTGAAAAAAATAGCTTTAGTTTTTACATTAAACATGCAATAACAAAGTTGGTTGCGTGATTTTCCTGGCAATCTGCGTATCACAATGAATAATTCCAAGCCCCGTTCCTTGTCTACATCCGGTCACCATGATCAGCCATTGCAACTTCAGCAGAGCACGGCAGGCGGGTCAGTGACGGACGCGTCGTCCACGGGTCGGTCCGCAGGCGATTCGACGGCAGGGGTCGGGGGCAGGTCCGCAGTCGCTCCACCCTTGATGGCGACGATGCAGGAGTTTCCGCTCGACTATAGGTTTGTTTTGTGTTGGGAGTCATAACGTGAAAACAACGCGCATGTTAAAGCTTAAGGATATGTCGTGGGTGCATAATTATTAACTACCAGTGGTTTTAGTGCTTAATGTTTTATTATTTATATAAATACTAGCCGAGTTACCCGGCGGTGCACAGGAGAAAAGGCAGTCACTGAAAGAGATTATGACTCCGTGCACTACCCAGTCACATTTTGATAAGGCAATCCCCAACCCCCGGGGAATTTAGAAATTGTTTTAATGTACCAACCACCCCCATGGGCCTTCGGGCACGCCTTAAAAACGTCAGGCCTGGTACATGCGAAACTGACGGAGATATTAGAGAACAGACAGAGTCAGAAACTACTTTATAGTAATGATGCATGTACAAAGAAATACTTCTTCCCTCGCTATTCTCTTTGTGTTTTCTGTAGATGATTTTACTTTGTACATGTTGTAAAGAGTTTTTTATTGGAACTGTTTAATATTAAAAAAAGTTGCGTCATCGATTTGAGTATGTGCGAAGCACGGCGTTATTCAGTTCTTCTGTGTCGCAGACAAATGTTGACGGGGAGGATAGCCGACCTGCCGCTGCTCGCGGACGACAACGTCATCTACGTTTACCACATCGCTGCCTTTGCAGGTAAGCGGCGTCGTAGGCAGGGGTTGAAATTAAGAAACTTAACCCACTCGCCAGGGGGACTAGTAGCCTTAATATGTTACTCAACCCCATGAAAAAATCACTAGTCCCAATTTTTGGTGGACATCTTCAAAATGCGACCTTTTTTATGCATCTTCGTCCATCTCCGACTCATCAGTCATCATCAATGTCAACAATGTCGGTGATGATGTCGACAGGTAAAAGTTAGTACTGTTCAGTGTACTATATTTGTACCCATATGCACGGATTTTCGACTACGTTGCAACGAGTAGTGGTTGCTCGTTTACGAAATCGGATATATCGGGAGCGAAGATTAAAACATTTATTTTTCGATACAATGTGTTACGTTCATGTATGTACGCCTAATTCAAATTGCTTGCATTTATATTGTTACAAAACGAGTGGAAAATAGCTACTCGCCAGGGGGACTAGTGCAGGCCAAAGATTACTCATCCCCAGGAATTTCTACTCGCCTTGGGCGAGGGGGCGAGCGTTAAGTTCGATCCCTGGTCGTAGGGATGGTAATCGGCGTCGTAGGGATGATAATCGGCGTCGTAGGGATGATAATCGGCGTCGAAGGGATGATACTCGCCGTCGTAGGGATGGTAATCGCCGATGACAACGTCCATGACTAGGGTCTTGTCTCTGTGCGTCGGCCTGGCAAGGGTCTTGTCTCGGTGTCTCGGGTCTTGAGCAACCTATTCATACCAGCTCGGCCATCCTCGTGTTGTGGAGTACACCATTGTGCCCCCAGCAGTATTTTGGAGAAAGTTTTTAATGAAACGTTATATTTAATGTGTCCTCGGGTTCCGTTCGGGATGTTTTTTGACAGGTGTTTTCTGAGACATCGCCGGAGACCTGTTTTTCTAGATTTAACCAGATTTAACAAGATTGCCATCCCAAACAACAAGTTCCAGATGGCAAGTGGGCAAGGAAGTCATTGGCTTATCGAGAATCCAACAATTTTCTACTATATATGTAGCCCGCCCTTATCAAATATCTGTCAATTCTAGCGATGTATCATGCGCTAGTATCATGTATAATGCCTAGGCCGGTTTAAATGAGCGATGGTGCGTAATATCGCTGCGGAAGAATCGGTCGTGTAAACACATACGCAAGAACGAATAGTATTTATTGCTACACTTGCCCAAGAAAACTGCAGCCGTACAACTCATTGGCTTGTCTCGTGCTGTCTGTCAACTTTTTGAACGATCTAACAAAAAAACGAAAGCGTCAAACTTGCCGCACAGTGGACTCCGGTTAATATAATCACTTCGGGCTACATCAGTATGATTCTATTCCGTGGCTGATTCACTTAAGCGGCGCGTTTTTAAACCGCTGAAATAGGGAGCGATTCCATCCCAACCAATATATCTAATTCTACTAAACGACTGATTCTGTTAACATGATTCTGAATCCAGTCTCTCTTCAAGTGTACACGTGTGCGATACATAGTATCGGATACGCCTAATAATGAAATACTGTTTTGTGTTCTCTGACAGATTCCGTGACGGAGAGACGACTGTTTGACGAGCGAGTCTACCCGGCACTGAGGGCACACTGCGCCGACCACGGCTGCCAACTGAGACTGCTCGACCTGAACAGAGGGCTGAGGGACGAGTTCGCTTGCCGCCAGGAGATCACTAGGCAACGACAGCGCCTCCTGGCGAACTTCAGGAACCAACGCACCCCGTGTATATTCACGGTGAGTCCACCATGTTTGGGGAGATTTGGCGTTAGACTCGACTGTCCAAGCTCCGGTATGTGGCTCCTACCGTTTGTCGTACACACCAGAGCTTGAACCCGGCTGCATACCCAGAATCTGGAAAAACATCCTGGGACTTTCATTCTAACTCATCAGTTATGTGTACAATTTTATAAATAAACTTGACTTGACTTGTAGTGAAACAATTCACACGATAAAATAATGCGGAATTAAAATTTACCATTGTTTTCTTTCCATATAACCGGCTTTCGCGTGTTGGTGCCACTGTCGAGGAGTGGAAGCTCGCCTTGGCCTCGTCTCGCACTAACAGGCCTGCGCCTGACGGCGTCTATTGACTGCCCGTCAACTGAACAATGTCCTTCCCCGTCATTGGCCGTCCCAAGGATTCACCCTGTACCCCCTGTCCCAAGGACTCACCCTGGATCCCCCTCCCCAATGATTCATCCTGTATCTCCCGTCCCAGGGATTCACTCTCTCCCCCGTGCCAGGTCTTCCTCAGCGAGACGTACGGCCCCTACTGGTGTCCGAGTCAGATCGAGATGGACATGTTCGACGAGCTGGTGGCGACGTTGACGAAAGAAGACCGAGACTTCCTGCTCGACTGGTATCGCCTGGAGGACGACATCGAGCTGCCTTGCTTCGTGCTGCGGCCCGTGCGCGAGGTCATCCCGGGGTTCGCCGCCCGAGACTGGGACGTCTACGAAAAGAGCTATCGGGAGTGGGAGGGCCACATGGTGCGCATGAGGAACCTGCTGTGTCGCCCTGAGAAGGCCGATCTGCACTCCGGCTACCTCGTGTCAGGTACGTCATGGTAATATCGCTCACGACGGATACCTAATGTCAGGTACATTGTGGTAATATCGCTCACGACGGATACCTAGGGTCAGGTACATTGTGGTAATATCGCCCACGACGACTATACCGTGTCAGGTACGTTACTGCAATATCGCTCACAATAACTGCCTCGTGTCAGGTACGTAAAGGTAATATCGCTCTAGCCAGCTACCTAGTGTAAGGTACATCATAGTAACATCGCTCACAACAGCTACATCGTGTCAGGTGCATCACAGTAATATCGCTCACAACAGCTACCTCATGTCAGGTTCGTCAATATATTATCGCTCACACCAGCTACCTCGTGTTAGGTACGTCACGGTAATATCGCTCACGACGCCTACCTCGTGGTAGGTACGTCACGAGAATAACGTCCACGCCGTCTACCATGCGTTACTCTAATATTGCTCACACCAGCTGTCTCGTGTCATGTATGTTTTTGTAACAAGAAGAACTCGTATCAGGTACATCACGGTAATATCACTCAAGCCAGCTGTAGTTGTTGCGAGTTAATCCGGCCTAACTAGCCCTCTCTGCGATCTTTCGTGTTAGCGGCAGACTAATCGTCAGGTGGCGAACTAGTTGATAGGAAGCGAGCTTTGTTTACGAACAATTAAGTAGGCCGAAAAGTTATATCCCAGGGCAGCTATCTAATGTCAGACACGCGTGCCTACGTTCTTGATCACCGTTCTGCGCTTCCAATTTCAAAATCATAATCTCCCATTGTGCAACGCGTGGCTGGTCTGCTTGAGGCAAGACAAAAATAGTCCAAACTGCCAACTGTCATCAGAAGGCAGATCACTGTGCATTATGGCATTGGTGACCATTTTAACGTCTGATAATAAAAAACAAGACCATAAAAAATCACCGCCGCTATCATGTCATTGATGTTCCACAAATCACCAGCTCTTTTAATCATGCCGCAAACGCGCATATCCTCAAAATTGGCAGTTTGTGCCAAATATTAATACGCCTACCGGTGTTTCAGGAATGTCACCACCAAAGTACAAAGTACTCGAATAAAATACTGGAATCGGCTAAATTGCGTATTTTGAAGAACTATATTCGTGAAACATTTCCGGAAACCTAACTGTGGTCTAACCTCATTACAGACCTAGAGCGGGAGATAGACGAGTTCATCTTCTCCAGTAAGCTCAGCGCCGCCAACACGGTGTGGATCCGCCGTCTCCCCGCGGCCCGCCCAGCGAGCGACGTGGCCGAGACCGGGAACGACCCGGCACCTCTCGTCGACGACTACGCCCGAGGCCGCTTGGTGTCGCTGTGTGATACCTTGGTGGAGAGACTCGACCCTAGGAACCGCATCGAGCTGCAGGTGGGATGTACGGCCATATTTTGCGTTAATGTGGCTGATTACCCAGAAATAAAAGCAATTTAACGTAAAATTTTAAACGTTGTATGAAATCCATTAGAACACAAAAGCCTTAAAAATGAAAAAAAAAAAAACTTGCAGGTCCCGAGCAAATGTTTTTAATATGTGACATAGTAACAGCTACGTCACCTGCAAAATTAGGAAAGTATTGTACTCTGATCATAATCAGTGATTACACGAGATTTAGTTACTATTAAAAAAAAAAATTCCAGGAATATTGCAAGTTGATATGTTTATACTATATAAATCATAATATTTCAAACTCGCATAAATAAATGGTTAAAATTTTTTTTTAACAATATTCAATATTTTACTTACAAGGAGTAACACCACTTCAGGCCAACTTGGCCAATATGTTCGTTAATTATTTATCTCTATTAAAAATACAAAAAAGTTGGTGGTTCCCGTGCAAAACTTTGAGAAATGTGACGTAGTAACAGCTACGTCAACAGCAAAGTTATCAAAACTGTTATCAAAAGCCAAATTTTACCCACAAGGAGTAATGTCATTTCAGTAAAAGTTGGCTGAAATGTTTATTTATTGTTCGTCTCTATATACTTAGAAAAAACTAATGAAGTGCCTGGCAAAAAAGTATGAGTTTGCTATCTTAAAATCACACGAGTTCCGAAAAAAAATTTCTGTAACGAATTTGTCTGCAGTGGGGGTGCTCCAATGGTAGTACGTTAAATTTGTACTGTTTCCGGTTATAAATTAACGTTCTTTATACAAAAAAAACATGTATAATTTATGTTAGTTATTGGCATAAAGGAAATATTTTCAAATATATATATATATATATATATATATATATATATACTTAGAAAAACTCAACCTTCTTAAACTCAAAATATAGTCGACGACAGAAATGAAAAATAACCGGCAAAATGTTTTGTTGATTCTAATGGTAGGCGTACATTGCAACTTTTGTTGCGAATCGTATTTATTTGACTTCAAATGGATCAGTCGTGCAATGTACGCTGGTCCGCCACGTACGCTGGTCCGCAATGTACGCTGTCCGCAACGTACGCTGGTCCGCGACTCAACAAAACTCAAGCCGCGTGTTGATTTGATCGGCCCAACAGTTGGTAAACCGATTCGAGAATTTTATCGCAGCAACAAATGTTGCGTAATGTACGCTGACACAATCGCTCGATTTGCAACTAAAGTTTAGCAACATTGCTAGCACTAATACATTATGCGTGTCAAACAGATGCACATTGGTCGTGCTTGTTTAATCGCTGCTACTCCTCCAGGTTAATATCCCGCCCTACTGTATATTAAAAGGCATATATTGGAACACATAATTCAATTAAGGTGTGCTTTTCACTATAGTGACGGGTAGCATTTATTAGCCATGACCAAACTGCGCTGTAACAACTTCAACACACTGGTAAATCAGCAAAACATTGTAAGGCACACCATGTTACACGAACGCTTTATTCAGCTTGAGCAGCAACTGCCGCTCAAACTCTGCATCCCCGATGCACACACGCAGTGGCTTAAAGATGCGGCCTGCTAAACAGACGCTAGCAGGCTGCACTGGCAGGCTGCACTGGCAGGCTACACTGGCAGACAGCACTGGCAGGCAGCACTGGCAGGCTGCACTGGCAGGCTGCACTGGCAGATAGAGCAGTGTTCAGTTCGACAAGCAGGGTGCAGAGCTTTGGAGACGCCGCCAGCCCAGAGAGATGCTCCGAGTCATCCGACAGATGACGCTCCGGCTGGTCGAACAAGCAAGTATTCAAGCATGGAGGCCATATCGTAAAAAAGACATAGATAAGCTAGAAAGAATACAACGAAGAGCAACTAAAATGATTCCAGAATTGAGAGACCTTAGTTACGAAAGTCGCTTATTACAATGTGGTTTGACAACACTAGAGACCAGGAGACTAAGAGGAGACCAAATAGAAGTGTTTAAAAAAGTGAATGGTTATGAGGATGTTGACAGGAATATGTTCTTCAAACTTAAAGAAGGCAGTAGAACCAGAGGACACAAAGCAGCATTAGTTAAGGAGCAGTGTAGGTTGGACATGAGAAAGTACTCTTTCTCACAGAGGGTGATAAATGAATGGAACAAACTGCCAAATGATTGTGTTAATGCTATATAGTAGTGTGAATATGTTTAAAAATAAAATTGACAGATATCTGATAAGGGCGGGCTACACATAGATGAGAAAATTGTTGGACTCTCGATAAGCCAATGGCTTCCATGTCCACTTGCCATCTGGAACTTGTTGTTTGGGATGACAATATTGTTAAATCTTGTTAAACACGGGCGCGCGCCGCTTCTTCCTGGCGAAGAACGCGTCCTCGCTGGCGGGCGAGGAGCTGTCAGATGGCAGCCTCCTCAAAGTGGTCGATGACTCGTCCATCTCAGCCAGCCTCTGCTCCGGGGTCAATTTTGAATTAGGGAATCAGAAGACAGATTACTGATTTACGCGCGGTAATTCCGCGCGTAATGTGTATGCCGTTTCTGTATGAAGTGGGATAATTATGCAGCGGAAAAAAATAAAACGCCCGGTGTCGGTAGTTCGTTACATTTACAAAAGTAACACGTAAATCTACTTCGTCATAAGTAGAAGTAGATCCATAAAAATCTACTTCGTTACAAGTAGAAAGTAAAAGAAACTACTCAAGTAAAACAACGAAGTAGATCTACTTCGTTACTTACCGGCTCTCCTGCCACACAACCACGGCACTGTGTATAGGTGTACATTGTTTCGATTAAAGGTTGCGCCGGTTCCAGAAACAAAAACGATTTACTAATATCTGAATAACTTTGCAGAATCACAGTTTGGCGGCCGTAGTAACCGATATGTTGTACTCGTTTGGTTGAATACGCCATGTGTGAGTTATTGCGCCCCCGAGACAGGGCGGCTCCTCGACACATCCCCGCGCTGCTCGCAGTGTTCCCTCTGTATCGTTGTTCGGTTTTAACAAGCCCATTCGAATTTTAAATGAAATTAGCTATTGATCTGGCAGTTGCCGAATATTGATGGGATAACTATTGTAGGAAATATTTAAATAAATACACACATTGTATAATAATGTTGAATGAAGTGCCTCATCGTGTGCAAGTCGTTGTGGACGTTGAGTGAGGTGGCTAATAGGTATGAAGCCCATAGTAGCAAGACTCGTCGTTTTCTCGATTTTTCCGCGTTTCTGCAAACTCGCCGGTTTGTCGATTTTTTCCGCGTTTCTACAAAATCGCCCCGTTTTCTCGATTTTTCTGCCTTTCCACAAACTTGCCGTTTTCTCGATTGTTCGTTTCTACAAACTCGCCGTTTTCCCGAGGCTGGGTTGGGCCATTTGTAGATCAAAACTGACATGAATACACACTCAAACGATTACCTAATCGGGTGAAATTGTATGGCTCAGTGGTAGAATGTTCTTTTACAAGTCACACCTAGACAGACATTTTAAAATTAAAATAAACATCGTGCCATTAGCACAATAACTTTTAAAGTTTATCATAGTTTATCATATATATATATATATATATATATATATATATATATATATATATATATATATATATATATATATATATATATATATATATATATATATGTATATATATATATATATATATATATATATATATATATATATATATATATATATATATATTTGGCATGTCATGTGCTTCATAGATAGGCGTGCACGTCAACAGGTAGCACTGAAGGACGGGCTGGTCGACCCTGACGACGAGCAGCAGGCCGCGTACTGCTCGGCCGTGAGTGACGACTACCTCCGGGTGCTGACGACGCTCGTCGATCGCGTGCTCGAGGAGAAGAAACATCAGGATATCGTCAGGGTCAAGATGATACACAACGGTTAGTGATGTACCCGACCCGACCCGGCTCGACAAACCGTTTATGTTTATCATATCGTGTTGTAATAACCATTAAAATGTAAGGGTAAGCTACAATCTATGAAACATGTCGGTAATCTGCAGGTACGCAAATACTTACATTACATATACCTCTATGCTCAGATCGATTAAAAGTACGGCATATGTATTCAACCTGCTAGACTATGGCTTACATCGCTCGTAACGTGCGCTCCGTCTATTGGCTCGAATCGCACAAAGTCAGGTGTCGGCGATTGTTCGAAACGGCCTCATTACAGGCAGCGCCACCTGTCGGATTGCAGGCTTCACGCGGCTACTGTACAGCGAACTGACCTACCAGTCCATGCGCTGTCAACAACTATGTCAACATTTCTACGGTGTCAGAGACACCTTCCTTGAGCTCGAGAACTACGTCGTCGAAGGCTGCGTCATGCAGAATGACGTCACGTGTGACCCCGGCGGATATAAGGTGCGCCCCCTGGTGCTGCACGGTCACTCGGGCAGCGGCAAAAGCGCTCAAATGGCACAAGTAAGAGACGATTACTGTTCTTGTACAAATATACACACATAAATAATTTTTATTTCTTAATATTTAAAAAAATACACGAAAATACACATTTTTCATCGGATGATGGCTTGGTTTGTCAAATTGTCGTTTTATACAATTTCTGACTGCAAATATACTACAGCAATAAAGATCAAAACATGAAGTCTAACATCTTAAATTTATATGTACATTAAGATCAACAAATCTGAAAATTTAGGAATTTTAATTGTTTGATGCAGTTGGCTCTGAGCGCGAGCACGCTGGACGGCTGGACGGGCGTGTGCGTGATGAGATTTGTAGGGGCAACTATAGCGAGTGACACCGTAGACCAACTGATCCAGAGCATCTGCGACCAGGTGTCGCTGATGTGTCGACTGCCATTGACGTCAACGTACAAGGTGAATGCAGCACCTTTATTTAACACGCAACTGTCGGCGTGTCTCCGGGCATCTTCCGTTATTTAACACGCAACTGTCGGCGTATCTCCGGGCATCTTCCGTTATTTAACACGCAACTCTCGGCGTGTCTCCGGGCATCTTCCGTTATTTAACACGCAACTGTCGGCGTGTCTCCGGGCATCTTCCGTTATTTAACACGCAACTGTCGGCGTGTCTCCGGGCATCTTCCGTTATTTAACACGCAACTCTCGGCGTGTCTCCGGGCATCTTCCGTTATTTAACACGCAACTGTCGGCGTGTCTCCGGGCATCTTCCGTTATTTAACACGCAACTCTCGGCGTGTCTCCGGGCATCTTCCGTTATTTAACACGCAACTCTCGGCGTGTCTCCGGGCATCTTCCGTTATTTAACACGCAACTGTCGGCGTATCTCCGGGCATCTTCCGTTATTTAACACGCAACTCTCGGCGTGTCTCCGGGCATCTTCCGTTATTTAACACGCAACTGTCGGCGTATCTCCGGGCATCTTCCGTTATTTAACACGCAACTGTCGGCGTATCTCCGGGCATCTTCCGTTATTTAACACGCAACTCTCGGCGTATCTCCGGGCATCTTCCGTTATTTAACACGCAACTCTCGGCGTATCTCCGGGCATCTTCCGTTATTTAACACGCAACTGTCGGCGTATCTCCGGGCATCTTCCGTTATTTAACACGCAACTCTCGGCGTATCTCCGGGCATCTTCCGTTATTTAACACGCAACTCTCGGCGTGTCTCCGGGCATCTTCCGTTATTTAACACGCAACTCTCGGCGTATCTCCGGGCATCTTCCGTTATTTAACACGCAACTCTCGGCGTGTCTCCGGGCATCTTCCGTTATTTAACACGCAACTCTCGGCGTATCTCCGGGCATCTTCCGTTATTTAACACGCAACTCTCGGCGTATCTCCGGGCATCTTCCGTTATTTAACACGCAACTGTCGGCGTATCTCCGGGCATCTTCCGTTATCCCATTTCTTGCTGCGTAACCACGCATCGTTCAATAGGGTTGAGACAACAGTTAAACTGCCTGTTTATTGTTTCGCACGAATGTAGGGCGCATTAAACTGCAATATGTGAAAATTAAGCAATTCATGTAATGTGACATAAGTGCAATCGAGCAGGAATTTTCACCGGTTTGTTTGTTGAATTATTGGCTGTGAAACTGTGCATTTTTAAAGAGTTTAACAGGCGGGGGGATTTATGGGAATTTTTCGGCTATGGACAAGCGTGGGCGCATGAATACATGGATATTTTTGTAAATATTGACGGGCATATCATGTGGGGGCGGTTAAAAAGAGCTGGAGGTATGTGATTTTGACAAAACTTAGTTAGCATGTCAATGAGATGTCAACGATATGTCAACGAGATGTCAATGAAATGTCAACGAGATGATGGCAGTTGCTGTGAAACATTTTAAGAATTTTTGATGGTCACGTTGTCTTATAATCAGACAAAACGTTAACATGACCACCAATGCAATTTTGCACTGTGGTCTGACCTCTGCAGCGATGCTACAATACTTGAATTGTCAAGTAGCCGCGTTACTCGGCGTTGCACGGGGAGAAACGGCAATCACTGCAATGATTGATGACACCTTGCACTACCCAGTCAAGTGTTTGTAGGGCAATGCCAACAGCAATGATGGATACAACTTCATGCCTCCAAAACTCTTGTACCACTGCCGATTTCACGAAGCATGTGTATCGTATGAAGGAACTTATGTGGATGTTGACGTAGATCGCGTAACTCGGAACAGCCGTAGAAAACATACATCGCGTTGCGAACTATTGTACGTAACTACGAACTCCTATTGTTCCGAGTTACGAAATCTACGTCAAACGTCCACATAAGTTACGTCGTAATCTCCCCACCTCGGGAATGTCGAACTTGGTACGAATTTGTACGGATGTGTGCCCCGAGGACTCGTACAAAACGTACACACCGTACATGCTAAACTGACGGGGATAAGAGGGAACAGAGAGACAAACAGACAGACAGACAGACACAGGCAGACAAACAGGCAGACAAACAGGCAGACACACAAACAGACAGGCAGACACACAGACAGGCAGACACACAGACATACAGACAGGCAGACACACGGAAACACAGACACCCACACACGCACGCACGCACGCCCGCCCGCATGCACACACACACAGAGAGAGAGAGAGAGAGAGAGAGAGAGAGAGAGAGAGAGAGGAGAGAGAGAGAGAGAGAGACAGCCAGCCAGCCAGCCAGCCAGCCAGCCAGCCAGCCAGCCAGGCAGGCAGGCAGGCAGACAGACAGGCAGACACATAGACAGACAGACAGATAGACAGACAGACATACACACAGACAGACAGACAGACAGACAGACAGACAGACACTCAAACAGATACACAGATACACACAGACACACAGACGCACAGACACACAGACACACAGACACACATACAGACAGTTGTATACTATAGATATGCCAGATTACGAGTTGTTGACAAGTAGCTCTTAAATTCGGCTTGTTCGGGTGGTTTATTTTCTTCGGGATTGTTGCTTTAAGGTGCCAAGTCTGGTCGTTTATTTTATGCTAAATAGTATACACTGTAACATAGGATGTTGATGGTCCGTGTGTGTTTAATGAACCACATTTTGTTTAAATAATCTGACCATTATATGTTTAATTTGAATGTTTCGCCCCGAATGTCATGTTTACATTGCAGGCTCAACAGCAAGATCGAGAGTCATAAACAGGAAATGGTGAAACGGTTGTTCTAATGGTTTCTGTTCCACGTGTCGACAGAAACGAGACGCCTTGCGTGAACTCTTCGACACACTGCCCAAGACGTTCAGGCTGCTCGTCTTGATCGACGGCATTGACCAACTGAATGAATCACACTGCGTTGGCTACGAGACGGATGTCACGTGGCTGCCGGAAACACTTCCAACGAACGTGCGCATGTGCGTGAGCACCACGACCGACTCGGCGAGTTACAGCGCCCTCAAGGTGATTAGACGTTATGGTCGGACCAGTGGAAGCCGAGTTAGGACCACGCTAGGGGGTCAGACCACAGTTTCAATTCCGGTAGTAGGGCGTAAAAAGTGTACGTCAGAACATGTCAGTGTTTTTATTTGCCCGTGACTTTGACTATATTCAGCCAGCTAGGTATGTACGTTTTAATAGATACCTAGCTGGCTGAATCTGACACGTTTTAATAGATATGGTAATACTAATGCATTTTAGCCGTATATACAAAACAGTTCGTAGTAAGATGATTACAGTAGCCCCTGCCTTCGACAGACCCAGCACATCGGCTGCGTACCGCAACAATGTGGAATTGATGCACGGTGAATCGCAATATCAAGTGGCACGGGACATAAGCATTCCCAAATCGATTCTTTGAGACTGGTTGAAAGACGAAGAAAACAATTACCGATTGTGCCTCTTGTCGTTTTTAATGTTTAATCAACATTCGCACGGCGCGTGTAAACTGATGATATACGTTTTCGGCTGTTCATCTCCAGGTTATTATTTTCGATTGCCATTAGCCGGCAAAATCGTCGTTTACAAATAACTTACGAATTAGTTCCAACGTATCGTAGAAGTGAACAATCTAACCATCATTACACAGAGCACCACTGAAGCTAGTCGCTGTATCACACCGTCAGTGCCGGGTCATCTGTTGGCTCGATCACTTGTCAGTTGCCATGGAAGTCGTTTATACGTACAAACTGTGTGCATTTTATTTCTTAACTCGTATGTCTGAAATAAACGTGTGCGAAATGTTATGCCTGTTGCATCCTGGAAGACTGTACAGATAATGACATGGTGTGTTTGTCCAGGCATATCTCCAGGTCGGTTCGTGCTTCCTGTGCATGCCCGACGACTTCGTGCACGCGACGGCGCTGCTCAACAGTTCTATGTTGACGGGTCACGTGACGCCGACCCCGCTCGTGCACGAGCAACTGTCCGGACTGTTCGTTGCGTACCCCTCACCCCTAGCCGTCCAGCTCGTGGCGACCCTTGTGACCTACTGGGGAACCGACAACCCCGACAATGACGTCACCGCATTCACGACGGACGTGACGACACTGATGAACGTCCTGCTGGGTCGTCTGGAGGCGGAAATCGGTAGGGACTACGTCGGGTGCATGTGCTCATATATCGCGTGCAGTCGCTATGGCGTGTCGGACTCTGAGGTTGTCGACCTGATGTCGTTCCACAAGGCGACGACGGAGGGCGCCTGGTACGCCGATCCGCAGGCCGAGGACGCGCTGCAGCTGCTGTGGCCGTGGGTGAAGGAGCGCCTGTCCGTGTGTCTGCTCGAGTCCGTCGTGGACGGCGTGCCGCTGTCTCGCTGGAAGCACGTCGTCTTCAGCGACATCGTCACGCTGCGCTACGAGGCCCTGTTCGATTCGATCACGAACACGCTGCTCGACTACTTCTCACCTGACTGTAACGACGGCCGCGATTCGTCGCTTTTGCGTCGCCCATGCGCATGCGCACTCGACCGCCGTGTCGCTGACGAATGGCCGTTCCAGCTGTTCCGCAGCGGCCTCTGTCAGCATCTGCAGAAAGACTGTCTGTTCGACGTCACGTGGCTAAGCAACAAACTGCGCATGAGCGGTCTCTACGAGGTACTGCTTGACGTATCTCTGGCCAAGCGGCTTGACCCGTCCAGTGCGGAGCTGGACTTCCTCACTGAGTGGCTGACTGGCTGCAGCGGCCGCCTGCTGCAGGACCCGTTCAACGTTTGCACGTACATCCATCTGGCGACGGCCACTAACGTGAGCGGGGAGGCGCGCCGACACCACGCCAACATCGACCGCCTGCTGTCGGCCGTCAGCGAGCGGGTTCTGCCGCTCCTCGAGGCGTCGGATACGGAGTCCGACCACACCGGCGAGTCACCGACCGGGCTGTTCCGGCTGAAGAACGACGCCTGCCACATGCTCTCCGTGTCGACGACCGGCGGCAGACTGACCGTGTGGAACATCTACTCTTGCACGGCCGTGCGCACTCTGACTGGACTGAACCGGCCGCGAGACGTGACCATGTCCGACAGCGTCAATGCCATCGTGCTGTGTGACCGACACCTCGAGGTCTACGACCTTGACCGCGGCGTCCTCCTGTCGAAGCTCAAGGGCGTGCTCAGCATCAAGATGCCGTACTACGGTATCCATGACGACGAGCACGTGATCGCGCTGTCGCGCAACCGGATGTGCGTCAACATGATGCGCAACGTGGACGGCGACGTCGTGACGACGTTTAAGGTGGGCGAGGACCGGTTCCTCGACAGCTTGCTCGTCAGCGCCAACGGCAAGGTGTGCGTGTGCGGAGACGCCGTCCAGAAGCCGTTCCCCTTGCTCGTCTGGGATATGTGCAACCGCAAGTTGCTGCACGACCTCCGCATCCCGGGTCATGAGTTCATCACGCGCATCGCCGCCATCTCGAGAGAAGGTCATTACGTCGTCTGCGCATGCAAGGTACAACGAACCGATTTGCTCATTTACATCCTGATCTTCCTAAGGCCAAACTGAAGATGTTGAGCGATAATTAGTGGCGTAACAGTGGAAAGCACTAAACCGAGTCGCACCCCTCGCTCCAATTGTGGGGTGTGAACAAATACTAAACACTATGCGTTTTGGTGGCTTTGATAACTTGTGCAACGACCCGTAAACTGCGGATTTTTTTTTACTTACAGTCCAATACAACAATACACACTTTTGGCGATTATCTTTAATTTAATGTTGTGCTATAGCACAATATTCTTTTTCCACGAGCAATTATAATTTTCTTCATTTGTATAAAATATGGCTTTCTAAATGTGCCGTTTAAATGTATAATTAAAAGATGGCACCACGTTAATATATTTCAAAAAAATTCTCGGCAGACACCCAAACCGCGACTGTTCCAGTTCGAAATATAGCGCAAAAATATCTATTATCCTTGTGACCTTGATGTTGGAATGCTTTCAGGAACTCGATGAGCCGGATCCAAACTTTCTCGTCATCTACGATCTCAAGAGCGGCTACCTGTTCAAGAAATGGAAGGCCGACTATAGCGCCACCGCCGTCGCCATCTCCTCTCTCGCCGGTGTCGTCATTTCCGGTCACGAGGACGGCGGCATTCTTGTGTGGGACTTGGTCGGCGGTCATCTTATGTAAATATTGCGCTTTCTCGCACGAATGCAGTATATTTGGTCATTATCTATGCAAGAAAGGGTCGTCGGTGACTGCGTCTGTGTGCGTTCGTGTGTGTGTGTGCGTGTGTGCGTGCGTGCGTGCGTGCGTGCGTGCGTGCGTGCGTGCGTGCGTGCGTGCGTGCGTGCGTGCGTGCGCGCGCGCGCGCGCGTGTATACGCGAGTACGTATTACGTGCTAATATATGCTTGAATGCTTGCATGTGCATTTTTGTTTCTTCTTTAGCATTGCTTTACTTGTACAACATTAACGCAGTAGCTGTGTACTGGAGACAATACCATTGTACCTGAAGTGTGAGTCGTCTGTCTGTAGGCACACACTGCGAGGCCACAGTCGCGGCCCGGACAAGATCCGACTGAATGAAGATGGGCGCCGCTGTGTGACCTACGACAGCACGTGCAGAGACACCTTGCTCTGGTTGTGGGATACCATCTCAGGTGAGCAGCTTCGTGTGCATGAAGTCACGTGATCCGCAGATCACGCTTTAAAAGCCTCACAAGCACGTTACGATTGTTCAATGGACATGTCGGAACTGTTCCGTCCTTCATCGCTACGTTTTATACTTTGATAAGTTTTCTTATGATTATTTTATTTTATAGTAGAAAAACTATTGATGGAAACAATTGATTTTGCGTTCGTGTTTGTCCGTGAACAAGATCTAGGCAGTAACATCAATGTGCAAGAACCCAGTTGTCGTACCACAAATCTGACTCCTTCTTCAGAAAGCATAAATTACAGACTTGGAGAAAGGCACTCTGTTGACGAATGAGCCTCGACTTACCTCGCTCTCTAATGGCGACTTACCTCGCTCTCTAATGGCGACTTACCTCGCTCTCTAATGGTGACTTACCTCGCTCTCTAATGGGCAACACGCGTAATTGGTTTACATTTAACGCAGTTGACTAGTCCAGGGAGTCAAGCGACATAAACATTTTAGAAGTTTAATTTGGGTTCTGAAATCCTTAAAACTGCTTCATCAACTGATTGAGCCTATCGCAAACCCGATTCAATGGTGTCCAAATATGTAGTGTGTGAATAGTCTATGTGACATCCACAGCCGATTTAATAAAAAACCGCCTATTGTTGTTCAAATCATCAACAATTTTTACTTTAGTCGTTAGATCTGGTAAGGATCAAAATAGTAGATATCCAAAATGGTAAACACTGTGTGGGTCAATTCTGATCACGCGCGTGACCTCCATCCTCTCGCCGATCACATGACAAAGTGACGAAATTTCACCAAGGAAGAAAATCATTAAGCATTAACTAATTTAATAGTTTGTCTGGTGATTTCATAAAAACTACATGCAAAAGTTGCACAAACGAGCTAACATGTTGCAGTGGACACTAGGTAGGTTTGGTTTTTCGTAAAATTAATTTAAAATGAGACTAGCAATAAAATCGAGTTGATTAAGCACCTATAAGTTAATGGACAAGGGCAGCGGAATAAAAACTTATGATTGGATTAGATGACGGTATGGACAATTTTAGATAAAATTATGCGACTGAAATATACTTCATTCTCTCCGTAGTTGAATCAAATGACACTAGTTTCTCTCGGTCCTCAATGTAAGATATCCTTCCCATGTTAAATGGTCCAAATCAATTATTCTATTTACCCTGTTTGTTTCAGGCACTGTAATGCGTTTTTATTGTCGCGTCATCTTGCAGGTCAACCAGTCGGTTGCTTCAGTTTCGACAACGGGGTCACGTCTTGCGAGATCAGCGCAGACGGTGACTGCGCAGTCGCGTGCGTGCCTGGGTGCGACGAAATCGTAACGTTGTATCCGCCAGGTGGCGCACAACAGGATGACCTGGACGAAAGACGGCGTTGCGTCTACGGCGACGCGTCCAAGTGTGGTGAAACGTTCGACGTATCAACGTCCAGCTAATATCATGAGTGCGTAACTAATACAGCGACGGCAAAGTTGTTTGTTCTTTTATGTGTTTCTTGTTGAAAGTGTTGTTGGGTGACGTCATGGACTTGGATCCTTCCGAGATTGTTTTGTTTTGTATCGTTGGCGCTATTATGTTCGATTGTCCGTTATTTGTAAAATGGCAGATTTGTTTTGTTTCAATGTAGTGTTGCCGTAGTTAATTAAGCCGGTATAGAGCGGATGACAGACATCGCTAGCGCAATGCCGTCCATTGTTTTCAGAGATTTATTAATTCACTCTCTTGTATTTCATTCTTACTACCCCATCAGGCGCATTTAGTTAATGGCAAGGTCAAATGCATTGGTATTCGTGAGATGTTCGATAGTCACACCCGTGTTTCTATTGTCTTATGTGTTGATGCGTAAATGTAAGTATGACTTTTAGAATTCCTACCATTTTAAAGGCGGGGAGGAGAAATAACGAACGATGATTTGACAACGAATTGTCAAGTGTTGAAGCCATTATACTATAGGCTGCTGTTGGATTTTCTGTTTAGCAGTATTATTGATTAGAATAGTTTATCCCTATATATATATATATATATATATATATATATATATATATATATATATATATATATATATATATAATTGTATATGAAATGCCTTATTCTATATAAGAAAAGTATAGTTATAAGCTGATTAATATAAAATCGTTCGCTCAATTATTGGTCATGTATGGTTTACTCATCACGACTGCTGGTGTTTTCACTCGGCGCTGTCGGCGTTGTTTGCATGGTTGTGAGGTCAAGGTTGTGAGGTCAAGGTTGTGAGGTCATGGTTGTGAGGTCAAGGTAAACATTATTGTGTTGCGACGCGTGCTGCTCCGCTAACGAGAAAACGACAAAAACAGCAGCAATGTACATTTTAACAGTTTCGTAAACTATTTTTGACCACAACCGAACAGGTAACGTCCGGATCTGGGATAGTGTTTCCAAGTGAACTGACTAAACCATCCAGTAGGCATATAAACTATGCGTCAGGTGGTGCCACAATACAAGGGCATTCCCGAGGAATAGTTGAGCAACCAACAAGTAAATGTAATAATAATACAGCACAGTATTAATTTTGTATTAGAAAATATAATTATTAACCTTATTTCTTTCTTGTTCAACTATTCTTCGGGAATACCTTTACACAGTGGCGCCACCTGGTGTATACTTGCTATGTAGTATTTTGGACGCGGCGCTACTCTTGGTGCTGCGCCTCCTTGTGCCTAAGAATACATTTAAAACTAAAAGAAAACGTATTTTCCTTCATTTATCGAATTCACGTTCTCCCTCTCTATCTCTCTCTCTCTCTCTCTCTCTCTCTCTCTCTCTCTCTCTCTCTCTCTCTCTCTCTCTCTCTCTCTCTCTCTCTCTCTCTCTCTCTCTCTCTCTCTCTCTCTCTCTCTCTCTCTCTCTCTCTCTCTCTCTCTCTCTCTCTCTCTCTCTCTCTCTCTCTCTCATATTCAGAATTATGTCATAAATTAAATGTTATATATGTAATGTATTATATTAAAAATATGAAAAATGTTAATCAAGCAGTTCGCATGTTTCTTGATACTGTATATCGTAATTGAACATCAAGGGCACAATTGTTCGACAACCGAGGTTAGCACAGTCTTTCATATCCATGTTACTTTGAACATATAATAGCTCACTGCAATTCATGTAGACTAAATCTTTGAAAATAGTTTGTTTGATGAAAAAAATGTGCTATATCTTTCCCACGTGTTTCAACGGCTTCACTGGTTGGAGATTTAAAATACAACTGTGTCCAAGAAACGAACTGTGAGGCGATGATGAGTCGAAGTAGTGTCTGGATTAATCAGTAAACCTTTTGATCAACTTAGCCGCTCGTAGGCAGGGTTACCGGTCGGAGATTGACCAGACAAAACCGCCGCCGGTGAATTCGTCAACCGCGAAGCTGTCGTCGTCATCACATGTTTTGTCTCCAGCCCTGACAGGTGACTGACATCTCGGGTGTCACCAGGCCGACTCCCCGTTTTCGTGTTTTCTCTGGAGGTCAGAATATTTCCTGTTTAATGTTTGGCACGAATGTAGGGTATATTAAATTGTGACATTTAATAAGATTTAACAAGATTGCCATCTCAAACAACAAGTTCCAGATGGCAAGTGGACAAGGAAGCCATTGGCTTATCGAGAGTCCAACAATTTTCTCATCTATGTGTAGCCCACCCTTATCAGATATATGTCAATTTTATTTTAATAAACATATTCACACTACTAGCATTAACACAATCATTTGGCAGTTTGTTCCATTCATTTATCACCCTCTGTGAGAAAGAGTACTTTCTCATGTCCAACCTACGCTGCTCCTTAACAAATGCTGCTTTGTGTCCTCTGGTTCTACTGCCTTCTTTAAGTTTGAAGAACATATTGCTGTCAACATCCTCATAACCTTTCACTATTTTAAACACTTCTATTTGGTCTCCTCTTAGTTTCCTGATCTCTAGTGTTGTCAAACCACATTGTAATAAGCGGCTTTAGTAACTAAGGTATCTCAATTCTGGAATCATTTTAGTTGCTCTTCGTTTTATTCTTTCTAGCTTATCTGTGTCCTTTTTACGATACGGCCTCCATGTTTGAATACAATATTCCAAGTGTGGTCTAACTATTGCTTTGTACAGGGGTACAGTTAGCTGTTTCTCCTTATACGTGATAGTTCTCCTAATTAGCCATAGAATTTGATTTCCTTTCGAAGCAGCAATCCCACATTGCTCTGAAACTTTCATGTCAGCACTAAATGTTACCCCTAAGTCCTTTTCTTGTGTGGTTCTACCTAGTTCGGCATCCCCCATTTTATATTCTTCGTCCATGTTTCCATGTCCTATGTGTATGAATTTACACTTCCAAAAATTGAATGACATTTGCCATTTTTCTGACCATTTAACTAATTTATCTAGATCATCCTGTAAACTTTGTTTATCTGTATCATTTGTAACCTTTCTGAATACTTTTGTGTCATCTGCATATTTCAGTACTTTGCTAGATATGTCATCTTCCAAATCATTTATATATATATATATATATATATATATATATATATATATATATATATATATATATATATATATATATATATATATTAAAAATAGTACAGGGCCTAATACTGATCCCTGTGGTACCCCACTCAGACCAGATTTCCAGTTTGAAATCTCACCATCTACTCTGTGTCTTCTGTGTGTAAGCCACTCTTCTATCCAGTTGATTACATCATTAAATATACCATGGGTTTTTAGTTTAAGTAACAATCTTTGATGTGGCACTTTATAGAAAATCTAAGTAGACAAAAACCCCTGGTGACCCGTCATCTGCCCACTTTGTAATTTCGTCCAAAAAACATAAGAGATTGGTTAGACATGACTTTACTTTTAGGAACCCATGTTGAGATGTATTTATTAATTTATGTTTTGCAAGGAATTCCACCATGTGTTCCCTAATTATTGTTTCGAGTAATTTACATACAACTGATGTTAAACTCACTGGTCTGTAATTGTTTGGCTTGTTCCTCGATCCCTTCTTAAATAGCAGCGTAATTTTTGCTTCCTTCCATTCTGAAGGAACTATTCCTTCTTCTAGTGACAAGTTAAACAATTTTGCAAGTGGTGTGCTAATTTACTCAACAATTTCCTTAAGCAGTTTTGGTGGTATCCCATCAACTCCATGTGATTTATTATCTTTCATCTTCTTAATGTTCTTTGCTATCATTTCAGGAGTTACAAATAACTGCCCTAAATGTTCTGATTTACTGCCCTCAAATTTAGTAAATGGAACTGGAAGTGAGCTGATATCTTCTGTGGTAAAAACTGAGCTGAAATACTCATTCAGGATCTCTGCCATTTGAAACCCGTCTGAAATTAGGTTTCCACTGTCGTTTTCCAGTGGTCCGACCTTATCTCGAACTTTCTGTTTACTCCTTACATGAGCATAGAAACTCTTGCTGTCATTTTTTATATTACCTGCTAATTGTTTTTTAAAGGTTATGTTAGATTTTCTAATTTCAGTTGTAGCTAGGTTAAGTGCCTCTTTCGAAAATATGGGAAATTAAGAAATTCATGTGACGTGACATACGTGCAATCAAGCAGACATACACACGTTTGTATGTAGAAGCTATTGGGTGTTATATCCTAGTGCATATTTTAAAGGTGCTTCATCAATTCGAATTTTTTGCTCGTCTCATTTCAAACTTATTTTTCGAAAATGCGAACCTACCTAGCCTCCACTACGACATGCTAGCTCGTTTCTGCAACTTTTGTGTGTAATTTTTTTGATATCATCATACAAATTATTAAATTATTTAATGCAGATTTTATTGAAGTGAAAATGGAAACGCTGAAAACTCATGAATTTTGCCTTGGTGAAATTTCATAACTTTGTCATGTGATCGGCGAGAGGATGAAGTCACGCCCATGATTAGCCTTGACCCCATAAAGTGTTTACCGTTTTGGATGTGTTATTTAGTGTCACTTATAAGTGACAAGGCAAGCAACATAAGCATCACGCTTCTTCTTACCCTTTGTCAACTTTTTTCAACTTGTACTATTGATGTTTAAAATTCAATTATGTTTGTATGTTAATTGTTGATGTTGTTGAAATAAACTGTATTATTATTATTATTATTATTATATCCATTATTTTGAGCCCTACCCGATCTTTCGATTATTTGGAAAAAAACGCACCTTTTAGTAAACTGACTGCGGATATTACTTAAACTATTCACACACTATTGGATTCGCGATAGGTTAAATCAGTTGAGGATGCAGTTTTAAAGGGGAACTGAAGCAATGTTGTGTTATGCCGTATATTTAAATATATATTATCTAACTATGCATTAATGGTGACAGATACCTGCTAATTTATGAGATAAACTGAAAAACTGATTTTGTTCGAGACAAAAATCGACAAAATACATCACTGCGTATCGCCATCTTGTTGTCGAAACGAGTGGTTTGAGTCGCGTATATCTAATCAATGTAAATTTTCGATTTTTTTGCTATTTATTTCGTAAATAGACATTCTGGAGCGAAAAAAAAGATATGGGTCTCTGTTGTATATACAAGTGTTTACACACGTCAACAAAATAGCGTTTTTGTTCGTTCCAAATAAAAAAAGTTAAAGAAATTACAACAAAACACGCAAAAAATCGTGGAAAACGCCACACTTCTCGAACACACGAGACGCTAACCAACGAGAATATGCGATAACGGAATACCGGAACTATTTTTTACTAGTTGACAAGATGGATGCATCGCTTGTGACAGTTTTACCAGATCTGCTACTAGCGATTAGTGGTTTACTGAACCTCCGTAATAGTTGTCTATCTTTGGAGAAATGGAAACCACAGACGAAGAGTCTAGTTCGACAGGCCACACGGAAACAACCGTTGACAGTCGTAAAGTGTCACCGAGTGTGCGAGTCACGCTCCAGACTCCAGGTCGGCTTCGCCCTTTGACTTTGTTGACGTTGGATTCAGGAAAAATTACAACAGCGCTTTGACTGTCAACGATTCCTGACTAGGTAATGTGATGTGTTGAACCTGTGGAAATTGCGTCCCGATGACTGCGCACGTTTACGTTGAGTCATCATGCTGCGCCGAGGAAGCTACCATGCCTAGGGCTAGGGCTAGGCTTTGGCTATGCAGCACCGTGTGCCCGACCGCGTTGGTGCTTGCATCATCGTACGAAGGCGAAGACGATGATTTTGTAGTGATATGCACAAACAGAGCGGTGCTAGATATTCTAAAATATGAAATTGAGAGTATCATTGATAAATTTGTTCCCTTCCGAAAACAAGGAAAACGGTGTAGAAAGAAACACTTGTCAAAAGAGGCAATTAGAAAAATAATGCTAAAACAAACTATGTGGAGGGTTTATAGGCGTACCAGAAAGGAAGAAGACTATGCAAAATACAAAGAGGCACTTAATGCAGCTACAACTGAAATCAGACAATCTAAAAGAAGCTATGAGCAAAAACTGGCATGTAACATAAAAACTGACAGCAAGAGTTTTTATGCATATGTCAGGAGTAAACAAAACGTACAAGACAAGGTTGGACCTCTAGAAGACAGTGCTGGAAATATAATATCACAGGGGTTTTTAATGGCGGAAGACCTAAATGGTTACTTCAGTTCAGTGTTTACAAAAGAAGATATTAGTTCATTACCAGTTGCTGATGCTAAATTTCAGGGGGCTAAATCTGACTATTTAGGACCGTTAGTTGTAACTCCAGAATTGGTAGCTAGGAAAATAAAGGCAATGAAGGATAACAAATCACCGGGAGTGGATGGGATTCCTCCAAAATTACTAATGGAAACAGTAGATCAAATCAGTATACCACTTGCAAGAGTATTCAACTTGTCATTAAAAGAGGGAGTTGTTCCGTTTGAATGGAAAGAAGCAAACATCATACCATTATTTAAAAAGGGTTCGAGAAATAAGTCAGAGAATTACAGACCAGTGAGTTTAACGTCAGTGATTTGTAAATTATTAGAAAGGTTAATTAAAGACCATATGGTGGACTTCCTCGTTAAGCATAAATTATTAAATTCATCTCAACATGGATTCCTTAAAGCGAGGTCATGCTTAACAAATACATTATGTTTTTTGGAAGAAATCACTAAGTGGATAGACATGGGATCGCCAGTAGATATTTAACAAGATTTAACAAGATTTGCCATCCAAGCCAAAGGCCCAGATGGCAAGTGGACAAGGAAGCCATTGGCTTATCGAGAGTCCAACAATGTTCACCTACTTATAACCCGCCCTCCTGATATATGTGTCAACCTTGTTTTTAAACATATTCAAGCTGCTAGCAGTTACACAATCTGTAGACAATTTGTTCCATTCATTTATTGTCCTCTGTGAGAACGAGTGCTTCCTGATGTCCAATCTACATTGATCCTTTACTAATTTTACCTCATGTCCTCTAGTTCTGCTATCCTTCTTGAGTGAGAAAAACATATTTCTATCAATAATTTCATACCCATTCAATATCTTAAAAACTTCAATCTGATCTCCTCTTAACCTCCTTGTCTCTAGAGTTGTTAAACCACATTCTTTCAGGCGTTCTTCATAACTAAGGTCTCTAAGTTCTGGAATCATTTTAGTTGCTCTCCTTTGTATGCGTTCAAGCGTATCTATATCCTTCTTACGATATGGTCTCCATGCTTGTATACAGTATTCTAAATGAGGTCTAACTATTGCTTTATAAAGAGGTATAATTAACTTTTTTCCCTTGTATGTTATGTTTCTTCTAATCAATCCAAGAATTTGATTACCCTTTGAAGCTGCAATACCACACTGCTCTGAAACTTTCATATCAGCGCTTATTGTAACTCCTAAGTCCTTTTCTTTTACAGTAGTACCCACTGTATATATTATCTACTTAGATTTTCAGAAAGCTTTTGACAAAGTGCCACATCAAAGATTGCTACTTAAATTAAAAGCCCATGGTATCGGGGATAGCATAACTGACTGGATAGAACAATGGCTGACTGACAGAAGACAACGAGTTGTAGTAGATGGCGAAGTTTCAAATTGGAAATCGGTTTTGAGTGGGGTACCTCAAGGATCAGTATTAGGACCTATATTATTCTTAATTTATATCAATGACTTGGACGACAGTATAACAAGTAACGTACTGAAATTTGCGGACGACACAAAACTGTTTAGAAAGGTTAATACTGATGGTGATAAACAACATTTACAAAACGATCTAGACAGATTAGTGAAATGGTCTGAGAAATGGCAGATGCTGTTCAATTTTGGGAAATGTAAATGCCTACATACAGGACATGGGAACTTGAATGTAAACTATAAAATGGGAGCTACTGTTCTTGGTACTACTGTAAAAGAAAAGGACTTAGGAGTTACAATAAGCGCTGATATGAAAGTTTCAGAGCAGTGTGGTATTGCAGCTTCAAAGGGTAATCAAATTCTTGGATTGATTAGAAGAAACATAACATATAAGGGAAAAAAGTTAATTATACCTCTTTATAAAGCAATAGTTAGACCTCATTTAGAATACTGTATACAAGCATGGAGACCATATCGTAAGAAGGATATAGATACGCTTGAACGCATACAAAGGAGAGCAACTAAAATGATTCCAGAACTTAGAGACCTTAGTTATGAAGAACGCCTGAAAGAATGTGGTTTAACAACTCTAGAGACAAGGAGGTTAAGAGGAGATCAGATTGAAGTTTTTAAGATATTGAATGGGTATGAAAATATTGATAGAAATATGTTTTTCTCACTCAAGAAGGATAGCAGATGAGGTAAAATTAGTAAAGGATCAATGTAGATTGGACATCAGGAAGCACTCGTTCTCACAGAGGACAATAAATGAATAGAACAAACTGTCTACAGATTGTGTAACTGCTAGCAGCGTGAATATGTTTAAAAACAAGGTTGACACATATATCAGGAGGGCGGGTTATAAGTAGGTGAACATTGTTGGACTCTCGATAAGCCAATGGCTTCCTTGTCCACTTGCCATCTGGGCCTTTGGCTTGGATGGCAAATCTTGTTAAATCTTGTCTTGTTAAATCTAGATGTTGGTCTGCTGTCATTGCATGATTTGCGTGCCGACTCATTGATTCGCCCTACAGCTAGCAGGTCAGTAATTCAATTGTTATCGAATCATTGCCATTTTAATAATCATATTTTCCTGCATATTTCTTTTACCTAGCCCGAGGGCGAGGTCCGAACTACAATGGCAATGCAAGCAGGCTTTTCTCTTTATTTTGTATCTAATCTAATGAAGTGTACCGTGACTGTATTTTAATATTGTGTTTGATTTTGTGTTGAATAACATTGATGACAATAATAACATGAGGGTTTATTTAATTAATTATGTGAATATATATATATTCTTAAATGTTACCGTAATCGTGATTGTAATAATGATTATAATCATGACTACATTAGTAATTGTGATTGCAATAATTACTGTAATCATGATTACATTAATATTCGTACTTGTAATCACCCCTCTCTGTAGCACACCACAACACCTTGTTGTTTGGTGCAATGTAATCATTTAAATAACAATAATTAACTACTGACAGTATATGTAATGTTCACAGTTTTGCAACTATTATGGTAATTATGGAATTAGTGCTATCAACTAACCCTGACAAATTATATTTCAGGCTCAGGAAAGGCAAGACAAGTAATCCCATCCTGCGATGTGGGAAGGATCTGTGATGTCTATTCTGAACCGAATTGAATTGATGGAAAGTTTAGCTATGGAGATTGACCTGACACAGGTGAGTGTACTGATGGTCTGATATAGACAAATTGTGAGGCACCCACAGTATGCAGCAGGTCGAAAAACAACCTGGAAAGCTACAACAATTCCCACTAAAATATTAATAACTGAATGATGTGAATGCCTTCTTTTCCATATCCCACTTCTGTCAACAAAATGTTACCTGCACCATCTTGCATGTCACTACACACAATTTCATTTATATTGAGACCAACATAAAATATATCAACAGTTTATTCACATAGAAAAACAATTACCAAAGAAATAAGGCTAACTAGAACGACTGAAACCAAGACTAAACATTGACTAAAAACAGTGACTTCTACCACCGGGAAATACAACCTGGAACATGGATATCACAGCTACACACATCATTATTATGCCACAACATATCAAATATACTGGTAGTTTAGCTTAGGAAATAATTAATCTATATAAAGCCAAGGCATTTTAACTGTTTCACCATCATCATCTGTACCAATGGCAATAGACTACTTGTTTTTATTGGACAGTAAATGTACACCAATCATGTGTAACAATATTATTTGTTCTGACTGACAGTAAACGTACACCAATCATGCATACCAATACACTACTTGTTACTACCAACAGTAAATGTACACCAATGATCTCATTCTGGAATCTGCACCATTTCACTACTTCTTCTGACAGTAAATGTACACCAATCATGTGTATCCAATATACTACTTGTTCTGACTGAATCTACTACTTGTTCCTACCGACAGCAAATGTAAACCAAGCGTCTCATTCTCTACCAAATACACTACTTGTACTGACAGTAGATGTACACCAATCATATGTATCAATACACTACTTGTTCTGACTGATAGTACTTGCACACCAACCATTTGTTCCAATACACTACTGGCACTAAATATACACCAATACACTACTTATTCTGACTGGTGCAGAAAAGTGACATAAGTTTTTCTCACGAATGACAAACTTCTTCTCTTTCTCATAGGTGTCGGAGCTGCTTGAGTCACCCTCGGTTATATCGCTGTTATCACATAGTGTGCATCATCTGCACCAATGTCTTTATTCTCACTGAATCTGATGGAAGCTTCACGTAGGAGTAGTCATGATCAACGTTCATTGGTGCAATAATGTCATCCGTGACTACAGCAGCATTCGCGAAGTGTCGCACTTGAAATATCGTTACCGGATCGATTTGCATTTCAGCATCAGTTGTATGTGGTGCCACAGCAGTAGTAGCAGTGATGGCACTAAAGGTGACATCCATAATGTAAAGATTGGCGGCATCACCCGTAGCGCTGGATGCTTCAAAACTAGTACCTGTACTTATTCGAACCAATGGTGAATCCTTCATCTGAAAAGATTACACATACAGTGACTTGAAAATTTTACAAAATTCATCTTTTGCATAATAAAAATGAATCACAATGTGAGAAACTTTCTCTTGTATATATTATTTTTAGAATATAAGAGTGCCAGTGTCATATAGAATGTATAAAGTAATCAACCACAGGGAAAAGCATTTTCCCTATGGAGCCATGTTAATTCAACCAATGATCACTGATCTCTTAATGTTTTTAATGAATCTGTTTGGTCAGTTTGACGAATGCCACTGGTAACATAACCAAACGCATGTAACCAAAATTGTAGCATCCTAGCTCCAAAGTGCATTATATTATCTAATCAACATTGCACTGTTTTCAATGGGCCAGGGAGGTCAAAATTCTATAAGGGGTCCAAATTCCATAACAAAATATGGACCCATAGGTACACTTTCTATGGGGTTCCTTATTTTATATCTGACACTCAATTTAGATAACATAATGCATGAATATTGTTATTGGACCAAATGCAGATCTATGCTTGTGACATCTTTACCTTATAAATGCTCTATATATATATATATATATATATATATATATATATATATATATATATATATATATATATATATGTATATATGTAAATATATATATAATTATTAGGTATTATACTGAAAGCATCTGCTAGATAGTATGGTGCATAGACAAAAGCCCCTCCCGACAAAAGCCTCACAGACATAAGCTTGTTTCAATTCAATTATACTGTTCATGACTGTTGCTGTAGTACACAGAGACAAGATATTGTCATGAATATACTTCAGGCATGTGGTCAATTCCATTCCGGAATTGGAACTGACCCTCAATTCCAGTTCCGGAATTGGAATTGACTTCAAATTTTTTTTTTATTGGAATTTTTTTGTTTCCAAAATTTTTTTTTGTTGGGAATTGGCATTGATTTTGTTGGAATTATTGACTTGATACTGTTAATATTTACCCTTATATTTACTTATATTACTTTTAAAATCATATTTGTCTGCTATTAGCATGTCACCCTGAATCTGGTAACAGCCAGGAAGTTGTCAACATTACAGCATAGACACTGTCTACTCTGGTATTGAAACATTGTGACCAAGAACAATATAATCAAGCATTTGCATCAAAAAGAAATACTAAGTTACTGTAACAGACAGTAAAACCAAAATCAGACCATTCAGGCCTCATTTTCTTTCTCAGTGTACAATGTTTATTTACAGAGATTGCCAATTAAGGGCACCTGCCTGCTCATTCCCTTTGTGTGAGAGAGGAAGCCTGCCCCACTTGAATGCAGCCCCTTGTTTATCCAAGCCTAATGTTCAGCCCACAAGTTTCCCATACTAAACATGTCACTGGTCACCTGTACAATGCTGTTACATGTGGCTGTAGGGTTTGCCCTTTGTAGTAATTAAAAATGTCCCCATGGAGAATACATGGAGATTAGGATGTTGAAGACTCAAACTTTCCAGTAAATTTGATGAAATATCAATGATACCACAACTGATAGCGATATAAATCTGCCTCCTAGTATATTTGCTCCCCCCCGGACATCTGCCCCTTATTTCTATGATAGTTGACAAGTGAAAATCAGTTTGCAGTTTTATAATTATTACTACAATAACATAACATTCAATGACAAGTCGAAGTCACTTTAGCCTAATGCAATTGCCTATCCCCTGGAGTGTGTATGAGATGATCTTGTCACCAGTTGTCTTCCAGGTATCATTGATAGTCAGATCAGTGGTGGAAGATGGGTTCTTGGGGTGATGCTTCCACAAGCAGTGGTTTGGAGTGCCCCTGGTATTAGCTGCCTTAGTTTTCAGGTCCTCACGGACCTTGGCAGCTTCTATCTGTGCCGTGTCACCATCATGGTTGCAGGCAGTCTTGTTGATCACATTCTGGATCTGGAGATCAGATCAGTGACCACAGCACCCTTGCATGATCAGGATCGACACTGGCTTCACTCCCATTGAAGAGTAATCTTGTTGGTCCCCCTTCTTGGTGTAGGAATGACACTCAAAACATAGCTTCTGACCTCCTCAGATGCTAGTAGTAATTTCCATGGTGAAGTTTTAAGTGAATTCTGACAACTCTGGCTTGTGCATCCAGTTTTATAGGAAAATGGAGTCACTCCAACTCTCTATGGTAAATGCAATTCAAAAGAAACCTTGTTGAGATGGCTTCTTTCAAATATCCTCAATTGTCCTAACATGTCCAGGTCCTAATCTCACTGGCTTCTTCCACAATTGCAATAAAGATAATCCTTTGATTACAGGATCATCTCCAACTACATAAAGTAATTTACTTGGCTGATCTGGCACAAAGAACATTAATTGCAATTAGGGTAATATATATCTTGAATTCATGTTCAGAAATAAAAAAAATAAGTTAAAAAAACATTTCTTAAAAAAAACTTAAAATAATCCAGAAGATTTTGAATAAGGCAAGGGGCTAATGTCTGGGGGGCAAGTGACAAAGGGGCAAATGTCCGGGAGGGGGGCAAATGACCTGGACCCGATATAAACAGGGGAAACTGCTCAAAACTCGGATTAATGACCCAACTGTCCAGGGCTGTCCAAAATGTCTGGTTTTGTTAGCAAAAATCCAGGAGAGGTGTCGCAGCAGAAAGTACATATGAAATGGCTGGATGCCATTTTAGAGTTTTTTTATGGCAAACCTGATATATATATATATGTGTGTGTGTGTGTGTGTGTGTGTGCATTTAACGAACAATAATTTTTTAATCATATCTAATTAAATATGATTGTGCACACGTGACAAATAAAACTGTGTTAAAACGAATTTGATTTGAATTTTTCTTTAGCCTAGGATTTTAACAGTTGGAATTGATTTTTTGCAAGGCGGAATTAGAACTGATTTTTTGGAATTGACAAAACAGAATTGACCCCATGCCTGATATACTTCCTTCATATGTATAGCTTGTACTAATACTATTGTGGGTTGCCGACAGTTGCCCCCTCCCCCCACGATATTCATTACAGTGTTATCAGTCGACTTAGAATAAAATGTAATTAATACATCTATATGAACTTCCGGTTATTACATGTGGGGTTTAATCTGATCAATAAAGCAAATTAATTTTATATAATTTTGCCTTATTGTCAAGTCACAAGAATTCAGGCAGAAATTGTAAAGTGTCATTATAGAAAGCAGACATGTAATCTGACAGTGTTCAACTGGGTAGATGACGATGCCTTAGTAAGTTAGTTAGTTTCCTTTCTAGCTAGACATTGCATGGGTGAAATGCATTTTACTTAAATATTTAAATACTTTTAAAAAGTTTTTGTAACTGCATTTGCACTTAATCACAATGAAAGTATTTGTATATTTTAAATATTTCCATAAAGAATTTGAAATGTAAACAGCAACAGTAGGCTTCTGTTGCACTATAGTCTATACTGTCTTTTGCCTTTGGTCGTGTTTCTCCCATGCATCTAACCCCCCCAGGCTTAGCCTTACGATTGCTGCTTGCTCTCTAGGCATTTAGAACACAGGAGTATGAGACTTATTATGACTGTCAATAAATAATAACAAATTATTTTCTTGAATAATTTTGCCTAGTACATACGCCATGGCCCATGTTATAAGGTTGCAGTATATCCTGTAGCACTTACTGGGTTATTGTTATTGTTTTGAGAATTGAGTACGGCCACGTATTGACGGTACGTCTGATCACGTCGAAAATAAATCGGCGGATTGGAAAACACTCGTAATTATATCAAACTATTAACACTTACTCGCACTTTATTGTATTCATACATTTCGATTTACTGTGGGTCATATATATGCTGACGTTGAAGCACAGCTGGGGTGGAACTATATTGTAATCGTAGTGATAAGTCACAATGGTAACGGTAATCCAATTTACTAACCTGGTTTCGGCTCGTCGCTTCCTACGCATCGCTCTGCCCTCTGATATCTGACGTTTCCTTGTCGCAGAATAGTCTGTAGATGCATGGTCATATGCGAAAAAAAAAAGATCTAAGATGGAACGGTGTCTTTGACCAAGAATGACATCTTGATGCTCACCGTCTGTCCATGCTCATCACATAGTCTTTTGTCTTGTAATCTGCATCGGAAAAGTGGTCACTCGCAGTCGCAGAACTTGTGTGTCCCTTTGGAATTGCAGCTTTCGTGTAGTTTTGGTGGTTTAGTACAACTATTGTCATTAGCAAGACAAGAACGTAATGAAGGAGGTAAAATCAATTCATATAGTAGCCGGTGTTATCAACATATATCTGCAGACTATAGCAAATGATGCATCAGTGGAAAGATATTTGAATACTCTTCTCAATGGTGTCACAGTAGATATTTGAATACTCTTCTCAATGGTGTCACAGTAGCCCACAATTACACGTGGCTGCATCGTGTACAGTTGACTCATCAACACCAATGTACTCATGTTGACCTCATCAACACCAATGTACTCATGTTGACCTCATCAACACCAATGTACTCATGTTGACCTCATCAACACCAATGTACTCATGTTGACCTCATCAACACCAATGTACTCATGTTGCTATACATTGTTATGGTAGTAACCGACTATAACCAGACGTTTCTTTGACACAGGTATTGCAAGCAAAAAATGAAGTGCCTCTTCGGTAAACATGCTGAACTTATCTATTTAGCAATGCTAGCGAGACAAGCAGTGTTCCTGAATGTAGCCAGGCAGGAGAAGCGGTCTTGCGTATGTTAAACCATCATACATAGATGTCAACAAGTTACGTCATCACTTCACCAGGCAGCAATTCGACAGGTGATGTGGGTCACCACTTACCAACCATACCGAGTCCCTTGTTACCAAGCCAATTATCTCTGAAGACGCACCTCATCCACATTAGACCTCCCGACCCCAGCTGCACACAATATAATCCGTATTTTAGGGGGATAAATTCCGTCGTCCAAACAACTCACCACACCGTAGGCAAGACACTCGCATTTCTAACGAAAGGCGAGGCTCCAGGCACTAACGAAAGGCGAGGATCCAGGTCACGGAAAACAAACTCGTCTAGGCTATTTGGAACATTATTAAAATACAATGCGCAATAAATGCGTATTTCACGTGTACAGTCATTTGTACACGTATAGCACTAATGTTACTTGACCAATAACCATGCATAAAAAATTATGACATTTTGTGATGAAAACCGTAACATCACGTGACGTCGTTCGGGCATTGATTTCGGACAACATCGCCCACTAATAGCCGATAAGCTTATCTTAATCAGTTATGTGGAGCACATTTCTTTTGCTTCTTGACGTCAATATGCGGATGGTATGTCACGGATTACAAACGATTAGTGCGTGTCAGTTTGACAGTTAGTAGTTCCTATGCCAGATGGCGTCGGAAGTCGTTTTTGGCCCATTGGAACTACGCCCATGTATTGGTAGTGTAGCTAGGTGTGGTAAAAACCGGAAACGCACCTATATAGTGTTGCGCTTGACCACACCTGACCACACTCAGTGCTCCTCCAGCCCGTTCTGAACCAGTAATGTCTAAAAGTACCGCCGTTCACACACAATCTATCCCGCACATCAAAGAGAAACAGAGAATGGGCTAAATCAAGCATATAAGTCTGAGCGTCTATTTTAATTAGTAGATGGTTTGCGGTGCTTATATGAGCTGATTATGAACGTTTTCCACTAATTATTGTGATTCTAAAACACCAATGAATACAATAAATCGAGGGTTGTAATGATAAGTTAGACACGTTACAGATTCAGACGTCTCCTTTCAATGTTACCAAAAATACACCAATCCAACCTCCTATAGACCCATACTCGATGGGGTGGCTCGCGAAATAGTGATATGCAGCCAAACTATCTTTTTTATTTTCTTCATTCAGCGAGGTAAAACAATCGGTCATACTTATTGTAGGCGCTGTTGTTACTTAAACGTGCGTGGATACGTGTTGCCAGCGTATCCAAACAAACTATTTAACACTACTCTAGACTGACAATGCAAAATCAACGGAACTGTATTAGTAAATATTTAAATAATATAACCTGAAACAATGCGTGCGTCGCAACAAAGATTGTCAGTAAACAAATGAAAAAATATATATTTATTTTACATATGTACATAGTCGTATCTACAGTGTTTTCGATTACTATCTATGCGTTAACATTTTCTGCAACCCGGTACGATCAGTGTCTGTTCCTAAGATTACGTTCGGTCTTTCACATCGGCTGTTGACAACAGAACGCTGCAACCAACGTCTCATTCACGTCGGTTTTCGCCATTCGGTGCCCGTAATTCAACACCGTCCACGCTAATTTAACGTCGGCTCAGATTATATGGTTTCGCAACACCAACCCGAGATCTGGTTTCCCTTTTGTTTGTCATTAGCCGATATCGACGAGTTGATTGCTAAAGGCCGTTTGTTGACTATTGGTCTCCTGGGACGATAAGCTAACGCCAACTGAAGTCGCCAGCTACGAGCTTGCGAATGTTTATTTGTGAGTAATACCCCACAGCATTTCTTTCATTCTAGTTCCCTGAGAAAGTACAATGTGCGTGTTCTTCAACATCCCTGCATAAACTCACAAGACGCAGTTACTATTCCAACACACAAGGGTCGACTGTAACATCGTCAGCTTTCTGGATACAGTCGCTGTGACGTCATCGACGTAAGTACGTCCGCGATCTCGTAAAACGTATGCGTGATGTCATCGACGTAAAGACGTCCAGGATCTCGTAAAACGTATGAATGACGTCATCAGAAGACCGTCGATAGACTGGACGAGTGCGGAGCGTGTGAGAACCCCACAGACGACGTAGGCGCCATCTGGTGGTGGGCAGACTTAAGTCCGAGAGAACTAAATCCCTGGCCTGCAACAATAATGTCCTATCATCTGAGCTTCAAGACTAGTTATTTAATATCCGTAAATATTTATTTACAACAATATAATTTTATTGTGTACAATTGTAATTTTACATCCCAGTTATATAACTGTAATAAATAACTTTAAAATATAAATATATAAAAAAATACACAAGGTGAAACAATATATAAATATTTTAAAATAAAATACACAAGTTAAAAAATACATAAATATGTAAAAACTATAAACACGTTAAAATAGAAATGTTTTAAATATATATTATAATAAATAATTATATATATATTTATATATAATTATATATATATGGTAATTTTACATCCCAGTTATATATATATATATATATATATATATATATATATATATATATATATATGTATATATATATATATATATATATATATATATACATATATATATATATATATATATATATATATAACTGGGATGTAAAATTACCATATATATATATAATTATATATATATATATATATATACATATATATATATATATATATATATATATATATATATATATATATATATATATATATATATATATATTAATTATTTATTATTATATATATTTAAAACATTTCTATTTTAACGTGTTTATAGTTTTTACATATTTATGTATTTTTTAACTTGTGTATTTTATTTTAAAATATTTATATATTGTTTCACCTTGTGTATTTTTTATATATTTATATTTTAAAGTTATTTATTACAGTTTTTAATTAATATTTGTATGTATATGGGTGTTTACCTGAAATAAAAGTATTGGTATTCGCTGTGCACGAGTCGAGCCGCCTACCTGGTAGCGTGGTGCCGTAGCCGCCGCTGTAAGCCCCGTGTTGGACGCCGGTGTAGCCGTAGGGCACGCTCGACCGCAGGTTGCTCATCGCCACCGCCGCCGCCTGACTCCAACTCGACGACAACGACTGCGCATGCGTCGTCGACAAGTACGGAAACGAGGGTACCTGAGGTAAAACGTATAGACAATAACCGTTCGCTCGATTTAATAGCGTATTATATCGAATGGGTGAAGCACAGTGATTATTGACAGATTTTACAAAAAAACTTTCGATCTGGAGTAGTTTAGGACCCGTGTCGTCTGTTCTCACTTACAGGTTCGTTGGAGCACGTGGTGGGTGCAACACCCAGGGGTGCAACACCCAGGGGTGCAACACCCAGGGGTACAACACCCAGGGGTGCAACACACAGGGGTGCATCACTCAGGGGTGCAACACACAGGGGTGCATCACCCAGGGGTGCAACACCCAGGGGTGCATCACCCAGGGGTGCAACACCCAGGGGTGCAACACCCAGGGGTGCATCACCCAGGGGTGCAACACCCAGGGGTGCAACACCCAGGGGTGCAACAACAGCTTACCGCACGTCAACCACCCTAACGACACGAGAACGCAGACTTTCACAACTCACAAAAAATAAATGTTTAACATAATTTAGTAAACAAAGACAATGCTGATATCGTAACATTTAAATTATTCACGAACAAGTTTCCCAAAGTCGATGTATCGTCTGCGCATGACGTCAACGCATGACGTCAACGCATGACGTCAACGCATGACGTCAACGCATGACGTCAACGCATGACGTCAACGCATGACGTCAATGCATGACGTCAACGCATGACGTCAACGCATGACGTCAATGCATGACGTCAATGCATGACGTCAACGCCTGTGTGGTTTTGGTTAGTGTCATCTACGATCAGTGTCTGCATGTAGGTTTTCATCAGCATAACCGACTTTAGCTAACATTACCGGCGGATGGCGCCACCTGTATTCGATGATGACGTATCACGGGTGCTCCATCTAGAGTCAATGTCAATATGTGTTACCACCTAGCGTCGCTCACCTGCTGAGTCGGCTGGCGGTAGGGGTCGACTATGCTCTGGTAAAACGGTTCAGGCTTGAAGGGTTGTTGCGGTAGGGGCGGCATGGCTGGAACGGACAATTAACAGCCTTGTCACGTAGCTACGACAACACACTGTTAGGCGGTGTGTAGATACAGTTGTAAGCACACGGCTAGTTGTAATGTGACTAGTAGTGTTAACTCAAAACTAAAATATCAGAACATAGAAGCAAATATGTTGAGCAAAGTTGATGTACGCATAGAGAATAATAAATAACAAAAATAAATAGTTAAGGAAACTCCCATTGAGACATAACATATCATCGGAACCACCGTAAAGAAAGAAAACCGTGACATTAAAATAATACGTACAGTTCACAAACCTTAAATCGTGGTCACGTGGCGTGAACACACGGAGAGAACACACGGAGAGAACACACGGAGAGAACACACGGAGAGAACACGCGGAGAGAACACGCGGAGAGAACACGCGGAGAGAACACGCGGAGAGAACACGCGGAGAGAACACGCGGAGAGAACACGCGGAGAGAACACACGGAGAGAACACGCGGAGAGAACACGCGGAGAGAACACGCGGAGAGAACACACGGAGAGAACACGCGGAGAGAACACGCGGAGAGAACACGCGGAGAGAACACGCGGAGAGAACGCACACTCACCCTGCGCCTGTATGTGGAGGGAGTAGGTCGGTGGACTCGCGCTATGGACGCTGGACTGTGGCACGAGGCCGTTGTAGCCGATCAGCTGACCGCTGCCCAGTTGCTTGCGCCACCGAGCCCTTCTGTTACTGAACCACACCTGAAGAAAACAATAACCTCGTTAAGACACGTGATTAAGACACGTGATTAAGACACGTGATTAACCCAGAATGCAGCGACTAACAGTTCGCACACAGGATCGACGCCCTGTCGTAGACATGCTCATTACTTCTTCTAAAAAACTAACATTATATTATGTATAGCAAGTTTTTATTTTTGATAGCCACGTATTTACATCAAATACATGGAACGGCGTGTGTTTTTGATGTTATTGGTCCGTTGGTGTTTGGATGTCTTCCAAATAATAGTAAATTTACATTGTTTTTTGATCGTGCTTTAAAGACAAGCAACTAAAAGTCGGGGATACAGAGGCAGTTAAAATATAAAATATTGGTGGATCAAGTGGGAAATCGTATTGCATGGGTGGAAATTACATTGTGATCGTGACTGCGTGAGTGGGAATTATGTGCAATAATGACTGGACGAGCGGGAATAACATTGTAATGATGACTGTGTGAGTGGGAATAATGTGTAATAATGAATTACGCGCAAAATAAAGATGCACACGTAACTGCGGCTGGACAATGAAGATGTCCTTACCACTAGCTGGCGGTCGCATTGTGACTAATGACACAATAAAAACAAGCGTTCACCTGCACTCGAGCCTCCGTCAACGTCGTTCGTTGCGCTAGTTCCTCGCGCGTGTACACGTCCGGGTAGTGCGTGCGTTCGAAGGCTTTCTCCAATCGGTCGAGTTGGTCCGCCGTGAAAGTAGTCCGGTTGCGGCGTTGTTTCCGACTGAGGGTCAGTCCGGGCTCCGACTCGGTGTCCGACAATTCTGAAACAGGCAGTCAGAAGGCGTTGCTGAGTATGAACGAATATCATGTGTCGTCAACATAATGTCCCCCTACAACGTCACTTCCCAGAATCAACGGGTTCGAGCAAACCTGCGAAACGATATACGTTATTTCCATGTTACACAAGAAAACGCATTTTTTTTAAGAAAAAGATAAATCAAACACATTACGAACTATTCGCTTATTACATCATGGTCCAGAAACCAGCACCAGCAGCTAGATCTCTAAAGAGGGGAGCACCCGTTGAAGAAGTGTCATAGAGTCCTATTCAGTTTGTAAAACAAATGAAACAGTACCATTGTGCAGATAAACACAGTATTGCACAGTTCGATCGGAGTAGATATGCTTATGCTATCGTCCGAGGACAAGTAAAGATATTCATGTTTAATTAATGCACGTGTTTTCGTTAAAGATTCACGTACTAAACTCTCTAACAACGGGACATTTCTACGTTACGGCCTTACGGGACATATGTTTGTCATGTTGTTTCAGATGTTGGATTGCACGCGATAAAACTAGAAGTTAGCTAGAGAACAATAGAACCCGTAGATACCGTTATACCAGCCATGGCCAGTGATCAGACGGGGGTGGGGTGGGTGGCGACAAAACATAATCGGGGGTGATTTTATGCGTGGACACCGAAACGGCTCGATCTCGGACGGCGCTAAACGTCATTTACACGCGCGCTCACCGAGTCATGTGTCGTTACTGTAATTTTATGCATCGCATTTCGTGAGCGGTAATTGCGAACGTATCTGAAACAAAGACCAGCGCTCGGAGACAGGCCATCGTCCCGCGCCGCTTTGAAATGCGACACGACCCAAGTAAATTGGCTCCCGCTTAGCGGAACGACCAAGTCGACCGACACTATTGAGTTAGAACGACCGGGCTCTCGCACGGAAAGTTAAACGAATGTTAACTCTTTGAAGCCCAAGGCGCCGACAAAACATCCTCGAGTCAAACGTAGCGATAATGTAACAACCGCTGTAGCGAGATTAACGTCCAAACAGGCACTTATCGGTGTGTAGATTCCCGGTGTTAAGGACCACGGCACGACCAACGAACGAACGAACGAACGAACGAACGAACGAACGAACGAACGAACGGACGGACGGACGGACGGACGGACGGACGGACGGACGGACGGACGGACGGACGGACGGACGGACGGACGGACGGACGGACGGACGGACGGACGGACGGACGGACGGACGGACGGACGGACGGACGGACGGACGGACGGACGGACGGACGGACGGACGGACGGACGGACGGACGGACGGACGGACGGACGGACGGACGGACGGACGGACGGACGGACGGACGGACGGACGGACGGACGGAACGATTGATCCATCCATCCATCCATCCATCCATCCATCCATCCATCCATCCATCCATCCACCCATCAATCCACCCATCCATCCATCCATCCATCCATCCACCCACCCACCCATCAATCCACCCACCCATCCACCCATCCATCCATCCGTTGTTTATAAACAGGGCACGTTTTGGAATTAAACTGTTTCCTTGTTACAATGCGTCCGTGGTTGTGGGATACTTGAAGGCACAACATGCAAATACAGCGCTGGTTACCACTAGTGCTCATAATCCGTGGTTGTGGGATACTTGAAGGCACAACATGCAAATACAGCGCTAGTTACCACTAGTGCTCATAGTCCGTGGTTGTGGGATACTTGAAGGCACAACATGCAAATACAGCGCTGGTTACCACTAGTGCTCATAGTCCGTGGTTGTGGGATACTTGAAGGCACAACATGCAAATACAGCGCTAGTTACCACTAGTGCTCATAGTCCGTGGTTGTGGGATACTTGAAGGCACAACATGCAAATACAGCGCTAGCTACCACTAGTGCTCATAGTCCGTGGTTGTGGGATACTTGAAGGCACAACATGCAAATACAGCGCCGGTTACCACTAGTGCTCATAGTCCGTGGTTGTGGGATACTTGAAGGCACAACATGCAAATACAGCGCCGGTTACCACTAGTGCTCATAGTCCGTGGTTGTGGGATACTTGAAGGCACAACATGCAAATACAGCGCCGGTTACCACTAGTGCTCATAGTCCGTGGTTGTGGGATACTTGAAGGCACAACATGCAAATACAGCGCCGTTTACCACTAGTGCTCATAGTCCGTGGTTGTGGGATACTTGAAGGCACAACATGCAAATACAGCGCTAGCTACCACTAGTGCTCATAGTCCGTGGTTGTGGGATACTTGAAGGCACAACATGCAAATACAGCGCTGGTTACCACTAGTGCTCATAGTCCGTGGTTGTGGGATACTTGAAGGCACAACATGCAAATACAGCGCTAGCTACCACTAGTGCTCATAGTCCGTGGTTGTGGGATACTTGAAGGCACAACATGCAAATACAGCGCTAGCTACCACTAGTGCTCATAGTCCGTGGTTGTGGGATACTTGAAGGCACAACATGCAAATACAGCGCCGGTTACCACTAGTGCTCATAGTCCGTGGTTGTGGGATACTTGAAGGCACAACATGCAAATACAGCGCTGGTTACCACTAGTGCTCATAGTCCGTGGTTGTGGGATACTTGAAGGCACAACATGCAAATACAGCGACGGTTACCACTAGTGCTCATAGTCCGTGGTTGTGGGATACTTGAAGGCACAACATGCAAATACAGCGCTAGCTACCACTAGTGCTCATAGTCCGTGGTTGTGGGATACTTGAAGGCACAACATGCAAATACAGCGCCGGTTACCACTAGTGCTCATAGTCCGTGGTTGTGGGATACTTGAAGGCACAACATGCAAATACAGCGCCGGTTACCACTAGTGCTCATAGTCCGTGGTTGTGGGATACTTGAAGGCACAACATGCAAATACAGCGCTGGTTACCACTAGTGCTCATAGTCCGTGGTTGTGGGATACTTGAAGGCACAACATGCAAATACAGCGCTAGCTACCACTAGTGCTCATAGTCCGTGGTTGTGGGATACTTGAAGGCACAACATGCAAATACAGCGCCGGTTACCACTAGTGCTCATAGTCCGTGGTTGTGGGATACTTGAAGGCACAACATGCAAATACAGCGCTAGCTACCACTAGTGCTCATAGTCCGTGGTTGTGGGATACTTGAAGGCACAACATGCAAATACAGCGCTAGCTACCACTAGTGCTCATAGTCCGTGGTTGTGGGATACTTGAAGGCACAACATGCAAATACAGCGCTAGTTACCACTAGTGCTCATAGTCCGTGGTTGTGGGATACTTGAAGGCACAACATGCAAATACAGCGCTGGTTACCACTAGTGCTCATAGTCCGTGGTTGTGGTATACTTGAAGGCACAACATGCAAATACAGCGCTGGTTACCACTAGTGCTCATAGTCTCGTAACATTTCCCAACTCGCTACGGTCAGTACATTTTGAAAACTACGTTTAGAGTAAACAACGTAGAATCCAGTGGACTGTTTGATCGGACATTTATATGATACACGACGTTACTTGGTCGTGTGAGTCTAAACGTTTCTTCATCCGTAATAATCCATTACAAGCAACATCTGTACGTGATGCTTTATGACCTCCGGGCGCAAGGACGACAACCTTGCAACCTTGCACACGACCACCGCCCCAATAACAGGGAGATGTTATCTAAATTAGAAGCAATTTAAGCGCTTCGCTGTTTAGTGTAAACGACGTCATTTCACATCTCCCTTTCACGATAAATTTACTGTCGCGGCACGCCAGCGGACGATGCGAAGACTTTGAAAATGCCGCCATCTTCAGATGTGGCCGTCACTTCATGGAGTGATATACTGAGGCTGTCAGTGGAGTTCTGATTTATCTTTTTCGTTCGTAATACTTAACCGCTTATGCACGATTTAACAACGGCAGCACACGCAGCTGCGGCAACGTAAAACGGGTGGGTATTTCGCCAATTATAAAAACAAAATTGACTCATTTTTTAGATCACTACCAAAGATGTATTGCCCAAAATATGATTACATTAGTATCTCATAACTAACAAATGCAATGGCGTCACGAAAGAGGCGTGCCGCGTTTACCTACACATGTGGAATGTTGCTATTGCAGCGACATCAAAATGTTCAACTAATAAAAACATACGTTTGGAAATTTTATATAAAAAAATTCACCTGTAGCCTAATTATCAGACATTGGTAGGTCTATGATAAAAATTGGACTGTTCACGATAATGACTCGTATTAAATTAATTATACTGGTCCATTTGCACACATCGATGGACCTATTTTGTGTTGTGATTGAACTATCTGCCAACTTCTGGATCCTTTCATAGTGTAATTATGAACCCTCAATATATTAGAAACATTCCATAGAATGTTATTAAAACTGCCTGCTCCAGTTTTTGGCCCACATTCGTCAATGTCTACTGCGGAGCGCCATTACTTGTCGTTCAAGTATTATGTCTACTGCGGAGCGCCATTACTTGTCGTTCAAGTATTATGTCTACTGCGGAGCGCCATTACTTGTCGTTCAAGTATTATGTCTACTGCGGAGCGCCATTACTTGTCGTTCAAGTATTATGTCTACTGCGGAGCGCCATTACTTGTCGTTCAAGTATTATGTCTACTGCGGAGCGCCATTACTTGTCGTTCAAGTATTATGTCTACTGCGGAGCGCCATTACTTGTCGTTCAAGTATTATGTCTACTGCGGAGCGCCATTACTTGTCGTTCAAGTATTATGTCTACTGCGGAGCGCCATTACTTGTCGTTCAAGTATTATGTCTACTGCGGAGCGCCATTACTTGTCGTTCAAGTATTATGTCTACTGCGGAGCGCCATTACTTGTCGTTCAAGTATTATGTCTACTGCGGAGCGCCATTACTTGTCGTTTAAGTATTATGTCTACTGCGGAGCGCCATTACTTGTCGTTCAAGTATTATGTCTACTGCGGAGCGCCATTACTTGTCGTTCAAGTATTATGTCTACTGCGGAGCGCCATTACTTGTCGTTCAAGTATTATGTCTACTGCGGAGCGCCATTACTTGTCGTTATTATGCGCAGAAGCATAGAGTGCGTACTTTTGTAAAAAAATATAATTGAAAGAATTGTCTTTGATTGTTAGATCGGGCAACTTGCGAAAGTGTGAAGAACTGCAGGGGTAACTTGTGTCAAGAACATGGGTGTGGCGAAAACTACTTAAACTTATAAAATAATCTGACAGGGTAGGCGTTTGTTTGACGGGGTGGATAACTTTGTGGGCATAGGGGTTTGTAAACGAAATTATCGGTAATGACCTTACACCAGACCAGCATAAATATATACAGTGGAACATCATTAATGCGGACACCTTGCTCCCCGGTCTATGTGTCCGGTTTAACGAATTTTCCATACAACTAACTAGATATATTAGCGTTTGGAAATTCAGGTACCGTGAAATGATGTCCGGATGGCGAGGTTTTCTGATTATCGGCATCCGGATTAACGAGGTTCCATTAAATATAGTGCGACAGTTTTATTAAAATTTATTAAATGTGAGTCCCACGATGGACTTTACATTGTTAATTGAGAATAGAAATATGATAATTATTGTACCCATGGTACCACATGTTTGAATACAGAAGTGTTCCTGGAAATACATGTGGCCACGAACTGTTACTGTTACAAGCACGAGACGACACACAATAACTAGGCAGGGGGTTTCGCGTTCCCGACTGAGCCCTACTGCGTGCGACGAGTGCCAAGAACCACTCCCCTAGCATCGCTCTCAGTCACGACAACCGAAACGGACGTTGACCATATAATTTGCATTTACGTCGTTCTGCCTCGTAGTCCGCCCCCATTAATATGTCACGCCGGAAAGAGATTAGCAGCGCGAGATGACGAACCCCCGCCGATGTCTACAGTCATCGCCGCCTGACTGCTAAACACGTGTGGACGCCACGAGGACTCGGACCCGACAACTACGACTGTCACTGCCAGCTCTCGTCTCGACCTATTGAAACGTATAGTTGTCAGTAGCTGTGCTAACCAATATTATTACGAGAATGTAGAACTTAGGCCTACAGAGTGCCAGGCCAGCAGCTGCCGTTTCGATATTTGGGTAATTTCGTTCGCTCCGAGTTGCTCCAGTTCACTCGGTTGTATCAATGAATCCCTGGCAATGTTTGGATTCCTGTGATGGAATTATAAGAACGAACAGCTTTCGCGCAGCAACTGCATCATGGCTGGAAGCTTCAAAAGCAGTTGAAATGGTGTTTGCATAAACAGGTCTGCCGGGGGCAAAGTGTAACGCGCTCTTAGTAACGACTGTCAGCAGGGCACGGTATAAATTGAACGTTTTGCTTTTGTATATATGTCATACGTTACCGTACCTCTGTCTTCACTCCGATCTGAAGTATGGTCCTCACCGCATCGACTCTCGTCTTCTTCCTCCTCCGTCACTTCCGTTTCCATCACCTCGTTCCCGTTTTTCATGCGCGGCAGTCGTGACCGTAAAACGCGGCTGATGGAGCTGACACTTGGAACGGTCGTGCGGTCGCAGATCCCGTCCTTGAGCAGTCTGTCTCGGATCTCCCAGCTGAAGATGTTCGGATTGTCTCTCTTGTACGTCTCGATCCTGGTCTCCACCTCTGGAGTGGCGACGCGAGGTTTACTGCCGCCGATGGCCCCCGGTCGTATACTGCCTGTGTCCTGGTAGCGCTGTGGTGGACAAGGAGGGTCACGTGTTGTTAGCCTATCACTTTCTCTTACCACATTGTATATCATAACTTACTATTGATGCATCGCATGACATACGATTAGTTGATAAATGTAACGTATGTTCAGTACAAAATGACACAAAAAGGAATCATGGATATATTTTTACAGCGGCAGTATAACACTACGGTAATGTAACGAGTTAGTAATGTAACAATTTAGTAGTGTAAAGAGGTAGTAGTAGGCTTATAATAATCGTAATGAAGTAGTAGTGTAACGAGCATGTTGTGTAACGATCAAGTGGTGTAATGACGTTGACGTTCTCAGCGTAATTACGAGAAAGTATTGTAACTAGACGGTGATGTAATCATGTAGCACTGTAACTAGACAATAGGTTAAATCGAGATAAGCGTAACGAGGTAGTAGTGTAATGAGTGTGTACAATGTATAGAGGCAGCAGTGTAACTAGACAGTCATGTAACGAGGTAGAATATGGATGTCACCTGTAGGATCTTACTGACACAGCCATGTGACACTCTGAGAGTGCGACTGATGACGCAAGGTCGCACGCCCTGCGCGGCCAACTCGATGATGCGAAGACGGATGTGGCTGGGAAGAGGTCTTCCGTTGATGAACACTCCGCCCAGCTGGTTCACCCGACCCTGACCTACAGGGAGACACGTCACGTGGTTAACGAATCGAACGACAAGATGGTATTGCACACAGAACAAAACCTAGACTGGACAAACCTCTTTAATGGCGCCATGCAGCCATGTACTGTGCCATGCAGCCATGTACTGTGCCATGCAGCCATGCACTGTGCCATGCAGCCATGTACTGTGCCATGCAGCCATGTACTGGGCCATGCAGCCATGTACTGTGCCATGCCGCCATGTACTGTGCCATGCAGCCATGTACTGTGCCATGCAGCCATGTACTGCGCCATGCCGCCATGTACTGTGCCATGCAGCCATGTACTGTGCCATGCCGCCATGTACTGTGCCATGCAGCCATGTACTGTGCCATGCCGCCATGTACTGTGCCATGCAGCCATGTACTGTGCCATGCAGCCATGTACTGTGCCATGCAACCATGTACTGTGCCATGCAGCCATGTACTGTGCCATGCAGCCATGTACTGTGCCATGCCGCCATGTACTGTGCCATGCAGCCATGTACTGTGCCATGCAGCCATGTACTGTGCCATGCAGCCATGTACTGTGCCATGCAGCCATGTACTGTTAATGGTCGTTGGACATATTTTCAACTAAAAAAATCATATACGAGATGTAAATTAACATGTGTCAAATACCAACGGCCTCACAGTTTATGGTGAAGTTAACAACGCTTAATGGGCAATGTCTGAAATGATAACACACACGCACGCACGCACGCACGCACGCACGCACGCACGCACGCACGCACGCACGCACGCACGCACGCACGCACGCACACATTTCTCAGAAATTAGTTAATGCTATGTCGAAGTTATAATAATGTCACGGGTTTTACCCAAAAATGCTTTACATGGCATTATAAACGCATCTATTAACATTCATTACTGAAGACACCACTACTTTATACAAGTGACACAGTTATTAGTCAATCAAAACGCACGCGGAACACGAAACACTTGAGATTACACGCATACTATGTATTATATACGGATTATGTTTGTGAACAGTGAAATAATGTGTTGCTCTATAATATGGATGCCAACAACAGCAGAATATTGACATATGGCAAGCGTACAATCGGTGTCGTTACATCAGTGCAAGCGAAATAAATAAATATGCAGTGACACGTTGTCAGTGCCTGTCACTCTTAGTGGTAATGTCAAATGTCAACCATTGTCAGCCCGGTGTCCCCTGTTGTCATCAGATCAAACTAGGGCATTGATCACGCTTGTACACCCATGGGGACGTATGACTCTTGTAACATTGATCATGCTTGTACACCCATGGGGACGTATGACTCGTGTAACATTGATCATGCTTGTACACCCATGGGGACGTATGACTCGTGTAACATTGATCATGCTTGTACACCCATGGGGACGTATGACTCGTGTAACATTGATCATGCTTGTACACCCATGGGGACGTATGACTCGTGTAACATTGATCATGCTTGTACACCCATGGGGACGTATGACTCGTGTAACATTGATCATGCTTGTACACCCATGGGGACGTATGACTCGTGTAACATTGATCATGCTTGTACACCCATGGGGACGTATGACTCGTGTAACATTGATCATGCTTGTACACCCATGGGGACGTATGACTCTTGTAACATTGATCATGCTTGTACACCCATGGGGACGTATGACTCGTGTAACATTGATCATGCTTGTACACCCATGGGGACGTATGACTCGTGTAACATTGATCATGCTTGTACACCCATGGGGACGTATGACTCGTGTAACATTGATCATGCTTGTACACCCATGGGGACGTATGACTCTTGTAACATTGATCACGCTTGTACACCCATGGGGACGTATGACTCGTGTAACATTGATCATGCTTGTACACCCATGGGGACGTATGACTCGTGTAACATTGATCATGCTTGTACACCCATGGGGACGTATGACTCGTGTAACATTGATCATGCTTGTACACCCATGGGGACGTATGACTCTTGTAACATTGATCACGCTTGTACACCCATGGGGACGTATGACTCTTGTAACATTGATCATGCTTGTACACCCATGGGGACGTATGACTCTTGTAACATTGATCACGCTTGTACACCCATGGGGACGTATGACTCGTGTAACATTGATCATGCTTGTACACCCATGGGGACGTATGATTCGTGTAAAATTTATCATGCTTGTACACCCATGGGGACGTATGACTCGTGTAACATTGATCATGCTTGTACACCCATGGAGACGTATGACTCGTGTAACAGAGAAACTAAAGCTTCTATTGAGACAACCTTTCGTGGCGTTTACAAAATCACCCCATCTTAATACAATGATATAAGGTTTAAAATGTTTATGTTTTAATAATATTACAAACACTTTATCCTGCCGACTATTGGACGATATGTGCACAATGGACGATACGTGCACACTGGACGACCCGTGCACACTGGACGACCCGTGCACTCTGGACGACCCCGTGCACACTGGACGATCTGGTCACCGCCACGGACCGGACAAAGGCATATGCCCGAAAATAACAAAAACCCGTGTGAATGATTCGACAAGAAGAGTCGCTGTTTACACTATAGTTTCTTCAACATATTAACTTGTCTTTGTGTCGGACGTTAACTACTGAAATGCCAGGGCGTTAAAAAAATTAAAAAATCTACCTCTCATCATACTACATAAGATCACTATCGAAGCATTTACAAATGTGCACTTTCCCCTAAATTCCCCTTCTATTGGGCTAAAAGCGAGGGGATCACACAAACCCCCTTAAGTCGCACCTAGTGAACCTGCGTAAGGTTCGACCCGGTGAACCAGGATCAAAGTAGGAGCAAAGTTAGCAAGGTGATCGTAAAGTGTTCAACTGTTGACAACATAAAACAACATCGTGCCGGTCTCCCGCGCTGGATACATTCCCGAGAATGAGCACGCGTGTGAGACGAGGGAGGCACTTTCGCGTCTTCGCTATAAATACATGCTGCCTTATCCGTACACGTTGGCTGGCTCCCGTTGGTTTTTGCTGGATTATCGAATCGAGCGGATTAGTGACACGCACTGTTTTCACCCATGTTATACCTATTGGTAATGCGTAGCGCACCGTGAACGTTCTATAGGGGACAGACAAAATGTTTTGTCTGATTATAAGAAAACGTGACCATCAAAAATTCGGAAAATGTTTCACGCCAACTGCCATCATCTCATTGACACGCTGACCAAGTTGTGTCAAAATCACAGCCATGTATTCATGCGCACACGTGGCCCATAGCAGAAAAATTCCCATAAATCTATCCGCCTATTACGCTCTAAAAATGCCCTATTTCATAGCTAATAGCTTCTGTAAATAAACCTGTGAATATGTCTGTTCAATTGCACTTATATCACACCATATGAATTGTTTAATTTCACACATCACAAATTAATACGTCCTAAAAAACAGGAAGGTCAACTGTGGTCTGACCCCTATATTGTTTGACTAATTTGACGTTGAACAAAGAACAAACAACGTAACAGATGAGATGTCAAAGCAATCATCCAGGCCGTTGATTGTCTCATTTGGTGGGTATGACCTTTGAACTGTGTTTTAAAAGAGAACCAGTTATGTGAACGTGAAGTGTTTTAAGTGTTAAATGTAATCATGGAAAAACGGATTAATGAAGCCATTTGTAGTGTTTCGACATATTTGATTATTGCAGAAAACAACGGATTACCGAAGAATGGATAATAAACAAGACTGTTTTAAAGACCACACCACCGTTTCATTGACAACTAGCCCTGTACACAACCAGAACAGGAAGGGGATAGACAATATGGATCTACAATTCAGTTTTGTGGATAAATTGATTAGAACAGTGACTGTGCACCTATATGCCTACACAATATTTATATAAGTTATTTTTATGTCTTAGTCATTAAACCTTATATAAAGTGCAATCAGATGTGATACTTTAAAAATCTATCCTGAATTAATTTAGCCCATCGCAAACCAGGATCATCGATTTTTAAATATGCAATGTGCGAACATATATACGTGTCAACCTGTGATGATCAAAATGACTGAGATTATTAGCCAGTAAACACAGGCCCGGTTGACAAGACATGTGTAAAACGTTAGTTGATGACGCTACATGTAATTTAAGGGTATCCAAAATGATCATTATAAATGTAGGAGACAAGGGTAAATCGTCCCTGATCTAGTTCCGAAATTGACACGGCAAAGTTGATAAAGTTCACTGTCATACGTATCGCATTTAGGATTTCTGGCATCTTCCCTGACCAGTCTCTTGTCCAACTCTCCGTGAAAAGCGACTGGCACTATTGCTTTTTGGCCGAGTTTCGTGCACCTGTTCCTGGTACCTGTTCCTGGTACCTGTTCCTGGTACCTGTTCCTGGTACCTGTTCCTGGTACCTGTTCCTGGTACCTGTTCCTGGTACCTGTTCCTGGTACCTGTTCCTGGTACCTGTTCCTGGTACCTGTTCCTGGTACCTGTTCCTGGTACCTGTTCCTGGTACCTGTTCCTGGTACCTGTTCCTGGTACCTGTTCCTGGTACCTGTTCCTGGTACCTGTTCCTGGTACCTGTTCCTGGTACCTGTTCCTGGTACCTGTTCCTGGTACCTGTTCCTGGTACCTGTTCCTGGTACCTGTTCCTGGTACCTGTTCCTGGTACCTGTTCCTGGTACCTGTTCCTGGTACCTGTTCCTGGTACCTGTTCCTGGTACCCGATTATATCATCGAACGAGTTTACGGAAAACTTATTAGTAACAAATTGGAAAACATATACTTGTTCATTGAACATCAAATGATGGAGAACTGGAACTCCGGAACTGAGTTTTCTCGGCTATGTCAAAATGCCGGAGACTACGTACGAATGGAAGTATTATGCACGGTGGATTTATACAAGAAACAGATTTAAGTTTGAAGACGGTCAATATGTGCTATTATTTGTTATGCAGTATTCTCATAAAGTCTACATTATAAGCGGTCCCGGTGCGAGGGGGGTAAAATTGTATAATATTGCTAAACAGACCAACAAGTTATTGAATATATCTTTTGGATTATCCATATAGCTTTATATAAAAATGTATGCTGAACAAAATATCCTATAGTATGGAAATGAATGACGTGACTGACTTTTGTCATGATAATTAGACAAATCGTGTTCTTTTATAATACAATACAAACATCGTGGCCGAAGCGAAATATTATGGTGACCATATTAAATACGTAGTTACACAATAAGGGTTGGGTTAATGGCTGCGACATGTTTACGTGTGTTCGGCACAAGCTGAATGAATGATACTGATAATTATTTAACCATAAACTCATACACCACATTAATTATATATTCATTCTCCTTCATTTATCAACATAATTTCACTGCACAGTTCACGTTATGAAGACAGGTACGGCAACTTTCAAATAGGGAGTAAAGCAGAGTGTATGTTAATGGTGTAAAAGGCTAAACCGAGGACAATCCTAAAAAACTTGACATGACATAGGGTCTAGCTGTTAAACATGACATGACATAGGGTCTAGCTGTTAAACTTGACATAGCATAGGGTCTAGCTGTTAAACTTGACATGACATAGAGTCTAGCTGTTAAACATGACATGACATAGGGTCTAGCTGTTAAACTTGACATGGCATAGGGTCTAGCTGTTAAACATGACATGACATAGGGTCTAGCTGTTAAACTTGACATGGCATAGGGTCTAGCTGTTAAACATGACATGACATAGGGTCTAGCTGTTAAACATGACATGACATAGGGTCTAGCTGTTAAACTTGACATGGCATAGGGTCTAGCTGTTAAACATGACATGACATAGGGTCTAGCTGTTAAACTTGACATGGCATAGGGTCTAGCTGTTAAACTTGACATGACATAGGGTCTAGCTGTTAAACATGACATGACATAGGGTCTATCTGTTAAACTTGACATGACATAGGGTCTAGCTATTAAACTTGACATGACATAGGGTCTAGCTGTTAAACTTGACATGACATAGGGTCTAGCTGTTAAACTTGACATGACATAGGGTCTAGCTGTTAAACTTGACATGACATAGGGTCTAGCTATTAAACTTGACATGGCATAGGGTCTCGCTGTTAAACTTGACATGACATAGGGTCTAGCTGTTAAACTTGACATGACATAGGGTCTAGCTGTTAAACTTGACATGGCCTAGGGTCTAGCTGTTAAACTTGACATGACATAGGGTCTAGCTGTTAAACTTGACATGACATAGGGTCTAGCTGTTAGACGGTGACACCCGCAGTGCACCACACGTGGCGTTGTTATTATCACAGTTGCGAAAAACTAACCTTTTGCGGAGTTGCGGCGGAATTTAATAAACGACATCTCTGCCGCCCTGTCACCAAATACATTTCGCCGTTTTGGTGACACTTTGTCGCCTCTTCGCTTTTGTCGCCAATCTGGTAGTCGCCGCCGTTTTGATTAAGTACTCTTTCGTCTGCGTCCGGCCGCTTCTTTCTCGATTAATAACCGCGAATAATAATTCTTAATCTACGTCATTGATGACAAAAAAGGACTCTGGGATGAAACCGGCGGCGAGGAACCAACGACAGCGCGAAACAGCGTCCTGCTGTGGCGCGACAGTCGCTTTGATTAGAGACGCGTGCAGTGAATTAAAACACGAACTCGCTCGATCAGGGCAGCCACGGGCGCGCGGACCACACAACGACATTCTAGGGCTAAAAAACCTACCTTTTAGCAACGCTTCTTGCTCGATCCTCGAGAACTCCATGGCGTGTGGGTGACGAGGTTAGTGGGGTTCAACTCGACGGCGGCGCTGCGAGCGGCTTGAAATCGACAAGTGAAATGAACAACAGGTC